>CM024565.1:4629419-4994419 GCA_014182515.1 Eucalyptus microcorys
CTTAGTCTATGAATGTTTTACTTTAATACAAGTACTTTTGATGGTTTTGCTCTAATACAAGTACCTTTTATGCATGTATCTATTTCTAGACAGAATGTATGTGGTGATATTTTCTTTTAATTATTTTAGTTTAATATTATTAAGTGATTAACTATATTTGTTCTCTCTCTCTCTCGTCCTCAATGGTTGGCATGGATGCCAATTAGCACAAGAAAAGACTTGGTCTATGAATGTTTTGGTCTTATAAAATACCTATCGTACATGTATCTATTCGTACTCTGAATGTATGTGGTGAGATTTTCTTTTAATTATTTTAGTTTAATATTATTAAGTGATTAACTTTATTTGTTCTCTCTCGGGAAAGACTTGGTCTATGAATGGTTTTGCTCTAATACAAGTACCTTTTATGCATGTATCTATTCCTAGACTCAATGTATGTGGTGAGATTTATTTTTAGTTATTTTAGTTTAATATTATTATATGATTAACTATATTTGTTCTTTTTTTCATTTTCAAGTGATTATAATTTGCAGCAATTTTTCATATATGATTGAGGAATGAAATTCTATGATTTAGATTTTATGCTACATATGTTGAATTTTTTATTATTTATTTTATATTACGTGTTCATCTTTTATGGATTGTCACAATTGATAAATGGAACTTTTGTTGTTTTGTTCACTTTCAAATTACTTGACTATAATTGAAACAAAAAAAATGTTAAAAAAGAAAAAATAAATTAGCTGGTTCTCGATTATAGTCTGGAAATGATTGATAAGGAAGATTCTAGTTTCCATGACCTATAGGGAAGATTTTAGTTTCCAAAAATTGGGAACCGATTCTGACATGGTTGGTTACAAGTTTTAGGTGGAGCTTGAACTGGTCCCGATTGATAATAGATTCTCGATTCCAAATCAATGAGGCTCGAGCCTCGCCAAACGTCAACAAGGTCGAGGCCTTGCCAAATCGGCGAGCTCGAGCTCACTCGATGCCAACGAGCTCGAGCCTTGCCAGATCGGGGAGATTGAGCTTGTGGCCATCAAGCGAGCTTGACTCTCGCTAGATTGGTGAGGCTCGAGCCTTGCCAAACGTCAGCGAGGCCGAGGCCTCGCTAGATTGGCAAACTTGAGCTTGCCTGACATCGGCGAGCCCGAGTTTTGCTAGATTCATTGTGCTCGAGCCTTGCCTAGCCGGTCACCGGTCGTCAAAGTGTCGGCTATCAACTAAGGAAGGAGGAAGAAGAAAGGGAAAGAAAAAGAAAAAAAGAAAAGAAAAAGAAATATAAAAATAATTCTAATTTCGATTTTTATAAAAAAAAAAAAAAAACATTTTTATAAAGAAGGAAAGAGAGAGTGTGAGGCTTGGATTGAAAATGGGTGTTTAGTCAAACCCATTTAACACCCATTTAACTAATCTCTTCAAAATAGAAGGGGCTTATATATGACTTACTTCAAAATGTAAGTGATCTATATATGACCTATTTATGATTTAAATAGGTCATATATGGGTTTAAGACCTATTTTGACACCTCTAGTCACAAATTTCACAATTACTCTTTAGAAAATGCATTAATAGTTTGGATAGACGGGGTACCAAATGGACACACTCATAAGGGGTACAGGATCTCATTACCCCAAAAATTCTATCTCTTTTGTACAATAAATATGGTGTTGACGGCAGAAAATAAGACACGCTTGTTTGCTGAGAGAGGCGTTCTAGCTACCACAATGTGTTCAATCAAAGGTAGCCATAGTGTGCCATTTGTGGCTACGAAATACCATTGTTTGGTAGCGAGAACTAACCTTTGGCGATGGAATTGTAGTCTCTAGTGAAGAAATTTGATTGGCCGCTAGAGATCAGTTTAAATTTCCCCTTTAAAGCCCTAATTTCGCTCTCTTCCTCTCCCCCTTGCTTGCCCTAATTTGTGACCACGTGAACATCCACCTCATCATCAGCATTAGCCCTAGCCGCCATTGCTGTCGGTTGTTGCCGTTTGCCCCAGCCAAGGGCTGCTATCAACCCCGACCCTGATGAACCACCGTCATCAATTTCCTTTTTAAACTTATGGAGTGGCACCTGGTCAAATTGGGGTCGTGCGCCACCCTTCGTCGCCACGGCGACCTTGATTGCTGAAATCACTCATGGTCGAGTTCCCTCATATTGGCTATGGCTAAGTCTCCAGCCTCTTTTTCTCTTAAATTTTTTTTCCTCTACTGTTTGAATTAACTATATGTTTTACATGTTCAATTTTAGGTAGTGATTCACGTTGGCTGGTTAATTACATCATTAGTAGTTACGTTTTTCTCATAAATATGTTGTACTTATTAACTAATTGGTATAATATCTAGTACAGGGAATAAACCTAATGTTTTCATTTTAACCAAGCTACTATATCTAAAATTTATTTTACATTAGAGAGTTATAACCATTAGACTATTACATGTTTGTAAAACTAGTACATTTAAGACGTAGAATTTCTGTTTGAGAATAGTTTGCAAAAGTAGTGTCGGTCACGATTCTTCTCAAATAAACACCGCAGTACTTGGTTTTGCGTACCGTCCTTGGATTGTTCTTGATTGACAGTTGACAATGGGAATTTCGATCGACATAGATAACTCCTTTTAACCCCCGGGTACATACTGGACATTGGAGTACGGTTGCCATTGCGACAGCAACCTTGCTCTTCCATTTTTCATCTCGTGTATCTAGAAAAACTTAGGGGAAATGCTGCAGAAATTTGTTTTAGAATAAAAGACGTGCATGACAATTTCCTTCCATGTTCCCGAGTAGGATTGGACCAATACCATTTAGGAATGTGACATAAGGCCTTAGTAAAATTATCAGTTGAGATAAACCAATGCTCGATCGGACGTGGTGAGTCTGGTGACCACACCGGCAGCATCGGGAGAGTTGTGGAGGGGGAGGGTCAACAGAGAGAGAAGTTTGGAAGGAAGACGGGGCTAGAGAGAGAGAGAGAGAGAGAGAAAGAGAGAGAGAGTTTTTTCTGTAGTTGGTTACCTAGGTTAATCTGTAAAATATCTTGAAAAAATGCATAGGGAATGTAGAAAAATATGCTCTTTTTTAAAGAATCGTGCTTATTTGAATAATTAAGCTTGTTTAATAATCATAATTAGCAATAACAAAGATTCAATCAAGTAAAAAAATCACTAAATGGGATACTTAAGGATAGGGCTACTTTATAGATTTTTTTTTAATTTTTTAATTTTATTATTATTAATTATTTTATTTTTTTTGTGCTTTTGCAGGGGTTTTAACCATAGGGATTGGGCGTCCCCCTGACCCAACACAAACCTCTAGGCTGGATGCATTTTTGCCAATTTAATCATAAATCTTTCAGTTTTGCTAATTGAACCCTAAATATTTTCATCTTTTGCCAATTGAGTCCATTTGGCTAATTTTAGCTAGAATTGATTGATGTGGATGTTGGCTGTCTAATGTGGCACGATCGATACTAATGTGGATAATATTATGTTAATAATTTTCTGATTTTTTTCTGATTTTTTCTTCTTCCTTTGTTCTTCATTTTTTGAATGACTGGCCATTAGCCAAGGTTGGGTGGGCTGATCCTTGTTAAGTGGCCACAGATTCTTGCTTTTTGTAGCCACCTGTCTTCCTTGATCCATCTATTTTACCCATTTCTGAACCTCTATTTAGCTTATGGGGATACTGACTCTCAACCCAATATCATACTCAGTCACCCCCATGAGGAACGTGCATCTTTAGTGACATGCCAATAATCTGACTCGGGAAAGAAGTCTTTTTGGTAGTTTGCCTCATAGTAATGGGTGATTCTCCTAGCCTACTTCGCAAACATGGCTTTACCAAAAAGCACCATAACTTTAAACTCCAAACCCCCCTCACTCTTCCCAATTTCATCTCATCCCACATTTTCTAGGGAATCCCTCTGCATTCTCCCACTAGAAAAAGGTCATGTTCTTTTCCTCTACGTGACAAATTGAAACTACGACTTTAAAGATCGACATAGCATAAGTTTATCGGTTAGTCTATCTTTTAAAGGGGAATGATTCTAGAGTGGGTATGTTTCATACCAAGAACCTGGAACCTATAAGTCGATTTGGAGTTGTCGCGACCTAACCTTGGGTGAATCACCTAGGGTTTGGCTAATGGACTACTAAGTCTAAACTTAGCTCGGGCTTTCCCAAGCCTATACCAATTTGCAACTTAGGTTCAAATATTTAGCATGCAAAAGATTATTAGCTAGGAGTTGCCACTAATCAGGTTATGATAGGTTGATTAGACACCTAAGTAAAATAATGGGAGAATTATTTTACTCCTACGAACTAGAGACTTTGGGTACGGGGACTTGATTACACTAGATTTTTCTAATGCCCTTTCGATACCTTTATCTTTTTATTTCGGAAAAAAAAAAATGTTTCGCAAGCAGCTTGAATTGATTTTACTTACCTAACATGTGAGGTGATCATGCAGGTGCCCAAACCACCAATTTAACACCCAAATAAAGTAATGAATAAATTGCAGAACTTATCTCATAGCAACGGAAGCATCTACAACGTTAGATCATAATTCACATCAACGGTCATATATATGATTTCAAATTAACACGCAGTCACTTTATTTTCACTTATTTAATGAAAATCATGTTTTACGCAATGCATACTACTAATCTAACATGAAATGATATGACATAACAATATGACCTAAACTATATGATGCAAGTGAAATATTTTTGTGTTTTCTTAACAAGCATGCAATCTATCTTAATGAAATTAATCTATCCTAAGACATTTTTTTTTTTTTTTTTGTATTTTCCATGAAATTCGAAACTAAAATTGTCCAATGGTTAAATGTGCAATCTAAATTAACCAAATGACCTAATTCTAATGACGGGCAATTTCTAATTAAATGGACCTAACAACTATCACTAAATGACGTGCATTTCATGAACCTAATTCTATATGACATGCGCATGATTGATTTTTTTTTGTTTGTATTTTTTTTTATAAAAATTCGTAATTAAAATTGCTAAAATATAAAAAATCTAAGTAAAGTGAGATCTTATCTATTTTAAGTTAGGATTAGACTAATTTGAATCCTATCTTAACTTAGAAAATTATCTCATCATGCAATTTTATCTAGGAAAATCAATTCTAATCTACTGAAATGCAAATGCATTTTTTTTTTTTGTATTTTTAGGATAAATGAAGCAATTAAAAGATAAGCATCAAATCATTCACAGTCATTAAAGATATTATACATCGTTCGAATTTGGAAATGATATCTAATTAAACCTGATTATTTCGCTAATAAAATCGATAAATTGATCTTAAGCCTTAAAGATCAAGATATCAATTTTATTCCTGTGTGATTAATTAGTCCATCTAAAGCCTTATAGATGGAATAAAAAATTCGTGTGCGGTTGCGAATTAGGCGGTACATCAGGAATTTGAATCATGCATCGAGAAGTATTTCAAATAAAGAAGCCAAAATATTAAAAAAAATCTAAAAAATCTACCTAATTTGAATTTTGGCTTCTAAACTCGGCTTAGCAAACAACGGTTCATGGATCACGAGGAAGGCCGGCATGACTCGAGGACGAGTCGTTGTGGTGGTGAGCTTGAGGGTGGTGGGTTGCTGTGGGAGGTGGGTCGCCGTTGGATAGAGACGTGGTTGCCGAGGGGCGTCACCGGTGACACAAGCTCGCAGTGGGCTACTGTGGCGGTTTAGTGACGGGAGAGCAGCGTTGGCGCTCGGAGACAACAATGCGTGGGCAGTGATGAGCTTGGCGATGAGGTCGGCATTCCGGTGTGGCAGATCGGGTGGTGGTAGCGCAAGCGAGGGCTACCGGGCGTCGGAGCAGAGGCGGAGGCACTCAATGGCTCGATGACAGGTTCTGGTGTCGCGGAAGGGTGCTCGTGCAGAGGCGATGCTGTGGCGGCGATTCGGCAGAGGAAAGCAGCACCAGCAGCAACAGTGGCTAACGGAGGAGAGCTTTGGGCGCTGGCGTTGAGTTGCAGACGGCAAACGTAGGCAGCGGGTGCAGGGAAGAAGACGAGTCCTTTTCCTTTTCTGTTCTTTTTCCTCTCTGCTGTCCTGCTGTACATCCCCTCTCTCCCTGCACCTTCTGAATATTCTCCACCGATTTTTTCACACATTGCCAAAGATTCAAAGTTGCAATAGGATTTTTCTTAAATTTCAAATATTGCAAAGATGAGCTCGTAATATCTCCTCGAGGATATGGGCTTTGGGCCAATTTGCTCTCTTCGTGGGCTTAGTACAACTTGTCAAATTAAAGCTTTGAGCCATCAAGTCGAACCCATTCGTTGCCAGTCTAATGCAAATAAAAAAAATGCTCCTAAAACTATATGCTATGCAACTTAATTCTAATATTTTTGTTTATGGGTTAAAATTTAATCCTTAATTTTTTATGTAATAAATAACTAAATGGGTCGCCAAAATTTAGGTGTCAATAGCTACCCTTCTTTGAAGGTGAGCTCATAGAGGTTGCCTTTAACGACAAATTGAGACCTAAATTTTGATTATGCACATGCATTGAATGATTTTTTTGTCGAAAAATAAATCCCATTTTAAAATGCAATTTATATGATGCATGGAAATGCTAATGCAAATGCATGATGCGAAAGGAAAGAATGTACCTATAGTTACTTACCAATCAGTGCGGTAGAGCATCTTGAGGTACATGATAAATCTTCATTTACTCCACAAGTATCTAGTCTTCCTTGAAGAGTCTAATGTTTATCGTAATACCTAGATTCGAACTAAGGTATGCCGAAAAAGATTGAAAAACATTCATATCCAGAATGAAATGTTTAGTGAAAAGATTTAAGACATTCAGATTTAGACTGAAAAGTCAAGATTTTGGGAACTCGAAATACCTAGATCCAGACTAAGGTATAACGAGAAGATCGAAAAACATTCACATTTAGAATGAAATGTTCAATGAGAAGAATTAAGACATCCAGGTCCAGACTGAGATGTCAAGATTTTGGAGCTTAAAATACCAAGATCCAGACTAAGGTATAACAAGAAAGATCGAAAAACATTCATATTCAGAATGAAATGTTCAATGAGAAGAATTAAGACATTTAGATCCGATCGAGATGTCAAGATTTTGGAACTCGAAATACCTAGATCCAGACTAAGGTATAACGAGAAAGATCGAAAAAACATTCACATCCAGAGTGAAATGTTTTGATGAAAATAATTAATACATTCATATTTAGAATGAAATGTTCAATGAGAAGAATTAAGACATCTGGATCCAGACTGAGATGTTAAGATTTTGGAACTCGAAATACCTAGATCCAGACTAAGGTATAACGAGAAAGATTGAAAAAAACATTCACATCTAGAGTGAAATATTTTGATGAAAATAATTAATACATCCAGATTCAGACTGTGATGTCAAGATTTTGGAACTCGAAATATCTAGATCCAGACTAAGGTATAACGAGAAAGATCGAAAAACATTCACATACAAAGTGAAATGTTTAGATGAAAATAATTAAGACATCCAGATCCAGACTGAGATGTCAAGATTTTGGAACTCGAAATACCTAGATCCAGACTAAGGTATAACGAGAAAGATCGAAAAACATTCACATCTAGAGTGAAATGTTTAAATGAAAATATTTTGTGATATTTAGATCCAAACTGAGATGTCAACAATGGATTGAAAGATTTTGGTGAAATTCACAGACTCTCAATTTCTGAAAATGAACTCGGGCTATAGAAGCACGCCGAGTCGATGAAAATGACTTCGGGTTATGGAAGCACGTCGGGTCATATCAAGTAGCTCCGGGTTATGGAAGCACGCCGGGTCGATGAAAGCACACTAGGTCAGGAACTCCGGGCTACGAAAGCACACTGGGTCTATTAAAAGGGACATCGGGCTACAGAAGCACGCTGAGTCAATAAAAAGAACTCTGGGCTACGAAAGCACGCCAGGTTAGGAACTCCAGGCTACAGAAGCACGCCAGGTCTATTAAAAGGGACATCGGGTTACGGAAGCACGGCGAGTCAACGAAAGTGACTATGGCCTATGATAGCATGCTAGGTCAATATAAAGGGACACTGCACTATGGAAACACGCCAGGTTGATAAAGAGGGACATCGAGCTACAAAAGCATGCCAAGTTGATGAAAAGGACATCGGGCTACGGAAGCACGCCGGGTTAGTGAAAAGGGCTTTGGGCTATGAAAGCACGCCAAATCAATGAAAGGAACACCGGGCTACGGAAGCACGTCGACTCGATGAAAGGGGACATCGGGCTATGGAAGCACGCCGAGTCGATGAAAAGGGCTTTAAGGAGCAACTTGAACGTCAAGTATTACTCGGTCCTCAAGGAAATATTATCTGTCAGACACGATTAGAGAAAAAACTAGTATGCATTCATCAAAGAGGTAGACAATTTGAGCTACTCTAGAATGCAAATGCACATTTCAAAGTTCAGTGAGGTTTTCATCAATTCAATCAAGGTTTATGCATAATGACTTTACCATATTTGCATCACCCAAATTTCCACAGGAGAAAATTGTCGTTCAAGACAATGACCTGGATTTCTTAAGATTACTAAATAAGAGACTTTTAGTTAGAAAGGACTTTCACTTACTCTCATTCAGATTGGCTATTTTAGGAGAATCACTCCATCTCACTATCATCATACCAACAAGGGTCCAAGTATTCTCGCAAGCAGTACAACCTTACCAATCTGAGAGGACTTTAATAAGGACCGTAATGTGGGCTTGGTCAAATGCTTAACAAAGAGACTTTTTGAGTCAAGGCAATTGAAAGAATAATTCTGTAATCATCTCTGGGTTTACAAGTCAAGAACCCTGCAAAATGAGAAAGAAATAATCTTGCTCGCACTTCTTCGAGCGATGTTTATAAACATATGAACTCCTATGTTAATTCAAATGCCCTAATCTGAAGAGACTTTGTAAGGGATATAACATAGGCTGGGTTCATGTGTTGAGAAACAAAGGATCATTAGGCTCAAAATATGTGTAAATGGTGGGAGTTGATAATCATCTTGGCATTGCCACTGGTTTTCTTTTTCACCATCGGGGATTATCTTCATAAGGCACCCCATTGATTGTAAAAACTAAGCATTTGAGTTTTTTGAGTATTACTCCATTGGAGATACAATCTTTTTACAACTGATAGTCCTTATCTTGACTCTTTGTTTTTTTTTTAATTTATGGGCATCAACCTTGCTTTTACCAGGCACACAGTTTTTTCATGCCTCTAGTTCTCATTTTTTCTTCACTTCTTTTTTCATGAGCATTGGCCTTGCTTTTACCAAGCACACTACTTTTTTATGCCCCTTAGTTCTATTTTGAATGACCATTTTAACATTTGGACATTTAGGAGGTCTTCGTCTTCTGTTAGCACTCCAAACTATACTGTTTGAACAATTGCTTTTTGCCTTGCTCCAATGTGGAAGATGATCATCAACTAGGTTTGAAGAAATGAAATTGCAGGCTCAAGTGGGCTATGCAAAGGATATAAGTATGTAGGATAGAGAAAGAAATGCTCTTCGTCATCTTAAGGCACTTAAATTACCACATGAATTCAATGTAATAGCATGACTTGAAGATTAATGCAAGTGAGAGCAAGAATTTTCTTTCCATTTTCCTCACCTCATGATGCTGTCTTACCTCCAATTTGCCCCGATATGGAGTGGTTCTTGACAGGGGTAATTTGAAAAAAATCTCCATAAGTGTATGGGACTCAAAGGGGTTAAGCAATAGATGACCTGTAGTGTTTGGGATAGAGAAATGAATTGCCCCTCATCATTTCAGTCATCATACCTGTTGCGAGAGAACTATTTATCTTGCGGATATGGAACTTTTTACACTCATCTCACAAGTGTATAGGTAAGGGACTGTGTATAGAATAAGGCTTGCCTTTCATCATCCTAACACGTCTCATTTCGCATTCTTAAGCATTTGATATCACTCCATTGAATTGTCTATCTTGACAAATCTCCACATGAAATTGGTGAGTTAAATAGGTGAAACCACTATCAAAATTCTATTTTCGAAAGAGTCCAGCAACTTTAAACATGAAAAGCTTTGTGACTACACTTAGAACATGGTTTTAAGAGTTCGTTCGGGGGATTACCCCACAAAGGGATTGCCTCAGCAATGGATGTCCTTGGATTGTCCCTATCAAGACAGAAAATCCACTTTTGCCCCTGCACAAGAAAACGTGCATGAATAGGATACTATGCAATATTAAAGTAAATTAAAATTGTACATCCATTTTGGCTCGAATCGGGATATTGTCATGTCACTACTAGAATCTGTAGTGCCCCCCCTAATTCGTCATATGCAAGGAAAAGAATAGAGTGTCATTTTCCAAAATTAATTATGCTCAAGGACAAGATGTACCTCTTTCACCAAAGATGGATGGTCCTCTTTTAACTTGCCCCTTATTTAATGGGCAAGGATGAAAATTCCGTCACGCATGGAAATGCAAAACACTTTGTTTGGTTCTTCAAGGTGGATATTTCAAGTAGTACCGATATGTGACCCATATTAACTCTTTAGAAACTTGTCGAGTAAAGTTGAGCCAATTGGTCTATCATTGCAACCTGATGTGCCTTTTCAAATGCTTTCTCATCAGACCAATAAAATAATGCTCATGAATCATGTGTGTTTGAGTTCTTCACCCTCCTTGGTCCTCAGGAAAATGAGATGGTTCAAAAGTCTCTTGGCTTTCTTCTTCAGGTCGCAATTTCTCACTCGTTTTGATCTGCCCTTTTAGCTCTCGACTATGTACGGATGGGCGGGCATGATTGCTCCATAATCACCTAATTCAAATGAATGGGAACATGTAAGCATGAGGTGTAAATAGAGAGCCAATCCATGACAACGATCTAATCTATTTTTTCATTTTTTTTGTCACTAAAAGTCCACACATGAAGGGAATTTCCTAAAAATAGACTAGGAAAATAAAGACATGGGACGCCCTAGCAAGGATGAAATTTCCTAAACATGAACTAGGAAAGGCCAAAATTTGAATCTCCCTAATAAAAACAATAAAGACATGTGTTGAAAACAAATTCTCCAAAGTTTTTTTATATTATTTTTTTATATTTTTATTTTCTAAATGATTCATTGCATGACAATTTCCTCATTTCATTTCTAATTGGCAAAGGAACTAAATCAAATATTGACCTAGATTGTCATGGACGGACCATAAGTACGACAAAATAAATTGCATGGTATAGGGATAGAAGACTTCATCAAGGAAAATCAACGGCAACCACATAGACAAGCACATGAGATGTGAGGTTTGATTTCTATCTAAGAAGGCTAAGCAAAGTGGAGTTAAAAGGGTGGGATGACTAGTTGCAGCCTCGCATACTAAGTCAAGTCCTCCTAACTTCGGCTTAGTCAAGAATGATACCCCAATGCAGCGCAGCCTTGTGGGCAAAGGTAACCATTCTTGACACCAAGAAATAAGTTTTTGGGATTGAGTTGGGGAACCTCTATTATGCGGCCTCGCGGTCGAAGTCGTATCTAACTCAATATCATCCTAAGTATCCTAGTGTGGCCTAGGTTTGGCGGTAGGTTGTGTTTGCAAAAGTGTAGTGCAAATGCAAGGCATGCACACCAGTTTATATCAAGCAACACTTCAATAATTTGAATTCAAAACATTTATCCCCAACTCCAACCTGCAAGATAAGGGTTAGCAATCACTACTTCCCTTATACCTCCCCATCTGCAAGAACATTTAACACCTTAAATGTTAGGGACGTACTTGGAATCCTCGCTGCCAAACAAAAACATTTTTTCAAATAGAAGAGAAAATTGGCCTTAGTCCACTAAGAGCTTTAACTCAAGTCCCCAGAGGAGTTGCCAAGCTGTCGCGACCTAACCTCGGGTGAACCACCTAGGGTTTGGCTAATGGACTATTAAGTCTTGAAAGGGTTAGTAAGAACACCTAGAGGGGGGTGAATAGGTGTGAAAACATATTTTTGAAATGTAATGAAAAACTTTACTTTTAACCTGAGTCTGGTTGACAACAGATTTTGTAGAAGGAAACAGACTTTAACAGTTATTTATAAACGCGGAAGTATATCGCAATAAGTAAAGTAAAGGAGTTCAAGGAAGAGAAAAAAAGAATACATAATTTATAGTGGTTCGACTTATATTAAGCTTACGTCCACTCTCCCACGCTGACAACCTTTTGACTAGTTTCCACTAAGAATCTAAGGAGAATTTACAATCTTGTGATCTTGACTTCTTAGTGAAGAGTCTTTACTGTTCTCACGAAGTCACAGTGTAAGTCTCTTTCTCTTTTGAGTACAAATTTGAGCACAGTGTAAGGAATAACAAGTAAGTGGGAAGCTTCAGATTTTGGAATTCTTCTTTCACGCACACTATCAAACAACTAGAGAGGCCTCCTTAAATACTCCTTCATGCCTTCTTGACCGTTGGCACTTTCCACAAGAATTCTTCCAATCATCCTGTTGGATAGAATCAATCAAGGAGATCTTCGAGCTATTTCAATATTGTGATGAAAGCCTGTCAATCTTGTTTGCCCATACAATTAGGATCTTGGTTTTCATAAGTAGATTCTTTCCAAATTAACTTGCCTTCCGAAATGATTTGAAGTATCTAAATTGATTCCAATAAAGATAACCAATCTCGTAGGTGAAATTTCCAAGCAAAATACCATATATATCCTGTACAAATCGAATCTTTGAAGAAAGAAAGATAATTCCGAGTCTAGTTAAGTTTTCATTCTTCACTTACATTCAGTTTGGAATCTGTCAGAGTGGGCAAACTTCTGTTGTAAGATAGACTTTGACACAAAAGTTTGGTGATCTTTAGAATAGACTTTAGATAAGTTTTGTTATCTTCAAAACATCATAGGAGTTTTCTCCAATAATCTCCCCATTTTTTATGGTGACAAAACTTTCCTGCAGATTTAAAGACTTATAATTTGCAAAACAACACTTTAGCAGTACATGATAGCTTATGAAAACAAATTGTTAAGGATCTAGATAACATCGATTCTACAACCACAGAAAACATGTTAATCTTGAAAACTTAGACAAGATTTAATCATCCACATCCATAATCATAATCACAACCACAAAAAGCAAAAAAGGTTAACTGCAGAGTATAAGGGTTCAAGAACACAATTACAACTAGTTCAAAGTGTTCAACACATAACTAGTTTAAAAAAAAACATTAAATCTAAAGTTAAATCTGCTTCTCATTTTCCTCCTTTTTGTCAGCAGCAAAAGGAAAGAGAATTTCAAAATAGAATTGAAAAGATGAAGTCAATCAGGTTTGTCTTGGAGCTCGAACTAGTCGAAAATCCTCAAGTGACTGCACTGCCTCCTCTACTTTGGCTACAGCTTGGGTCGTCTTTTGATTGAAAGTCTCAACTTTAGTGTCAAGGGCCTGTACCTTGCCATCGAGAGAGTCTGTCGAGGACTTTAAGGCGGTGTAGAGCTTTTGAATCTCGTACTCCATTGCATATTGCTGAGCCTTAACCTCCAAAAGGAGCTCAACCAACCTTGGATAGTTGGGATCAGTTTCGATTTGAACACTGGCTTCAGCGAAGTGAATTTGTGGAGTATCAAGAGATGGAGGAACATCGACTTGAACACGAGTAGCTTGTTGCTTGTCCTGATTGGGAGTTTCTTCTTGAATCTTAAGGAAGTTAGATGCAAAGACATCTTCGGGATCTGTAAGAGATCTGCTAACACCATCACTAGCAATAGGTGCTATGAAAGGAGTTGTCTCATGATCTCCCCCTGACTTGTTACCTTCAGTTTGGGATGAGACTTCGCCTTCTTGAGCCTTTTCTTGGTCGACACTAGATACTTTCCCTTGTTGATTGTCTGCTTCTTTAGATGCAGCATCATCCCTTTCTTCTTCAGAAACTCTTTTCTTAGTCTCGTCTGATAGTGGTATTGCACCACTTGCTCCATCAGATTCTTCATCTTCATGATCCATCTTTGGTGATCTTTCAAGCTCAACTTCTTCTTCTTCTTGTTCTTATTCTTTGTCTTGTTCTTCTTCTTCTGTTTCTACTTCGACCTTTGTTTCTGCTTCAACTTCTATTTCTGCTTCAACTTCCTCTTCCTCTGTTTCTTCAAAATAAACTACTTGAAGATTTCTCAAGGCAAGAGCAGAGATGGTTAGATCATCCATCAAAAGGACAGACCTTTTCTTTTTTGAACTTGTTTGGGCAACATTCCTCCCTTTTCTTTTCCTTGAAGCAGTCGATTCTGCCTTGGTTTTGCTTGTGGATTCCTTCTTCAAACGCTCAATGGCCTTGCTCAGATCCTTCAACCTCATCTTTGAGATCATCTTTAGTCCAATCTCCATGGGACTAATGGTTTTTTAACAGAGCCGAGGAGGAAACTCGATCTGAAAGTGGCAGAATAACTTGGTGATCAATGCCGCGTAAGGCAATTGCCCTTTTTCCTTCATAACTATCCTGTACATGTGCAGGAAAATGGTGTGGGGTAGAGAAAAAGGAATGCCATTGCAAATGGTCCACATGATTTTTGCCTCCAATCTGGACACATTGGTCTTTGATGCTGCCTTAGGTCTTAAGCAGTTAATGACGATTTTGTGCAGCAGAACACTGGTTGCTAGCAATTGAGAGTAAGTGATACTCCCACTAGGCATCTTGTCCTTCACCAAGAAACGAGTTGCCTGACCAACAGAATTGTTGATTGGTTGAAAACTGCTTCTTTCTACTCTCAGAATGTCAGCTAGAGTATCAACATCCCCTATAAAAGATTTGTCACACATAGTGAACTATATGTGAGTCTGGTCAAGGAAAGACAGATTGGAATAAAAATATGCTGTCAACTCAAGATAAGCCACAGTAGTCTCAGCACAAAAATTCTCAAATTGAAGAGCAGCCAGCTTTGCCCTTAAGTCAACCTCGATCGAGTCCAAGAAATCGAAATCAACTCTTCGATGGTTTATCACCCCCTTGTTCAACATCTAGGTATAAACCCTTTTGTGCTCCTTAAAATGAAACAATCTCATTCTCTCTCTAGGAACATCAGCAACCACACTCATTCTGGGTTGGAAATTCGAATAAATCCGCTCATCATCATCCTTACTTTTAGGCTAATGCTTAGAATTGAATCTAGGATCATAAGGAAAATAAAGAAATGCTTTTTTCTGCCGAACCTTTCGACGCTATACCCAAATGTTCCATCGCTCTTAAAAACACTATTTCGTTGCCATGCCCGTATCCTCTTAGAAAATCAGTGATAAAAGTTATTGGAGAGTCACCCTATTTCAGATAAGTATAGTGCTTATAAAGAACCTAGGGTGTTAAAGACTCTGAGAGGAGCTGCTTCTTGTTCAACCTCCTATTCCAAAGGTTGGCACGGAGGGTTTTGTGGAGTGTTCTATGGAGAGTTGTGCGGAGAGTCTTCCCCAGTGAGATTGAAATGCGTTGGTCCTTCTGGCATGCTTCGAGGACCTTGACTAGCAATCCAAGAAGACTTTCGCTGGTGTGACTAGGATGCAGACTTGGAGGATTTCATCGACATTTTCAAGTGAAAAAGATTGAAACTTGCAGAGAATCTTGAGAGCAAAAGTCGAGGGAGAAGAGGATAACAATTACGGTTTTGAAAGGTAGTACCCAAAATGAATCGTTTTGTAAATATAAACCATTCGAAATGGGAAGTTGAAACGACACAAAAGAAAATGCCTTTTCGAAATATATTTAAAACGGAAACTGCTAAAAATTCAAAATTCGAATTTTAGCAAAAAAAAAGATAATTTCTAAAAATAAAATAGGCAAGTAATGATACCAATGAGAACTTACTTGTTCAGAAATTTCATACTAAAATTAAAATACCTGGATCTGTACATTCTAAAATAGCTTCTTCAAGTTGAAGTTCTGAGTCTGATCACCTTTAGACTTTAATCGATAGGAGAGATAATATTCAGCTTGCTACGAATAGACTCAAATAAACTTTTCTCCAGAGGCTTTGTGAAGATATCTACCAATTGATTCTTTGACTCAATGAATTTAACTAGAATCTCGTCATTCTGGACATGATCTCTTATAAAATGATGTCCAATCTCTATATGCTTTGCCCTTGATGAAGAATTGGGTTTCTGGTGAGATTGATAGCACTGTATTGTCACATCTGATCTCGGTGCAGGATTCTTCTATTCCAAAGTCTCTTAGTTTTTGTTTTATCCATAGAATTTGATAACAACAATTGCCAAGAGCAACATATTCTGCTTTTGCTATTGATAATGCTACAGTACTTTGTTTCCTTGAGAACCAAGATACTAGCATATTTCCCAACAGTTGACAAGTGCCAGATGTGCTCTTTCTATTGACTTTACAATCGACTAAATCAGCATCAGAATATCCAAGTAGAGTAAAGTCTCATTCTTTTGGATACCATAGACCCACCTTGGAGAAGTCGCAACATATTTGATGATGCGTTTTACAGCTCTTAGATAAGATTTTCTTGGATCAGACTGAAATCTTGCACAGATGCACACACTGAATAGAATATCAAGTCGAGAGGCAGTAAGGTAGAGAAGAGAACCGATCATGCTTCTGTATAGCTTATGATCTACTTTCTTCCATTCTTCATTCTTGTCCAGTTTCAATGAACTTGACATAGGTGTCTCTGTCTTCTTGCAATTCTCCAATATAAATTTCTTGATGAGATCTTTGGCATATTTCTCCTGGTGAATGAGTATACATTTATTCGATTGTTTGACTTGCAATCCCAGAAAGAAGGTTAACTCACCCATCATGCTCATTTCGAATTCATCCTACATAGATCTTGAAAATTTCTTGTAGAGATTTTCATTGGGAGAATCAAAGATAATATCATCTACATAAATTTGTACTAGCAGAAAAATCTTTCCCTTATCTGTTTATAAACGATGTAGTGTCAACCTTTCCATTTTCAAAACCATTATGAGTTAGAAACTTACTCAACTTTTCATACCAAGCTCGAGGTGCCTGCTTAAGTCCATACAAGGCCTTTTTCAGTCTGTAGACTGAGTCTGATTTTCTTGGATCTTCAAACCCTGGTGGTTGTTCCATATAGACTTCTTCTTGTATGAACCCATTTAGGAACGCACTTTTGACATCCATCTGGAATAACCTGAAATTTTTAAAACTAGCAAAAGCAAGTAGTAATCTAATTGCTTCTAACCTTGCTATTGGTGCATAGGTCTCGTTATAGTCTATCCCTTCTTCCAGTGTATATCCTTTTGCCACAAGTCTTGCTTTGTTTTCGATCACTTTTCCTTTCTCATTCATCTTGTTCCTGAAAACTCATTTCGTTCCAATCACCGATTTGCCTTTGGATTTTTGAATCAGCTCCCATACATCGTTGATATTGAATTGTCTAAGTTCTTCTTGCATAGCTTCTATCCAGCTTTCATCAGACAAGGCTTCATCTACTCTTTTGGATCTGATGCGAATTTCTTCATCAATGTTGCCAATGATGAGTTCTTTGGGATGACTTGATTTGTGCTTCCAGTTGCTATTTGGTCTGAGAGTCTGTTGATCCTTTACTTCGTTTGAATCTTCTCGATCTGCTTGTTGCTGTTCTCCAAGAGTCTGAACCTCTTCGGGGGAAATAGACTTTGTTAAGTCTGGAACAGGTTCAGACTCTTCAAGTTGAGTCTGATCTAGTTGAATCTGCACATAATCTTGAAACTTGACGTTCATAGATTCTTCTATGGATTAAGTCTTCTTGTTAAAGACCATGTAAGCTTTGCTTGATGTTGAGTAGCCTAGGTAGATTCCTTCATCAGATTTTTCCTTGAACTTTCCAGATCATTCATTCGCATTCTTCAGAATAAAACATTTACAGCCAAAGACATGAAAGTAGGAATCTTTTCTTTATACACTTCATAAGGAGTTTTCTCTAGGATAGGTTTCAAGAATACTCTGTTGATAATATAGCAGGCAGTAGAAACTGCTTCTGCCAAAAATCGAGAGGAAATTTTGCTCTCTATTTAAAGAGTTTTGGCCATCTCATATAAGGATCTGTTTTCCTTTCCACAACCCCATTTTGTTTTGGAGTGTATGGAGAAGAGAAAATATGTTGAAAACCATATTCATCACAGAATTTTGTAAAGTCCTGATTTTCAAACTCACCTCCATGGTCAGTCCGTATGCTAGAAATAGCATAACCCTTTTTATTCTGAACCTTTTTGGCAAACTTCGAGAAATAAGATAATGTTTCAGACTTACTTGCCATAAAGTATATCCAAGTAAAGCGAGAGTAGTCATCTATGATTACTAGGCAATATTTCTTTCCATCAATACTCTGAGTTCTGATTGGTCCAAAAAGGTCCATGTGGAGTAGCTGCAAAACTCGATTGGTAGAAACTTGATTTACAGGTTTAAAGGAACTTCTTACCTGTTTTTCCAAGATGCAAGGAGTGCATAATTCTATCTTCTAATAAGCCATATTAGGAAGGCTTCGAACCGGCTTCTTAGAAGAAACTTTAGCAATTTACTTCATATTAACATGGCCAAGCTTCCGATGCTAGAGACTTGCTTCATCTTGAATATAAATAAAGCATTGAGAACTTTCTAGGTTTACATCGAGAAGGTATATGTTGCCATGCCTTCGCCCGGTAAAAGATTGAGAGAAGTCTTGACTTGTTTCAGAACAAATGTCTTCTTAGGAGTTTATTCTGAAACAAGTATCGCAAAACTAACTTATGCTCAGTAGATTGTAGTTCAATCATTCCATCAAAGAAACATTGTTGATAGTCAGGCTTCCAATCTTGACAGGTCCACATCCTATCTTTTTTCCTTTGCTGTTTCCTCCAAGAGAAACTTTTCTTCCATTCAGTTTAACAAGCTTTATGAAATAGCTTGAGTCTCCTGTCATATGTCTCGAGCAGCCACTATCCAAATACCATTTGATCTTTCTTTTAATAGTGACCTGTGATCAAAAGAAAAACTCAAACTTTCTTTGGTACCCAGATTTTCTTGAGTTCAGGAGAGTTACTATTAAAGACAGTTTTTGCTAATTCCTTCTTAACTGGTCTCCAAACCTTGAGACATTCTTTCTTGAAATATTCGAGCTGTTACACTTCGAACATTTGAGTGCACTTTGGCCAACATGTTTTACAAAAACTTTTTGAAAGTGATTTTTGTAAAATCCCTTTGTAGGTCTTTATTTAATTCTCTCTTTTACTTTTGGAAAATCAATTAGTGAAACAGTTTCTGAAGTCATACCCAAATCAGATTTGTTAAAATAAGGTATTTGGGCTGAAAGGATTTTCTCCAGTTTTTCGGATCCTTTTTAAAATATTTTTGTAATGTTTGAAATATATCTTTTCAAAATTGCATTTTCCTTTGAAAGAGAATCAAAATTTTCTTTCAAATTATCAAATCTTGTATTTAGACTTTCAAACTTTTCTTTCCAAGAAACTTTCTATTGCCTAAGCTTAGAATTCTCCACTTTTAGTTTGAAAATCCTTTTAAGAGATGATTTAAGACTGAGGCAGAGTTCATCTATATAGTTAGAGACTTTAACAGGAATTTCTGAGTTACTAACCTCAATTTCTTTGTCTGAGTCTGAATTAGTGTCTGTTTCTGATTCAGAGTCTGATTTTGAATGAGCCATCAAACATATGTTGAGATATTCTTCTTCACTTTCCTCACATTTGGTGTCACTCCAAGTTTTAGCTTTGAGAGCCTTTTTGTGCTTCTCAGATTTTCCTTTCTTCTTCTTCAATAGAGGATAGTTTGGTCTGATATGCCCATTTTTCTTGCATTCGAAGCATATAATATCCTTGCTGGTTTCATTGTCCTCCGTTGGTCTTTTCTGAAAATTTTGCATGTTCTACTTCTTCCAATTGAATCTTCTTCCCTTTCTATTCAGCTTTCTGAACTTCTTAATCATAAGCGCTAGCTCCTCATCGTCCATATCATCATCTGAATCTGTATCATCAGAATCAATGTTAGATTTTAACGCAATTGACTTCTTACCATTATGATATTATTCATCATTTATCTACTCCACTTCGTATGACTAGAGTGTTCCTATCAGTTCGTCAACTGATAGAGGCATGATTCTCTTAGTTTCTCTAATATAAGTCTTCACATGATTCCAATCTTTCGAAAGCCCACGCAGTAGTTTGTTGACTTTCATGGTCCTGAGATTGGCCGACCTTGATGAGCCAGGCCATTTACAATCTCTATAAAGCGACTAAACATATCATTAATAGATTCTCGAGGCTTCATTTTGAAAGCTTCATACTGTCCAAGCAGAATGTTTATTTTAGTTTCCTTCACATGGTCAGTCCCTTCGTAGGTAACATGTAATCTGTCCCAAACTTCTTTTGCTGTTTCACTAGAAGAAATTCGGTTATACTCAGTGGGAGATAAGGCACAATATAAAGAATAGATTGCTTTTGCGCCAAGAGCCTATCTCTTGGTGATTTCAGCTTATATTGTTTCGTCAGCATCAATAACTTCTTTCCCTCAGTTTGAAGCTGATGTTGCTTTAGGGTTGATCCCTTTTTTTACAACGTCCCATTCCAGAGGATCTTTGGACCTAAGAAATGCCTTCATCTTGTTCTTCCACACATTGTACTCCTTTCCAATTGAAGTAAGGGGATTGGTGTTGTTTTGACCTTCAACTAAACCTGGAGCCAAATTACTAGCCATAAAGGATCTTTAGCTTAGAAGTAAAACACTTCAATAAGTAAGCACACAAGCTTTGATACCAATTGAAAGGGCTAGTAAGAACACCAGAAGGAAGTGAATAGGTGTGAAAACAAAATTTTGAAATGCAATGAAAAGCTTTACATTTAACCTGAGTCTGGTTGACAACAGACTTTGTTGAAGGAAACAGACTTTAACAATTATTTCTAAATGCAGAAGTATATTATAGTAAGTAAAGTAAAGGAGTTCAGGGAAGAGAAAAATGAACAAAAAATTTATAGTGTTTCGGCTTAGATTAAGCCTACGTCCACTCTCCCACGCTAACAACCTTTTGGCTAGTTTCCACTAAGAATCAAAAAAGAATTTACAATCTTGTGATCTCGATTTCTTAGTGAAGAGTCTATACTGCTCTCATGAAGTCATAGTGTAAGTCTCTCTCTCTTTTGAGTACAGATTTGAGCACAACGTAAGGAATAACAAGTAAGTGGGAAGCTTCGGATTTTTGAATTCTTCTTTCACGCACACTATCGAACAACTAGAGAAGCCTCCTTAAATACTCCTTAGTGCATTCTCAACCATTGGCACTTTTCAAAGGCATTCTTCCAATCAACCCATTGGATAGAATTAATCAAGGAGATCTTTGAGCCGTTTGAAGATTATGATGAAAGCCCATCAATCCTATTCGCTCATACAATTAGGATCTTGGTTTCCATAAGTAGATTCTTTCCAAATTAACTTGCCTTCCAAAATAATTTGAAGTATCTAAATTGATCCCAATAAAGATAACCAATCTCGTAGGTGAAATTTCCAACCAGAAGACCATATATATCCTGTATGAACCGAACCTTTGAAGAAAGAAAGATAATCTCGAGTTTGGTTAAGTCTTCATTCTTCACTTGCGTTTAGTCCGGAATTTATCATAGTGGGCAGACTTCTATTGTAAGATAGACTTTGACACAAAAGTCGGCGATATTTAGAATAGACTTTAGATAAGTTTTGTCATCTTCAAAACATCATAGGAGTTTTCTCCAACAAGTCTAAACTTAGCTCGGGCTCTCCCAAGCCCATACCAATTAGCGACTTAGGTTCAAATATTTAGCATTCAAAATATTATTATTTAGGAGTCGCCACTAATCAGTTTATGGTAGGTCGATTAGACACCTAACTAAAATAATGGGAGAATTATTTTACTCCTATGGACCAGAGACTTTGGGTACAGGGATTTGGTTACACTAGACTTTTCTAATGCCCTTTTAGTACCTTTCTTCTTTTATTTCGAAAAAAAAAATGTTTCACAAGCAGCTTGAATTGATTTTACTTCCCTAATATGTGAGGTGATCATGCGTGTGAGCAAACCACCAATTTAACACCCAAATAAAAAAATCTCCTCTAGATTTCCTTTGTAAATAGGAATATTCTCCACCAATTTTATCACATATTGCCAAAGATTCAAAATTGTAATAGGATTTTTCTCAAATTTCAAATCTTGCAAAGATGAGCTCGTAATATCTCCTTGAGGATACGAGCTTGGGCCAATTTGCTCTCTTCATTGGCTTAGTCCAACTTGTCAAATTAAAGCTCTGAACCATCAAGTCAAACCTATCCATCGCTGGTCCAATGCAAATAAAAAAAAATGCTCCTAAAACTATATGCTATGCAACTTAATTCTAATATTTTTGCTTAGGCGTTAAAAATTAATCCCTAATTTTTAATGCAATAAATAACTAAATGGGTCGCCAAAATTTAGGTGTCAACAGGAGTTTTTGAAATCAGAAACGGAACCGGCCATTTTTACTATCCCGCCTAGAATTGTCTAGGCCAAAAACTGATCACCCTCAAACTAATTCCATCATCCGATGCATCGGTGCTTTCGCAATTCATTATAAAGCAAGCAAGTCGGTTATGATCACCAATCCGGCTATGATATTGTTCATTTCATCAGCTCTGCAACTCAAGATGCTAATACACACGCACATAATTGAAAAGATCAAGTGCCGACAACCAGTATCAAGGGAAACACAATGATGGGTTTAAAACCATGGATGACGACGAGCACACATAAACTTCGGCTTCTCACCCGTGTTTCCATTCACCAAAGCATCTACACCCCTCGAAAAAAAGAAAGAGAGTAAAAGTCACAAAACTTTGCCAACAATAGGCACCAGGAGTGGGGGAAACAAAAAAGGCAAAGGCCATGGAATCGGTCACCTAGTTTCTTATTAGTGGAAGAGCCGTGAGAATCCATGGTGCCAGCGGGAACCGAGAGTTAAAGAGCGAAGTCACGGGACTGAAGGGAAAGGGAGAAACACTAGAGGCGATGGGAACAGGGGAAACGAGGGGTGACAAAAGACCAAATTATACGCGCGGGATCGCATTTGCTGCGCATTTTAGAGATGGGTACAGCTCGACACTTAGCCGCTTCATGATCGCAAAGACGAGAGAGAGAGAGAGAGAGAGAGAGAGAGAGAGAGAGAGAGAGAGAGAGATAGAGAAAGACACACACACACACACACACACACACACACAACGCCAATGAGTAGAGAGGGAGACTACAAAAAGAGAGGGAAGGGAGGGTGGAGATGTCAAATACGAATTGGTCTTCGTGTGAACCAGTCCGAAAATGAATCGGATAAAGCCGGTTCCTTTTGGTTTAGTTCCTGGTTGGACCCGCTCTATTTGCTCACCGACCAATTGCAGAGAGGGATCGACAGTTTTAGGTTTTGCATAAACTTCACTTGAAACCTACTCATCGGAACATGTTTCCAATTTTTCGAAACTTGGAACTTGGAAATTGTTCCAAACTCTACTAATGTTTCATCTATATTAATAATTAAATAATTGTAGTGAAAAATCATCTTTATTGACCATTACTTGTTGTGACAAACTATTTACTATAACTTATATTTAGAAATATAAAAAATAGAAACATTAATAAAATAAAATTATTAATCATAAAATAGAAATTTTTATACACTCATTATTGGATGTGAAGATATGAATCGAGAAAAAAACAAAAAATTGTTCTAGATTACCCTTACCTAAAATCTGAAACAAACCGATATCACGACCTACCCCTCGGGAGAAGGGAATAGGTTTAGGGGTATTGCCTAAAGGATGGACCTAAGGCCCATGATTAGGCATGTGCTCTCCTAAGCCCATACCTCGCGCCACATGAGGGTGTTCATAAGAATTTTGTAATAAGAAGTCGCAACTAGCCTAATGGGGTTGACTAAAAACTAAGTGAGGTATGAGAGTATACCTCACTTCCTAAGCAACTAGAGAATCTAGGTTCGGGGATTTAATTACACTAATTAACCAATTAGTGCCCTTTTGGTACCTAATCTTGTTCATTTTTTTTTTAAAAAAAAGGAATGTTTTTGTCAGGCAATCAGGATTGATTTTATACTTATCCACTAACATGTGAAATGATCGTGCAGGTACGCAATCATTAAAATAACAATTAGCAACCAATATCTTAATTGCAGTAAAATTAGCCATGCAACTAAATATTCACAAATGTAATTAAATATGTAAATTAAACCTGTGACATAATCAATGTGCGAGCAAACAAATGCCTAATTACACTCAGAAGGCAAGACATGGCCATTCACAACCAAATCCTGCACTTTTTAAATTTTCAAAATTTTAATTTTTTTTAAATTAATTTTTAATTTTTTTTTGGGCGAGCCAGGTTGGGTGCGGGTCGACCCAACTCGGGTCGACCCGGTCGGGTGGGCCGGGCCACACCCGTCCCCGCTCTCTATCCGCTCTCCCTTTTGACCTTTGTCCGTCTCCAACCGCTCTTCTCCCTCTCTCTCTGCTCTCGACTCGACGAGGACGCCTTAGCTAGCGGCTGTCCTAGCTGTCCACGCCTGCCACTCACGCGACCTTCCCTACTACCCTGTCCTTCCGTCCTTTCCCTGTTCATCCTCTGCAGTCCTTTTCTTTGTGTAGGTCTCGTGCGCGAAGGACTAGGGAGGAAGGCGACAGATTGGGGGGTGAGGCCGGGCTAAAAGGAAAAAGGGGATTAGGTTGGGCTACACGAAATAGGGAAGAAAATAGGAGGGGCAGGTTAGGCCAAGGCCAGATTCGGCTTAACCCGTCCCCTCTCACGTCCCTTTTTTTTAATAAACTTTTAATATGTGTTTGAGAAAAACAAATTAGATGTCAACAGCTGCCATTCTTTGAATGTAGCCTCGAAGAGGTTGCATTCAAAGATAGAAGAAACCTAAATTATTTCGACGGAAGAGAGATCTTGGGCGCATAGGCATATGCCAAATTGACCAAAAGGTCTCCGGGTTAAGGAAACGCATCGCAGATAAGAGGAAGAAAGAAAGACCCCAGGCTACAGAAGCATGCCGTGTCATAAGAAAGACAGAGAGACCTCGGGCTATAGAAGTACACCATGTCATAAGAATAAAGAGAGACCCTAGGCTATAGAAGTACATCGTGTCATAAGAAGAAAGAGAGACCCCGGGCTACAGAAACATGCCGTGTAATAGGAAGAAGGAAAGAAGAGAGACCCCGGGCTGCAGCAGCATACCGTGTCATAGGAAAAAGAAAAAAAGAAAGACCCCGAGTTACAGAAACACATCATGTCATAGGAAAGAGAGAAGAGACCCCAAACTACAGAAGCATGCCGTGTCATAAGAATAAGTAAAAAGGAGAGACCCCGGGCTACATAAGCACACCGTGTCATAAGAAGAAAAGGAAGAAATGAAATCTCACCGTGTAACAACGGGTTTCGACCGGGTCAAAAGTACATGATTTGAAGAAAACCCATGAACATTTGTAGATGTCATGGTTTAAGATTGATCATAAACCTTTGGAAATGATATGGTTTAAGGCTGACCATGAACCTTTGAGATGACATAGTTTAAGGCTGACCATGAACCTTATAGTCTTTAGGAAGCATTCGCTAACCCCTTGAAAACTGCATGGTTTCATTGGGGAATCATGTCAAACTCTACTTGAACAAATGTCATCAGGGACAGCATCAAGAGATGTATTGGCACATTGCAGTATTAATAGAACAAGCTAATCAAGCTAAGTCTGATTGCCTTGAGAAACATTCAATGTCAATTAGCATCATGTGGCACAGAATTGTCATCTTGCTCGGGGATGTATCATTAATCATCAAATTCTCTGGGAGTCAAGTTCTTATCATAACGATTTTTACTCGTGAAAAGGCTTATTAAGCATGCCAAGCTAAAGCTCCTTAGTCAGAAAGAGTTTCTCGCATACTCTCGATAAAATGATTGTTTGATCCCATCCATTCGCGTTGGAAGTAATTGGTTGTTGAGGGTATCTCACATAACCTATGTCAAAAGCTTTCAGAAACATTCGTGATGAGCGCAATCTGATTGATCAAAAATGTCTTTTGAAAGGACCACAATAGAAGTTTGGTCATGGGCTTATACAAAGGATTATTGCTTTGAGGCCAATAAAGGAACATTCATTGCTATCTTCATTGGGTTTACAAGTCGAAAACCTGGAAGATAAGACAAGATATAATTACTTCCACTCCTTTAAGCGGTAACTTCTTTATGGCATTCCCATTTCTACTCGAACCATCCCAATCAAAAGAGACTTCGGAAGATGGTTGTAATGTTGGATAGGGAGAGGCTCGAAAGGCTTAAAATTTTCAAGAGGGTTTTTAAGAGCTAGTGATCTTCATGGCATCGTGACCATATCACTCGATCTTTCGAAATCATTTGACTTTCAAAATGTGGCACATCTTGAAAGTCCCTTGGCTAATCATCTTCGCATGGGAGCTTTACTCCTTTCTCTAATTTCTTTTGCACTTGCAATGATATTTTTTTTTTTTATGCAAGCATTTGGATTTTGATAACTTTTCTTTCACATGACATATGGCATTTTTGGCTCTTTTTCTTGACAAGCATTGGCCTTGCTTTTACCAAGCACACTGTTTTTCCATGCCCCCTAATTTTGTCGAACTCTTTGCTCTTTGAACTTTTGGAGCTCTTATGATTTACAAGATGCTTTTTACATTTTCTCATAAATGTGAATTTTATATGATCGATTCCTATGCTTTGCCCCAGTGAAGGGAGATGATCACCACTCAGGCTTTAGAAATGAGCAATCAGGCCTGAATTGGTTTAAGCAATGGGTATCAGTGTTTGGGTAGAGAAGGAAATGCTCTTCTTCACCTTAGGATGAGTCAAGCTCTGATGAGAATTCCTCTGAAGCTATCACCACAAGATTAATGCAAGTAAAAGTAATATAATATTTCTTAATCTTTTGCTCTACATCTCGACTATAACCTCCTACGTTGCCCCAATGTAGGGTTGTTCTCGATAGGGGTATTTTGAAGGATCATCTTTATTCAGCCCAAAGGGTTAGCAAGAGATTAGTGCGGTGCTTGGGATTGATGAAGGAAACGTCTTTATCATTTCGATCTTTGCCTTCAATGCGAATGAATCCTTCATCCTAAAAGAAGGTCGCTTTTCACTCAACTCTCAAAAGTGTTTGAAGGATGTGTTTGGAAATGACTTGCCTTTCTTCATCCTAAGCACTTCTTGTTTGGCATGCTTAACGTTTCACCTTTTTACCTAAATAAAATCATTTTTACAAGGCCTTTTTCTCGAGGGTCACTGACATGAAACACACATAGTGACACCGGAAATAGGTCATGCGAATGATGCCATGCATTTTTTTTTATATCGTCTCAGTTTACCTCTCATTTAAGAAAAATGAGATATTCGACTGTTTGTGTGGAGACTCGATGGGTCCTTGAATCGACTCTTTCTTTCGCCATTTCCTCATCGAATAGTAGGGTGCCTAAAACACAAATAGATATGCGTATATGTAATGTATGCATGATATCTATGATGCTATGCATGATGTTATGCGACTTGGATTGTGCATGAAGTGGCTTCGCAACCTTGATTTCATTCATGGAAAATATTTCTTGACCGCATCAGCATTTACAATTCTAAGCAATTGACTGCCATCCATTTCAACCAAAATCATAGCGCCACCAGGAAGAATCTCCTTAATGACATATGGCCCTTCGTAGTTCGAGGTGAATTTTCCACGAGGGTCTGGTATGATCGGAAGCACTTTCCTTAGCACCAGGTCATTGACCTCAAAGTGTGCGGGGACGCACCCTTCGATTGAAGGCTTTTGCGACTCGTCTCTGATAGCATTGGCCATGACATATAGCTTGCAACCTCTTCTCATCAATAGTAACCGAGTCGCATGATCTTTCTCACCAAGAAGTGTCCATTCATATGGGGGCCACACTTTCCTTCATGTATCTCTTTCATCAAATGGTCGGCTTCTTTAGCATTGACGCATTTTAGCAATGTCGAGTCGAAGGACCTTTTATGGAGGACATCTCTACTGGTGAAGAATTTTGACGCCAACTTCATCAGATGCTTCCTGTCTGCTGCTTCACTTCTTTCAGGGAATTTTCCCTTCTGCAGGTACTTCAAGATGTTGTGATACCAAGGCTGTCCGTCGGGTTCTTTCTCGACTGTCATGCAATAAGTCGGGCGCCTAAGGATCTCAATTCTCAACGGTTCAATGTCCATGCCTTCAATTACTTGTAACATTGAAGATAGGGTAACTAGGGCATCGACGAACTGATTTTGAGACCTTGGTAAGTACTCGAATGATATTTCTTGAAATTCCTTCATTAACTCCTCTAGGAACTCATGATATGGAATCAATTTAGAATCTCATGTTCGCCATTCGCCCTCATTTTGTAAGATGATAAGGGGTGAATCACCATAGATTTGTAGCTTTTGAATTTTCATATTGATGGCAGCTTAGAGACCGAGAATGCATGCTTCATACTCAGCGATGTTATTCGTGTAAGGGAACGTCAATTTAGCGGCGACGGGGTAGTGCTAACCATCTGGGGAGATAAGAACTGCCCCAGTACCCGCCCTAGCTAAGTTAACTGCACCATCGGAGTACATTGTCCATTTGTCACTAGATACAAGTAAAATTCGCTCATCTGCATCACTATCCTCATCAGATGCTCTTGACCTCTCGAAATTTACTGCCGACATATCTGCTATGGCACGACCTTTAACAGACTTTTGTCCCAGGCTCTGAACATCAAACTCTGAAATTAAGATTTGCTACTTGGCCAACTTGCTAACTAGTGCCGACTTCTCCAGGAGGTACCTGATGGGATCATTTTTGATTACCAACAAGATTCAATGATGGAGGATGTATTGTCGCAACCTATGCAAAATCCAAATCAAGGCCACGCTAATCCTCTCAACTTCTGTATATTTCATCTTGAAAACAGTGAACTTCTTGCTTAAGTAGTATATCGCACATTCGCTCCCGTCATTTAGTCTTTTCTAGGCTAACATGGCTCTTAGTGATTCGCCATGTATGGTCAAGTACAAAATCAGGGGAATTTTAGGGAGTGGGGGCACTAGAACTGGTGCGCGACTAAGATAGTGTTTTATCTTTTCAAAGGCACCCTGGCACTCGACATTTCACTAAATCTTTGCATACTTTTTCAAGAGCTTGAAGAATGGTTTCGTTGTTTCAGACAACTAACAGATAAATCTTGCCACGTAATTAAGTTGTCCGATCAAGCTGCAGACTTCCTTGGCGGTAGTCAGGGGTCGTAAGTCACAAATGGCCTTAAGCTTTGACAGATCAATCTCTATGCCCTTACTACTGACCATGAACACTAACAACTTCCCAAATTTCGCTCTAAAAACGCATTTCGCCGGATTGAGGTGTAGCTTGAACTTCCGAAGACGTTCAAACAACTTTCACAAGACTTCAACATGGTCCTCACCTCGTCTTGATTTTGTAATCATATCATCCATATATACTTTGATTTTCTCGTGCATCATGTCATAGAATAACGTGACCATGGCCCTTTGATACGTTGCCCCAGCATTCTTTATACTGAAAGGCATCACTTTGTAGCAGAAAGTTCCCCAATGAGTTATGAATGATATTTTGCTCCTGTCTTCCTCCTTCATACAAATTTGGTTGTACCTAGAAAACCCGTCCATGAATGAGAATAACTCAAACCCTGCCGTACGGTCAACCAAGACATCGATATGTAGGAGCGAAAAGTTGTCCTTGGGACTAGCTTGATTTAGGTCATGATAGTCAACACACACCCTAATTCGCCCATCCTTCTTCATCATAGGCACGATGTTTGCTACCCAATCAAAATATTGCGTCACTTCGATAAAATCTACATTCAGCAGTTTCATCACTTTTTCTTCTATTTTCTTGGACAACTCTAGTTTAGTTCTCCTAAGCCTTTGCTTCTTGGGTGGCACATTAGGATCCGTTGGCAAAGTGTATTCCACAATTTTGGGGTCCAGTCCTGGCATGTCGGCATATGTCCAAGCGAACACATCTTGATATTCTTTTAGGAGATTAGTCATCCTTTCCGCCTCTGACTCTAAAAGACACGCCTCGATCTTTACTTCCCTGACATTCTTTGTATCACCCGGATTTATGGTGACCATTTGTTCTTCTGTCAACGGCTTTGATTCTTCATGTCGATTCTATTCAAGCTTGATCACTTTCTAAACATCGTTGGTGTCATCGAAACCTGAAAGACTTTCTTCATGCACATCCGGGTCACATGAGTCCTTATCATGATTATGCATAATGCAATACCTAAGATGCGATGAGATAAGTTAAAGCATGTCAACAATAAAGATGATGCATGTCGTTTTTGAAGAATTTTTTTAAGTATATTTTTTTTATAAAAAGTTTCAAGAACTCATCCTCATATCCTCGGATTTCCTCGCCCTTGCAAAACAGTCAAACTAGGAAGCATGTGGAGGCCTAGGCCTCAGCGACCATCATAGGACTAGTTTGATATGCTTCCACATGTCCTTAATAAAACATCCGTCTATTTTATTGAATGAGAAAATATAAGGCCATATTTTAACACACACTACCCTCGACCAACAACTTAAGATCGAGGCTGACCATAGTTCACACTACGAACGACAAAAATAAGAAATAAATGACTACGAGATCTCATGCAGGGGAGAAGACATAAAACAGAAGACTAGGCTAAACGAGAACCACCCTACTCGAGAGGGACAGCTATGACTTCAAAGGACTCAGCTTCCTCGCACGCTAGGATGGTGCATATGACATCCTCCTCGAATAGCTCAGTCACACCATAGATGTCCCCCTCTTCTTCGGACAGCGTCCTTGGAGGTCCCGGAAATGTCTTTTCCAACAATGAGGGAAAAGGCTTTTGACTGCCCCCGTCCTCTTTGGTTCGAGGGATGCATCCATCTTGGTCTCTATACTTGCTTCGACCTCCTCGAGCGCTTCGACCTCTCTGCCTTCCATCGCTTCCTTAGTTGCCACAGCCACCTCGCTTGCTACGACTTCCTCGCCCCTCAACATATCCCAAGCCTCTTCTCTTCGAGTTTTTACGAACTTCGATGGGCTTTCGCGCGCCTTGGCCATGCGGTCCAAGACCCTCTCCAGGGTTATACCTGCTTACCAGCATGATTTTCCCATCGCTATGGCTAGCTTAGACAATTCAGGGGCCTTTGTGAAACTATTTGCAGGCACATGAATCATGGATACTAGCTTAAAGGTCTGAAAGCTTGATTCCTTGGTATATTCAGGCTCCGTATAGGGGATGGCCGTCTTGTGGTAGATCTTGAAATCAAATTTTCCATACACAGTAATAAGCCTGTTGCCAACCACAAATCGCATCTTCTGATGAAGCTTGGAAGGAACAGCGCTCGCCATGTGGATCTATGGCCTCTCTAGTAGAAAATTAAAGGCACTTGGTATGTCCAGAACTTGGAAAAACACAGGGCCAATCAGCAGTTCAAGTTCGATCTCCCTTATCACCTCCTTCTTCATTCCATCAAAAGCTCGCACAGTCGACTTACCGGTGCGGATCCTCCCAAAATCAATTTCAAGACGGTAAAGCGTAGCCAACGAGCATATATTGAGTGTGGAACCATTATCGATTAACACTCTACAGACAATAGTGCTCTCATGCTTCACTAAGATGTGCAGCACCTTAGTATGATTGGGACCATCGGAGGGAAAATCCTCATTAGTGAAGGAAATTTGATATTTCAGTAGAATGGCCCCTACAAAATCTTCCAATTGGGTTTCATCGATCGTTTCCGGCACGTGTATCTCATTAAGGACCCTCAGCAAGACGTCCCTATGCTTCTCGAAAGATTTGAACAGCTCTAGGAGAGAGATCTGTGCCGACAACTTTCATAGCTAGTCCACTACATTGAATTCATTGGATTTCACCACAACCAAGAATTGTTTCGCATCTTCCTCGGTCACGGCCTTCTTTTTGACTCCTTTAGCGAGTGCGTAATAGCGGCCCGATTGTGTGACTGCATCCACCTCATTCGTCTCATAATTCCAAGGTACTACTTTGGGATCGAATTTGGGAGGGTGCTTTAACACTATTATTCCATCTTCCTCCTAAGGCGGCAGTTCAATTGTAATCGACGTAATGTTCCCTCCCATGATTTCAATCGCCAACAGCAACTTGATCATGAGGTCAATCATCGTGAGCTTGGGGATTTCCATCTCAACATCACCAACGGGTTCCTCATCACATAGTTCAATCACCATCGGGGTTATCATAGCTATCATCCCTTCCTCGTAAAATGCTAGTGTCTTTGAAACACCAGGCACAACCTTCTTCACTCGGGGGACACAAGCAAGATTGCATAAAGATAAATGGAATGATGATGGCACTATCATGGACATAGACCTCTTTTCCTCCTCTCCACGTCAAATTATCCCTATGGCTACCATTTTGCGAATGCGGTTTAGTTTCTCCTCTATGGTTACATCTTCCTCACCTCCATAGTATCCTGCCAACACTAGGGACTCGTATAATTTGGAAGCATCTACCACTAGAGGCCATTGACCTACCCGCGTCTCCTCAAAGATTGAGTTCACTCTCTTTGCATGATTTGGTAGGGGGTTCTGCTGCACATTAGGCTGAGCTTCCTTAAAAGTCAAGATGCCCTTATCTAGCAGTTGTTGGACTTTGTATTTCAGCACATAGCAATTATCTATGTCATGCCCCATTTCTCCCATGTGATACTCACATGTCTTGGTCACATCGAACCCAGCAAACTTCGCGGGGTTGTCGTTAGGTACCTCCTTCGCAACCATCCTCTTTTCGAGAAGCATGGGCAACAACTTTGACAACAAGCGTGGTAGCGAGGAAAATTCAATTCTGATGGGCCTCTTACCTTTGTCATATGCCCGGGATGAGTTCCGTTGAACCATTACAGGCTTATGTGCAGGTGTTGAAGGTGGCCTAAAGAGAAGTGTCTCTTGCACCAGCGCTACTTCAACCGTAATTTCCTTATCTTTCCTCGCCAAGAATTTCTTAGTGCTTCCGGTAGGTATCCTTCCCTTGATGATTGCCCATTCGACTCCTTCACCCATATCTACCAATTGTGAAAACGTCTAACATCCTGAGTATACTAATCCATGGAAGTATTCATGGGGCAGTGTCTTGAGGAACAACTACTTCATCTCTCTCTCATTCAAGGCTAGCTTCACCTGTGAGGCTAGGGTTCTCCACCTTTGCGTGAAGGCCTTAAATGACTCATTCATCTTATTTTCTACGTGGGTCAACTCTTCCTTCGTGGGCGCGAGCTCAGTATTAAACCTGTATTGCTGCAGGAACTCGTTGGCTAACTCTTCCCAACTAGTAAATTCTTCGATGTCCAGTGCGATGAACCACGTCAGGGCAATGCCTTCTAAACTATCTTTGAACGTGTGAATGAGGAAGGGCACGTTGTTGGCATAGTGAACCATTTTCCTCAAGTAGTATCTGAGGTGAGTCTTGGGGCATCATGTTCTGTTATACTTCCTCATGAATTCAGGCTCTTGGTAAGTCTTAGGGAAGTTCATCTTAGTATACTGGGACAGCTTATCAACTTCTCTGAGCTCGTATCCTTGTAAGGCGCACAGTCGCTCCTCCATCTTAGCCAAGCGCTTTTCACTCTCTTCATCTAGGCGGGGCATTGGCTCTTCCTTCAGAGGAGGATCCAAGTTGATGACGATTGGCGTGATAGAAGGAGCTTCTTTGGCAGTTTCCTTTCAGGGGGGGTTTGCGACGTGCGAGCCTCTCGTCAATGGGGGAGTATGCCTTGATGACATAGGAGTGGATGTCCCGGTGATAGCTACAACTGGGGGCTCTTTAAGTTTTTCGCTTATCTCGAGCATCATTGCGGTGAGCTGGGCCAGCTGGTCCTCCATCTTGGCCATGCGCGTGTAGGTGTCCTTGTTTTCCATCCTAACTTTCGTGCGAGTGTGAATCGGGGATCTTCGCTTGGCCATGTCGATGATCAACAAAAGGTAACCAATCGGCTAGTATTTGAGGCAATGGTAGATAAGCATATATATAAGCACAAGTAATAATCAAGCAGTCAGCCCGTGACAAAGATCTAATCGCCCAAATTCGTTCATTTCATTGAAAGCAAGGTTGCTACATAACGTAGGAAAATACATAAGAGAGAACCCTTAAACAACGAAGCTATTTTGAAGATGGAATGACATGACTCTTTAACTCCCATCATTGAGACACAAGACAAACTCCTTAAACATTTTTAGTGAAGTAATGTATATGGCCAGGGGCCCGCTACATACCACACTTGACTCAATCTATACTAATGGGAACAACTTCTGCTTATGGCAGCTCCACTAACATGGGTCGACTTCGAGGCACGCTCCTCGGCCTTCTCGAGCTCCCTCTTGAGGCGCTTGATCTTGGCTCGGTGGGTGATCTTCAATGGCACGTTAGGAATCTTCGAGCGTAGGTTCTTTGGGATCTTATGCCTGAGGATATATTCTGTTGAGGCATAGTAGGTCTTCTCTTACACCTCCAACTCCTCTTCAAGCCACATCAACTTCCGAGGTGGCACATATCCCACATCGACTTGATCAGCACAATGGAGTCTTCGTGATCTTGGCATCCATTGAGGAAGTTTATCTTGAGTGGGTCCTCTTGAATTGCTGGTAGAAGCTGTTGAATTTCTTGGAATTGGCGGGTGACTCTGGTGATTCAATAGCAAGGGAATAGGTCCAGTAAGCCCACACATGAACCATGCTTCCTAAACTCGAAGCCATTTGGCGTACCATTTGGAAATCCTCAGGTCCAAGGTTGGTTAGAAAACTAACCACTCAGAATAATAATAGTCATGGGCAAACGTTTTCCTATTTCAAAACTTCAGGATAGGGTGGCTAGAGTAAAAAACGTTGCTCACGGCCGTTAAGCTACCAAACCCCTTAATGGGAAAGAAAAGTTTCAGTCAAGACAGAATTAACAAAGCCATTTTCCCATACATACTTCGCGAACTACCCATGCCATGGAAGGGTTAATAGCATTCCTATAATGTAGGAATATCACGAACCTGAAGAAAGCTAGTAGGAAAATGCTATTCTTCTGGAAAGATAGGGCATTTTGAAAAAGCTTATTCAGGAATGAAAACGGACAGGTTATGCGGTTAGCTTTCAAAAATTTTCTCACGTCCTCTCCCTTAACCCTAAAGAATTCATATAAGGTTGATGTGTGCTCAATCTCTATAGGTGGGCTAACTAACTCTAACACTAGGGGTTTTCCAATGGCAACACTATATTTCTCTAAGGTTGGAGTGAGTTCTTGGTCACCGAATATGAATGTGCAAGTCTCGGGGCACCAGATATGTGCCAACGCTCGCACGACGCCATAATGAGTCTCTATTTCCAATAGAAGGAGTAATCGTTTGACATAGGATCACAGCCAGTCACAGCCAGTCAAATCCAGCCTATCCCACTATGCGCGAAGCTCGACTTTCGGGGCAGGGATGATGCAAAGCTCGAGTACCCTCATCATATACCAACCAAATTTATCACCAACCTAATTTGTCATAGACCGACCAAAAGGAAGGTGAATAAGTAAATTACGAGTAAAAGAGGTCGAAAAACTTACCTTACTTATTGAGTAGAAATGCCAATGACATAGACATGCGCATGGGGCAGTGGTTCAATTTCTATTCTAAACAGCCCAAAATGAAGCCATAGGATCACCGGATCGAACCAACAAGATCATGGCTAGGTAGTGTTACCCATTACTCTAGCTTTGTCAAAGGGCCGACCCATGTCTCATGGTTGTAGATCAGGCTATGGACCTTTGACATCAGGAAGGAAATTTCAGGATTGAGATGGACCGCTCGTACTACATGATTGTAGTCGAAGTGGTATCCCCCTCAACACCATCTTAGGTGATCCTATGTGGCTCAGGTTCGGCAACAGGTTGTGTATGCCATAGTGCAGTGCAGTGCAATGCAGGGAATGCATACATAACAATTTATTAACAAACAATACTTCATACGTAAATAAACCATTCATTCCTACATTCCTCTACAAAACAAGGGTTAGCAAGCACTTCCCTTTACACCTCACATTCTGCATGAACATTTAACACCTGACATGTTAGGGCATACATTGGATCCTTGCTGTCAAAGAAAAATATTTGTTGAACAATATCAATTTTGGCCTAAGTCCCTTAAGGTCGAAAACCATCTCCCCGGTGGAGTCACCAAGCTATCGTGACCTACCCCTCGGGGGAGGGGAATAAGTTTAAGGATATTGCCTAAAAGACGGACTTAAGGCCCATGATTAGGCATGAGCTCTCCCAAGCCCATACCTCGAGTGACATTGGGGTGTTCATAAGAATTTTGTAATAAGGAGTCGCCACTAGCCTAATGGAGTCGACTAGAAACCAAGTGAGGCATGTGAGTATACCTCACTTCCTACGCAACCAGAGAATTTAGGTTCGGGGACTTGATTACATTAATTAACTAATTAGTGCCATTTCGGTACCAAATTTTGTTCATTTTTACAAAATAGATGTTTTTGTCAGGCAAACGGGATTGATTTTATACCTATCCACTAACATGTGAGGTGATCATGTAGGTACACAACCATTAAAATAACAATTAGCAACCAAGATCCTAATTACAGTAAAATTAGCGCATGCAACTAAACATTCGCAAACGTAATTAAATATATAAATTAAACCTACGACTTAATCAATGTTCGAGCAAACAAATGCCTAATTACACTAAGAAGGCAAGACATGGCCATTCCCAACAAAACCCAGAATTTTTTAAATTTTTGAAATTTTAAAATTAATTTTTTAATCTTTTTTTGGGCGAGTCGAGTCAGGTCTGGTTTGACCCAACCCGAGTCTAACCCAGTTAGGGCGGGCCGGTCAAACCCGCCTGGGTTCGGCTCGATTGGGGGCGAGCCAGTCAACCCGCCCAAAGGACTAGGCTCAACCAGGGTGGTCGGGCCTTTACTTGGCTTGGCTTGGGCCCAACCCTCTTTTTGCAAAAAAGAAAGCCACCCCCCCCCTCCCCGGCGGAGGCCCACATCCTAGATCCACTCTGGGCTGTCGGCTTGTGGAGCAAGGGAGGCCGACCGAGCCAGATTCGTGATCTGGCCCAGCTCAGACTACGCCCTCTAGTCTACGACTACCCAGTCGCGACTAGAGGAAGCAATGCCGTGCATAGCGTAGGCGGTTCTTTGATGAGGATGGCGGCGGAAGGGGTGGTCGGGCGTTGCGCCGACGTGAAGCGGCCAGGCGTCAGTCAAGGGTGGCATTCTGCAAGCCCGCGACCCCTATTCTGCGATCTACCCGTTCGTGATAGGGAAGGTAGCAGCGGCAGCAAATGGCGCGGGTGGCCTTCGGCTAGGGCACGACGATGTCACCTTGGCCAGGTAGGGAAAAGCTTGGTTTTCGGACGGACGGTGGTGCCACTCTGGTGGCCAACTGACCTAGCTGAAGCTCTACACAAAGAGGTGAAAAAAAAGGGAGTCTCGACTGGGCATTTCAACGAACAGGTGGTGGGCATTATTGAATCAAGAAGTTTCCGGCTTGGTCAAGACTCGAGCGCAAATCCAAAGGATTAACGGAGCAAATCAAAACACTAGGAAACACAATGGGGACAGGTGGAGGCCGAAGCTTGCCTGAACTGGTCAGGATGAACTTCGGCCGACTCGGTTCCAAAGACGCACGCAAGGTGTTTGATGAAATGCTTACCTGAGTTCCAAAGGAGATGGCAGCGGTGGCAGTGGTCAGGCGACTCGCCGACAGCGGTAGGGCGTCTCGAGGATTCTTCTCCCTCTTCGGTCGCTTGTTTCTCCTCTCTACGGTGCTCTCCGTCCCTTGCTCTCTGACTGCTCTCCCTTTCGCCCCTTGTTCTTCTCCAGCTGCTCTTCTCCCTCTCTCTTTACTCTCGGCTCGGCGAGGATGCCTTAGCTGGTGGCTGTCCTTACCTGCCACTCGCGTGACATTCCCTGCTACCTCGTCCTTCCGTCCTTTCCCTACTCATCCTTTGTAGTCCTTTTCTTTGTGCAGGTCGTGCGTGCGAAGGACCAGGGAGGAAGACAACATATTGGGGGGTGAGGCCGAGCTAAAAGGAAAATGGGGACTGGGCTAGGCTGCGCGAAAGAGGGAAGAAAAGAGGAGGGACGGGTTGGGCCAAGGCCATATTTGGCCCGACCTAACCCCTCTCACATCCCCCCTTTTTCTTTTTTTAAATATGTATTTGAGAAAAACAAATTAGGTGTCAACAATCGGTTAATCGAATTTGCATATCATAAAACTTGAAACTGGATAGGTGCTTAGCGTTATTTGATTTGGGGAACCTAAAACAATGTTAACTCTTAATTGCTGGAACCCTTCGAAAAAAATGAAAAGACAAAATTACCCTCATTTTCTTTATCAATTTCCCGTCTACCCCTCTTCGATAAGCTAAAACGCGCATGGTGGTTACCGGGTCAGTCTATTTGCTATCTTCTCCGCTCTCATGCCCAGTCGCCTTGAGCTTCCAACATTGTACCCTCCGTTTCCCTCGTTCTCTCTCTGATCTTTGTCCTTTCCTTTCTTTACTCGTTCGCCGATTCTCATAGAAGTCCCGCTTCCTACTTTCGCGGGTTCATGTGCAGCAGTAGGTGTAGAAAAAGACGAGACATTTTGAGTGTTGGGTTCTTAGATGGTTTTGATCTCTGACCACCTACTCTAATGCTCGAGTTTCTAGTACTTTCTTGATTTGAGCAGCGACCCATGTGGTAATGAACGCTCCTTCGAGCGCCCGTTGGTGCGGGGCGTCGAATTGGCTGGATGCACGCAACCTGCTTGATAGATTGCTCAACACACGACTCATTAAGTTCTATTATGTGATTATCTGACTCAAGTGCATGTAACAGGCGAGAACATGTGGCACAGAAAACAGAGTCCTGTAAATTTTGTTTAAAGGACAACATAAACGTGAAAATTGTTGGTCCTGGTTTTGCATTTTTTGAGGACTCCTACATGCATAAGGGTGTTAATTGTTTACTGGGTACTGTTGCTAGTTCATTCCTATTGTAAATTAAGTGAGCCAAGCAACATAGTGTTGGAATGTATGTGCACATTGGGAGCATATTTGAAGTTTGTGCATAAATTTGAATTTCATGAGTGATTAATGGCCTAGAAGTCTAAAGAAATTGAATTAATGCATCACTGCAGATGGTAACTAAACTTATGAAAAATTTAGTAATGAAAATATATGTCATAATTAATGCCAATGACTCATTCGTGGACTTTTATTTGGGTTATGTCTTGTATACAGCATCCCTGTATATCTTTTTTTTTTCTTTGGGTAGAATCCCTGTTTGCTTTTATTTCATTAAAATACTATGAAATTTTCGCTCTCCTTTAGACTGCAGCTGTGTTTTGTTTTTGATAATTCTTATGGTTGTTCCATCTTCCATGGAGCAATCTGACTGGAACTAGTTGAATCACTTACTGCATTTGAATTATTCGTTTCTCTTAGTATGAATTGGTGAAGCTCAATAGATGATAAAGCATTTCTTTGAGGAGCTTCATTGACATTTCATATCATCCTGAGCTGGCGGATGAGAACAGCGACAATTTTACATGTAACTCATTTGATGAATTGTCCATGTTAGATTAAGGTTACTTCCTAGGTCTTCATAATTCAGATGTTCACTTTTGCTGCTGTTGAAGTTCAGCCTTTGAGAACCTGTATGTCTTTTCAAGTGAAGTCACTGGACTTCTGCTAAGAGTACTATACTGGATGTGCCTACATAATCTAAAAGGTGAATGAGGATAGAAGGGAGAGGGAGATTAGCTGAATGGACAAAATAGAGAGGATGTATCGGAATGATTTGGCGTTTTTGGTTGGGTTTGACTGAAAGAAAAGGTAAGGCTATTGGTCATGGACTGTCAGAACTTAATTTCTCACCATTTCTACTGTCCACGCTTAAGTCAGGTTAGCATCTTAACACCTCAAAGTTGATCTAATTGAATTGATTAGCTACTTTTATCGTAGCATATACATATTTTTCTGATTCTTCCTTTGCATGATCCGCCAGATCAAGATTGCTGGAGAAGCATTACCATTGCGTTATGGATTTAGAAGTTCAAGAATCTCCTTAAATCGAAAGCCAGATGCGTTTGCTGTCCAAGGAAAGGTGTTGACAAAAATCAATTATACGTGTCTCAAGAAATTCATCCTAAACTAAATTTGTTTGTTTATCTTTTGTTTATAATCTAGTGAGTTGATTTCTTTGGTGATATGTAGGACATTGGTCTTTCCCATGTCAAGGGAAACCACAACAGAGATGGGGAGTCTTTATCAAATTCTCAAGCCATTACCAAGTTGGTTGTTTCTCCAATTTGATTGTTTGATCTTCCCTTAATTATCTTGTTATGTCAAACTAAATTTAAATCAGCCATACTGAATCTAGAAGTGAGAAAAGTTCATTGAAAAGCTTTTCTTTGTTGTTTTGTTGCCATTTGATTTAGCTGTTGCACTTTATTTTGCTTTGCAGGAAAGGCATAGTGTTACAAAAAAAGAAGGGAAAGGAGCGCCACTTTTGGCAAAAAAGGGATTCAGCTGGGTCTGGTCGAAAGGCTTACAATCTTGTGAGAATTGTAAGAGCATAGTTTCCTTTTTTTCTTTTTAAGACTTCCCTTTCTTAAATGAAATGTGAGAACTTTGGAGGACAAATTGTTTGGCTTTCACATCTGAAAATAGCTGTATGGTTGTTATGCAAATTTAATTCTATATAATTGGTAATATTACATTTTCTTTTAATTGTAAAGTGTCTCTTTATTGGAACAGATTTCTGATCTTCCCCATGAGAAAGAGGCTGTTTATAGAGCATTGGATAAATGGACGGCTTGGGAGGTGGAGTTTCCCTTGGTTGCTGTAGTAAAGGCTTTGAAAAAATTGAAAAGTAGAAATCAATGGCTGCGAGTGATTCAGGTATAGCTATCCCACTTTATTGCGTCCTGTTCTTGATTACTAATTGCTATTATTGTTATGTGGTGGCATACTGCTTGCCATTGAGGACATGGATTGAAACTTAACTAATGATGATGTACATCTGAAATGCAATGGACTCAATAAGATTAGTGGGCAGAGTTGCTTATCATAATTTCATGGTCCAACCGATGTATGAAGCACAATCACTTGGAGTCCATGATGCTAGACACAGTATATCTAAAACCAGATTGGTTCTGGGAACATAATGAAAAGCCCAACTAGTCTGTGTTGATTGATTCCACATGCACAAAGAAGCTGGCATTCATAACATCTGCAATAATTATGATGATATAGACAACATGTCAACAGAGCCATAGCTTACGGACGTGTTCTTATTAGGACATGCTGGTTAATTTAACCTATCTGTGCATAAAGTCATAGACCCTGCTGGATTCTGGTAAAGATACTATGGAAAGAGAACTTATATGTAAGTTATTGTCGAAAAAATATGCATCATATTGTGGAAAATCACTGTCTACCTTGTTCTCTAGGTGTTTGCATTGTGTCTTGCACCTGATGAAGCGCAACTATTTTATAATTTCTGTTGATAGTTGAATAGACACGAGTTAATTGGTATAGTGCATGGATGCTAAGCAATGCACCAAATTGCCATTAGAGATGAATCAAGAATGCTGACATTGTTTTCCTTTCATATTCTTTTTCTTTTTTGGTAATCTGAGGCTATTGGGGTTATTCCAAAATTTGCTGGGGCTTCTTTTATTATGAGCAATTTGTATGTACATTGCGACAGTTCCACCTTTTTCCTGGAGAAAAGTATTCATGTCTTTCAAACTAAACCAGTTAATTGATTTGAATAATACTCAGGTTGCAAAGTGGATGTTGGGCAAAGGTCAGGGAACAACAATGGCAACATATGATACCTTACTGCTGGCATTTGATGTGGATGGGAGGGTTGATGAGGCTGAATCATTGTGGAACATGATCTTGCACACGCATACGCGCTCAATCTCAAAGCGGTTATTTTCTAGGATGATCTCTTTGTACGATCACCATGACATGCAAGATAAAATAATAGAGGTGTGTACTCTTTCCTACCTGCAGAAATGGCTTTCATTGCTTAAGTTGCATGAAACGGCTTTTTGTAATTACAGTTCACAGGTTTTTAGATTTTGCACTCTCTCCTTCATTGAAAGATTACATATGCGCCATTCAAATTTGTGTCCATACTTAGAATTTTTGGTGGAATGTTTAAGGTCTTTGCGGACATGGAAGAGTTGGGTGTGAGGCCAGATGAAGATACTGTCAGGAGAATAGCACGTGCCTTTGGGAGACTTGGTCTAGAAGAAAAGCAAAAGCTGTTTCTTAAAAGATACCAATGTAAGTGGAAGTACATCCATTTCAATGGGGAGCGTGTCAAAGTGAGTAGGCACACTTTGGAGGAAGATGAATAAATCATTTCTAAAAGTGAGAAAGACGATGGTAATAGCGAAACCATCTTCTTAATATCTTCTGGCACATATACCGATGATATAACTGATCTGGTGGGAGCCCTTCATCTTTTGCACATTCATCGCCTCTCTTCTCAGATCTAGTAAATTGTCTTTCCTATGAAGGTACATACAATTCAGGAAGTTTCCATTCAATGTTTAAAAATTGAAGATAGCCCTGCAGAATCACAATTTGGTTCCGGTAACTGTGTTGGCTTATGTTGTACATAGTAGTGCTTGAGGGTCAAGATGGGCACCATCAGCGAGAAAGAAAGACTCTTTTTTTCATTCTTCTCATGGAGGTCGAACTAGAAATTAAGACTGAACGGCAGAACTAGTTACTGTTGATTATGTCAATCTCGAAGTGAATATATTTTTGTCTGGGGACCTTATAAAGTTGGTCCTTGTCCCTGCAAGATCTCAGAGGTTCTAGTTCCTCACAGAATATTCAGTGCTTAAGTGGGAAGTGACCATCTTAGTTTCTTTCTATTTGACTAGCCAAATATACCGATGATAACGTGTGGGGGGAAAAGGGTGGCGCTCAATCCACCCCAACTTTGGCTCTCTTCCTCCCCATGCTCGGGGGTGGAGGCTATCGCTGAGCACTCACTAAATCAGATAGAGCTCGATCCGGTCGACTGCCTCAAACGGTCAGGGTTTCCTCCGTCAGATACCTCCCTGTGATCTGTTACTTCGTTTGAAGTGCACAGGTTGTAGTGAAATCAAATTAGGACTGAATTTGAAAATAGCATCAATTTAGATTGCATGGAGCGATGCCATTTCAAACTACACTAGCACATTAACCATGTTATGGTAGAATTGCTTCGCATTATGATGGTTTTCTCTCAATGTTTGTGATTTCATTTGGTTGGATTATTTTCCAAGATGTTATCTCTCAATATTTTAACAGCCTGTGAGTCACTTTGCAAAATTCATGTTTTTTTTTTTTTTTTTTCAATATACTAAGCAATTAATGTTGTCTAAGAAAGAATGTCAGTTTTTTTCTTACATATAAATGTGGACTAACATTAATCATAATATTTTATTTTATGCCAATTACAATTACATGATCTTGTTATATTGGGGAAAATTATAAACATATTTTAATTGTGCAAATTCAGTCTTAAATATTTTATACTTTGTCAAATGAGTCTTAAACCTTTTGCATTAATGCTAATTTAATCTATTCAGCAAATTTTGACCGATCGTGCCGATTTGGTAGTGATGTAGTAAGTTATATTTTAATATATTTTATTTTTATTTTTTTTCTTCCCTTCCTTCTTCCTCCAGTTGATCGTTGACTCGGTGATCAGCCAGAGGTAGGAGCAAGCCTTGCCATGGCCGAGCAAGGAACAAACTTCGATGAAATCATGCCTCACCTAGCCCCGGCGAGGCTCGAGCCCTCCCTCGGGAAGTGAGGGCATGCCTCACCCAGGCCGCTCGCTAAGTTGACAAGAGTCGAGCCTCACCGTCCATGGGTGAGGTTGGGCCCTTGGGTGAGGCATGCCCTCACCTTTGGCCAGTCTCTGGTCCAAGGACCAGCTAAAGGAAGGAAAGGAATGAGAAAGAAAGAAAGGAAAAGGAACAAGAAAAGAAAAATAAATAATTCAAAAACATTATAAAATTATAAAATTTTGTCCACTTCAGTACTGATAGAATCACATAGGACTTGAATTGGCTGGATGACTTAAATTGATATAAATGCAAATTGTTTAGGACTTATATATAAAAAAAAAAGGTTTATGACAGTATAATAATAATAGGTTTACGACTTTTTTGGTAATTTTTCCTAGTTATCGAGTTTTGCACATCTTAGATTTGATAATAATGTGATTGGACGCTTGATAGTGAGCTACTATAATCTAACAATAATTTGTGATGAGTGGTCTGTTAGAATACGCTTTAAAAAAGGCCATAGTCTCCTCTCCACATCTTATTCAAGAATATTATGGCTTATCCATCAATACCATCTAAGGGGGAAGAAGAATAATAAGACCTAAGTCCCGGTTATCATATGGTTCCGTTCGTGCATACATACAACCTAATCGAGGTGCTCAGAATCAATCATATTTATTTGCATTGAATTCTGAAAACCTATATCATATCATGCCAAAAGGGACAAGGTAAGTCTTCTTCTTTATTCATGGCAGATAATTTTCCTAAAATCACTCGAATTGTCGAATGCTTTCCTAGTTTATCTTATCTCTACATTTTTAATTTCTCCATTAGATAAAATGAGAGATCAATTGCAAGCATTAAAAAAAAAAAATTTGGGCAAAGCCTATGCCAAAGATATTGCCATGGGACTACTCACGTTGTTAATACCATCATTCCATCCGTACCATCCAAAGGCATAGTCATCTCCAAGAATCCTCTTCACCACGCTATTTCTCGCTTTGACGGTAATGGTGAAGCTTCTCTTTGGCCGATGCGATCGAACACCAGCAAACTCGGTCGGATTGTCACCAAGAACCCTGTCGGTGGTTTGACATGTGAGAAATAACAAGTGTTGTGTTTTCCGCCTACATTTGTGACGGTTCTCTTCACTGTGATCGTCCCGTTGAGTCTACTGATTTGGAGAGTCGGATAATTTAGGTTGCTCGAGACGATCCGCTTTTTTGGGCACTGGAAGCTTGGGTCCTTGATGCCGAAGCTACAAAGATATGCAGCGTAGTCTGAGTACGATGCATCGTACACAAGGCCGGGGTCGGCCACTTTCTGCGGCATCAGGTGGCCAGCTCCCAGTGCGAAGGGAGTGGCGAGAGTGCCTGCTGCATCGGTTATGGGCTTGCCCCTGTTGTCCAATTGAAAAGCTGCAATATGAGAGACATTAAAGGGTTAGGCAATACTAATTTTCGTCATCGCAAGGTCAGTTGAAGGCAATGCCCGACATGATCAGACATGAATGAGACACAATCCCCAACATGAATGTTAGAAAAAGAACTTAATGGTGACACAACACGGTGCAACAACCTTAATCTGTATACTCGTTATCAACATGAATCAACACATTTTCATCCTTGGTGAATCTTTTGATGGTCAGCATTTGTAAACACGGTAAGAGCAGATTGAGACACGAACTGTCAGCCCTGATTGTACCTTAAAAATGAGATCTTGAGATGTTTTACCTGTAGTCATAAGGGCAGATCTGATAGCTGCACTGCTCCATTTTGGATGAATGGCTTTGAGGAGAGCTGCCGTGGCGGCCACATGAGGGCACGACATCGAAGTCCCCGAGTCAAAGTTGTACTTCACGATTCGAGGATCGCTTTCCAACTTCGTTGGCGAATCTGCCTCACTCCACGCTGCCAATATATTTACTCCCGGGGCTGAGATGTCAGGCTGAGCAGAAGAAAAAAAATTGGTAATGCAATAAGTTAGTAATGTCATTGTGATTTTTCACAGTATTCTTCCTTGTCGTGAAAGAGGGAAAACAATGCTGGGAAACTATACCTTGAGAATATCGGGGTCGATGACATTCGGACCTCGACTTGTGAAGGCAGCCATGACGGGAGCGGGCTTAGTGTACAGGACAGTTCTTGCTGGTACTATTCTCGCCGTCGGACTCATGGTAGATCGGATGTAGTCATAAATCCGAGTGGCGTCGTAATGAGTCACGGCAGTCGCTGGAAGAACGTGGGCGTCACATGTCAAGTCAGCTCCGTCGGCTGGGCTGTTACCCAATATGAATCCGGCACCGCCAGCTCTCCTCACTTCCATGCCTTTGCCGACTCTCGTCCCGTTCCCTCTAATGCACAGCACTATCTTCCCCCTCACCTTCTTTGGATTGAGGGAATTTGGAAGGCATTGACTGCAAAGAATATCCATATTAGCAAGATTAATTACCAACTAATCCAAATTTTAGGTAGAAACAATCAGAAATTTTTCTAAAAATGAACGATTAATCACCCTGAGTCCTCCTTGGATACGTTTGGGGCTACTGCATCTCCAGCATAAATTAGTGGATACATCTTGTTGGAGTGATATGGAGTGACTGTTTGTCCCTGTGCAAATGAGTTTTTAGCAAATGTTGAGCACCATTTGGAAATATTATCAGTGTATAGATTGAGAGATTGGAGTATTTAATAGTTGTGCTACATATACAGAACTATCAAACATATAAGTGATTTAATTTTCACCTCGATCGACATCCCGTTTCCTAGCTCTACCGGTGCGACAAAAGTTCGGTCGATGGTGCTGGCACCGACGGTGATGATCCATGGAGCAGGGTTTGATAGGGTCCCCGGAGCAGGCCCGCTGTTTCCTGCGGAGCACACCACAACAATGTTGCTTTTGGCCGCATAAAATGCCCCTAGGGCTATGTTGTCCTGGTGGTATGGCAGGGGCCGCCCGGTGCCAATTGAGATGCTCATTACGTCGATGCCGTCGCCAATGGCGTCGTCCATGGCAGCCAACATGTCCTCCTCAAAGCATGTGTTGCCTTCCGCTTTGGATACGTTAGGGATCGCCCAACACGCTTTGTAGATGGCCAGGTGGACGAGCGCTGCGCCACCAGATGCGGTGCCATGGGCGAAGCCGCCAAGGGCGGAGACGTTAGCCACCCTCCGGCCTCCAACGGTGGATGCCGTGTGAGTCCCGTGGCCATCTCTATCGCGTGGCGATCGGTAGTCCAGTGTGGTGTTAAGAGGACCAAAGTGGGTCTCATAGCCCTTGACATAGAATCTAGCTCCGATAAGCTTCCTACAATTTCATTACAGTTTAACTATTACTTTTGAGACATAGGTTGTATCTTTTCAAAATTAAAAAAAAAAATACTAAGCACTTCAATACCAATTTATGAAATTGGTTAAATTATTACTTTTGAGACATGGGTTGTATCTTTTCAAAATTTAAAAAAAAAAAAAAATGCTAAGCACTTCAATACCTATAAAATTGTTTTATCATATGTGTGTACATCAGTTAATTAAGTTAGCTATATCCATCTCCTAACAATAATTTGCCACATCATTTAGTATATTGGTCTTACTGAGATGTATTGATGAAATCAATCACAACATAAACTCTCTCTCTCTCTTCATCGCATATAAAATCCTTGAAAAGACTGGCCATTATTATTATTCATAATGCAAAGGAAACTCGCCAAATGGAGGGAAAGGTCACAGGATGGCAATCGCAAAGGACCAAAATCTATAATTTACTCCATTTTGTCACATTGTTTGTTGCATGTTTCCAACTAGACAAACCGAAGTTATAGCCAACATAATGTCCAAAGCCCTATCCCCACCAATCCGACGAAGAATTTTGCAAGACGACAGGGTGGGTAGCCTGTAGGGCACGGTGAAAGCCTTGTACAGACAGGGCTTCAGCGGGAACCCATGGCGTTTTCGATAAAGTTAAGAAATTGACAGTAGAATACCGGGAAAAAAAGAAATAATTAAGATTTGGGGGCTAGAAGATAGGAGGTCAAACAATAAAATCTGGGATTCCAGCACGACGTTAAGTGTTCTAGTTTTACGGCATGCTCAAAAAAATCCTCACGTGATAGTTTTATAAAGATAATTAGGTTTTGTGTTTTTTCAAAACTTGAAATCAGATCTTGGGTTGGCTAAAATTCTGCCAGAAATGATAAAGAATATCACCTAACTTTCTCTAAATTGGGCTACAATTTTTTAAAGTTCTAGTCAACTAGACTAAACTTATCAATATCAATATCCCATGTACTATTTTAGGAATAAAAATTGATTGGGAATGGATTCCTGTATGGTACAGTTTGTATACTCTTCATCTTCATGTTTAGTCTATATCGCGATTAATTGGGTACTTCTAATTTGAATTGTCGATGGACTATCCAAATCAATGGTGATGGATGAGAGTTTTGTTAAAAATAAAATAAAATAAAATAGCATATGTATTAACTTTTTATTCCTTTCCAAATTAATGGACTGCTTTAGAATTTACCATGTTTGGTCTCACCACTTCAAAATCTCATCCTAATTATAGCGTTTGAAATTCAAACCAACATATCTAACAAATACGTCAACCATATAGCACATGCAATTATACAGTTCAAACAAGATCGATAACAATTATGAGAGGGGAGAAATGGGTAAGAGAATTTTCCATCCAAGATTTGATAATTGGTCTATTCTTAATCTAAGTAAAGTTCATCTTGTCGTGATAGAAATAAACAAAAACAAATAAGTTTTAGCTAATTGACGCGAAAGGACACTGGCGAGGTCATGAGACAAAAGTTATGCATGACGTAACTATGAATTCAAACAACATGGAAAGTCCAATATAGAAAACAAGGACATTAGACTAAGTACCTGTTGCAATGGGACGAATCAAACTCTTGTCCAGTTTCGCAGATTCCTCTCCATGATTTTGGAATGGGCCTCATTCCTTTATCGCTAAAGCTCTTCGATTCTGGCCACACACCTGATGACCGCAAAAAGAAGCAATGAAAACACCAATCAATCACCCTCCAATGCATGAAATCATGTCGTCCATCAATGAGCAGCACCCCAAGAAAAAGCACACTAAAACCCTAATTGAATCTCCCACGAAACTACATAGAAGATAAGACCTAGAATCACGTAAGAAACAGTAGCGGAGAGAACATAACCCATCAAGATAAGGACGCAAAATCAAATTTACATTTTGTAGACACTTACCGGTATCCAGAACCCCAACAATGACTCCCCTTCCATGTTTGGCCTTCTGCAAGAGGCCTCCTCTCATCTTATGAGGGTTCCATGATCCTTTCACTCCTTCCAAACCCAAGAATTCCCATGACCTAGTCGTGTGCATAGAGTACTTCCTCGGGTCGCTCCGAATCACCGATACCACTTCATCGAGCTCTGCCCAACCATAAATTGCCAGCACGTAGGTAGTTTAATATTATCTAAGTAGTGAGCCCGACCAATCACTTTTTCAACACTCAATGGACCGAACGACCCGAACTTCGACGGAGTGAGAGAGAGGGGAAAAACAAATCTTTGTCATTGAACACCTACCAGATAGCCTGGAGGCCTCATCAGGAGTAAGAACAGAGGCGTAGCCATTGAAGCTGTTCTTGTAGCTGTAAAGAAGAAAAGACCTTGCTTCTTCGACATCAATGGCTTTGATTGATGATAGGTGAGAGAGATGGTGGTCTTCTATTTCTTGCTTTGTTTTGCCTCCATCGTGCACTCCGAGATTCACTATGTAAACCTGACACATGCAATACAACCATTGAGAATACCCAAAAAAAAAAAAAAAAAAAATCGCGAGCGATGGAATCGGAAAAAAAATCAAATCTTGGCCAGGAAACAAGTCGGACGTACCTGGCGTTCTGAGCAGAGGGCGAGAATGGGGAGGTGAATAATGAACAAAAGACATAAAAATTTGTGGTACTTCATTGTTTATTCACTAAATTTCTTTTCTTCCCAGTAGGTAACGATGTGAGAAGGAGTATTTATAACTATTGGAGTCGTCTACGAGGGAGCGGAAAGTGATTCCGAAATGGCCGTAGTCCCGTGGAAGAAAGAGATGTTAGATAAAATAATTCATGATGCAGAAACCAGGATCGATTAAGACAAACCTCCAGCCATTGTTCTTATTCTCGTTCGTCTGAAAAACCTGAAAATACAAAGAAAATTGGGGACACGCTACTAACCCAATTCCATCACGTACTGATGGTGTATTCCAAATATGAGAGTTTGTGTTAGACCTTGTCATCACCCGTCAGAAATGAACGTACGTTCCTTTTTATACACCGTCTCCCATCAAGACGGTTACCAAATGGGCGGTTGTCACGAAAGGGTACGAAGCGTGGAAAAACTTCATGTCGAATAGTCACAACTTTAAGAGAAAATGTGGGTCCAAAATGTGGGATCACAAAAAAATAAATAACATTCTCCCACTTGATCCCATCATTTTCATCATACGGATTATTCAACTAATTCCACAAAAACTTTATGCTTAAAGAAAAGAAACAAAACACATGGATCATGGCAACATGTCCTCTAAGAGTGAGTAATATCTTCCATGTATCACAATGCATCTTATTTCTTTAATGTTAGCCTATATGTGACAACAAATCTTAATGAATAAACCCCATGTTTATTCCAGAACCAAGGATAAATGTTATTCTCATAAACAACAAAATGTGTACACCAAAATTGAGAATCAACATTACAACTGAATAAGAGTTTCATACAACAAAAATCGTTCATATGACGACAAATCACATGATGGGACCTATTCCCATACTAGTTACATGATCCTTGTACTTCATTGGTGGCATGCCTTTAGTCAAAGGATCAGCAATCATCAATTCAGTGCTAACGTGTTCAATGACCACTTTATTTTCCTTAACACGTTCCCTTATGGCTAAATACTTAATGTCGATATGCTTACTTCGACTACAACTTTTGGCATTTTTAGCCATAAAAACCGCAGCTGAATTGTCACAATATATTCTTAATGGCCTAGAAATAGAATCAACAATTCTAAGCCCAGCAATGAAACTCTTCAATCATACACCATGCGAGGTAGCCTCAAAACAAGAAACGAACTCAGCCTCCATAGTGGAAGTAGCAGTCAAAGTTTGCTTGGCACTTCTCCATGACACGGCTCCGCCAGCTAACATAAAAATGTATCCAGATGTTGATTTTCATGAATCAACGCAGCCCGCGAAGTCCGCATCCGAATAACCGACCACTTCCAGGTTGTCAGTCCGTCTATACATAAGCATATAATCTTTGGTACCTTGAAGGTATCTCATCACTTTCTTTGCAGCTCTCCAGTGGTCTAAACCTGGATTACTCTGATATCTTCTCAACATTCCCACAGCAAAAGCGATGTCAGGTCGAGTGCAAACCTGAGCATACATCAAGCTTCCAACCGCAGAAGCATATGGAATGTTGTACATTTGTTCCCTTTCTAAATCGTTCTTCGGGCATTGGTTTAAATTGAACCCGTCACCCTTCACAATGGGTGCTGTACTTGGTGAACAATCTTTCATCCGAAATCTCTCTAGGACCCTATTGATATAGGTTTCTTGAGATAGTCCTAAAATGCCTCGAGGTCTATCTCTATGGATCTTAATGCCAATGACATAAGATGCCTCACCCATATCCTTCATGTCAAATCTCTTAGAGAGAAATTGTTTCACCTCATGTAGCAACCCCTTATCATTGGTTGCAAGTAATATATCATCCACATACAGCACAAGGAAACAAATTTTACTCCCACCGACCTTCCGGTATATACATTGATCCATGACATTCTCTACAAAACAGAATGAAGAGATGACTTCATGGAACCTTAAGTACCATTGACGGGATGCTTGTTTCAAGCCATATATAGATTTCTTAAGCTTGCACACCAAATGCTCACCTTTACTAGAGGGGAATCCTTCAGGTTGTTTCATGTAAATCTCCTCCTCTAGTTCTCCATTGAGGAACGCCGTTTTCACATCCATCTGATGTAATTCCATATCAAAATGGGCAACCAATGCCAAAACAATACGAAGAGAATCTTTCTTAAATACAGGAGAAAAAGTCTCCATCTAATCGATTCCTTCCTTTTGAGTGAATCCTTTGGCAACAAGTCTAGCTTTATATCTTTCAATGTTACCCAATGAGTCCTTCTTAGTTTTGAAGACCCATTTACAACCAATGGCCTTCGCACCATTAGGTAACTCAACCAAATTCCAGACTTTGTTCGGTGCCATAGAACTCATCTCTTCCTTCATAGCATTGTACCACAAATTAGATTTATCACTATCCATGGCTTGTGAAAACGTTTCGGGATCATTCTCAGCTCCAATATTGTAGTCAGACTCTTGTAAATACACAATTTAATCACTAGGAATAGCCGATTTCTTTATTCTAGCAGATCTTCTCAATGTTGCATCAATGTTTTCTTGAGGAGCGTGTTGCTCAATTGGTTGTTCAACAGTTTCTGGTAATTGCTAAACAATTGGATCTACTAGATCAATATCAGCAGGTTGTGGAACTTCAACGATTGGTTGTTCAATAGCCGGCTGAACTGAAGGGGCATTATGAGCAATAACCAACCTTAAACTTGAGGTGGAAGATTGAGTGTCTGAATGATCTTCCTTAGGAACAAGGTCCCTCGGTCGATCGCTCCCACTGATCAAGTCATTTTCAAGAAATTTAGCATTTCTTGATTCCACAATCCTAGTGGTATGAAATGGACAATAAAACCTGTATCCCTTAGACCTTTCAGCATATCCAATGAAATGCCCACTTATGGTCCTTGGGTCCAACTTCTTTTCTTGTGGATTATAAATTCTCACTTCAGACGGGCATCCCCAAACGCGCACATGATGTAAACTCGGTTTCCAACCCTTAAATAACTCAAAAGGTGTCTTTGGGACAGCCTTTGTCGGAACTCGGTTTAATATGTACACTGCCGTCTTAAGTGCTTCAGTCCACAAAGATTTAGGAAGTTTGAAGCTACTAAGCATACTACGCACCATGTCTAATAAGGTCCGGTTTCTTTTTTCCGCTACGCCGTTTTGGTCCGGAGAACCAGGCATAGTATATTGGGCAACTATCCCATGCTCTTGAAGAAATCTTGCAAATGGACCAGGTGCTTGTCCATCTTGAGTGTATCTACCATAGAATTCTCCACCTCTATCCGATCTCACGATCTTAATTTGCTTATCGCATTGTTTCTTTACTTCCGCCTTAAATACCTTAAAGGCATCTAATGCTTCATATTTATTATGAATCAAGTAGAGATACATATAACGTGAGTAATCATCTATGAATGAGATGAAGTATTTCTGACCACAAGAGTCCATATCCGGACTACATATATCCGTATGTATGATTTCTAATATTTCTGTACTCCTCTTGGCACCTTTCTTTGTTTTGTTAGTCTGCTTTCCCTTTATGCAGTCCACACAAGTATCACAATCAGTAAAATCTAAAGTACCGAGTACTCCATCATTTACTAATCGCTTAATTCTTTCTATGGAGATATGTCCCAATCTCCGGTGCCACAACATAGAGGAATGTTCTTTCACAACACATCGTTTCATACCAGCTTTATCATGAACATGCATCGCATCATAATAGGCATTGTCTTGTAAATTAATTCGAAAAAGACCATCAGATAAAGTACCACTCCCGACAATTTCAGATTTAAATGATAAACAGAAGTTTGAATCTGAAAAGTTAAAGGAGTATCCCAAAGGTACAAGTCTTGAAACTGAAATTAAGTTTCTAGAAAAACTAGGAACATAAAAGGTCATTTCCAAATTCAAAACAAACCACTATTGAGAACTAGTCTACATGTCCCAATAGTTTCCACATGCGAGCGCATCTTGTTTCCTGAATAGATACTTTGTTCACTTCCTACTAGCTTCCTGTGGTTTTGAAAACCCTGCAAGGAATTCGAAATATGGATTGTAGATCTAGAATCAATCCACCAGGTGTTGTGGCTTACATCAGTCATATTAGATTCATAACAAACACAAGAGATTGGATTACCTTTCTTCTCGAGCCAGGCCTTAAATTTGACATAATCCTTCTTTATATGCCCCTTCGTTTACGTAAGAAACATTTGGATTCTTTCTTAATGTCAGCTTGGGGAGGTATTTTACCTTTTCCCTTATGCTTGCCATAGCTCTTATTCTTTCCTTGTGTTGCCAAATGAGCACTTTCTCCCAATTCCATAATCAGTCTTTCTTCCTCTTGAACACACATGATCATGAGTTCATTAATTAACCATTTATTCTTATGTTTGTTGTAAGAGATCTTGAAAGGTGCATACTGTTGTGGGAGAGTGTTCAGAATATAATACACAAGAAAAGATTCAGATATTTCAACCTCAAGTTCCTTAAGTTGAGCTGCAATGTCCCTCATTTGCATGATGTACTCACGCACACCTCTAACACTAGTGAGCTTCAATGATGAAAACTTCATAATCAGGGTCATGGCATGTGCCTTCTCAGAACTCTCAAACTGCGCATCTATGGCCTCCAATAAAGCCTTAGCATTGCTATGCTGAGCAACCGAACCACGAATACTAGGAGATATTTTAGCTCTTATAAACATCGCACAAATGCGGTTGGACCGCTCCCATTGGTTATAAAGAGCTATCTCAGCTGAAGTGCTCGAATCAGTAGGAGCAGGTGGTTCGTCTTTCCTTATAGCATAGTCAATGTCCATCCATCCCAATTGAAGAAGAACTGACTCCTTCCAAACTTTATAGTTCTCACCATTCAATATGGGAACATCAAACTTAAATTCAGAGAAATTCACAGGTTGCGAAACTGCATATCAAATAATCATGCTTATGTCACAAAATTTGAGACAAATATAAATAAATCATGTTTTACCAATGTAAACATGTCACAATATGAATCACATAACATAAAAACTACCTGTGGGCTAAGTTTTTAATTTAAATAGATTCATAATTACTTTATGAAGAAACTACCATATTATATGCCTTTTCTTAATCCCTGTGGGTAAATTAAGAAAAATAATATGATATTTCCTCCTAATTAATCATATTAATATAATGAAAATTCCTGTGGGATAAAATTCATCATATTAATATAATTAATTACAATCAATGTCCATTTCTAAATATGATCCGGAGGCTCTTAATATATAATTTAATTAATTAAAGATGTTGTGGCCACTCTCTAATTAATTAAATATATGGACCATTGAACATTTAATTTCATGTATAAAATGACATAATAAATAAATACATCAAGGGCAGAACAGTAAATAAATAAATTGGCCAAGGGCAAGCTTGTAAAAACATAATAAATTTGGGGCACAAATATAAAAACAGCCGCTGGTGGGAGACGACAGGCGCGTGCCGAGCACGCGCGCGTCCAGTGCACAGGCGCGTGCCGAGCATGCGCCAGAATCCGCGCGGGCGTGTGCCCCGCACGCGCGCGGTTCAACACGCAGGCACGTGCGTTGCACGTGCCTGGCAACTGCCGCGCGCGTGGATCCCACGCGCGCAGCGGTTGAGCGCGCGTGAGAGCGCGTGGTGCGTGGATTCCACACGCCTGCAACCGCAGCGCGCGCGTGGGCTCCACGCGCCTTCTTCCTCGCGAACAGAAGCCTTTCCGTCGGTTTTTCGCCATTTTTAGCCGCGATTTCACCACCGTTTCTTCTCCGGCAGCCCATCTCAGACCGAAATAAATGATGGGTTTTGAAGAGCATGCCAGCACAACTATATGGGTCCAAGTTACGGCGAAAATGACCAAGAAATTGCCCTCAAATCAAACGAAAAACTCCAAAAAACGCAAATCCTCAACCACCGTGACTTCCGCTGCCCGATTAGCCTCCGGCGAACATCGTTATGCCGAAATAACTCATGGCTAATATTCCTCATGGCGGTGCGACCGTACGGGTCCGAATTCGAGGGGTGGGTCACCGGAATTTGCCCAGAATTTGTGAGTTTCTCTCTTGGCCACAAAACTCCGAATTACTGTTCATGTTCTAAAAGCCCAAAAAATACACCAAAAATTCGAGAATAACAAGGCAGAGGCACTAAACATGCTCTAATACCAAATGTTAGATAAAATAATTCATGATGCGGAAACCAGGATCGATTAAGACAAACCTCCAGCCATTGTTCTTGTTCTCGTTCGTCTGAAAAACCTGAAAATACAAAGAAAATTGGGGACACGCTACTAACCCAATTCCCTCACGTACTGATGGTGTATTCCAAATATGAGAGTTTGTGTTAGACCTTGTCATCACCCGTCAGAAATGAACGTACGTTCCTTTTTATACACCGTCTCCCATCAAGACGGTTACCAAATGGGCGGTTGTCACGAATGGGTACGAAGCGTGGAAAAACTTCATGTCGAATAGTCACAACTTTAAGAGAAAATGTGGGTCCAAAATGTGGGATCACAAAAAAATAAATAACAAGAGAGGCTAGTAGTCGTTTCCAAAACTGTCGTTGTCCAGAAGAAAGTGACGAAGTGTCCAAGTCTTGTTTGGACTACTCTCAAAGTCAAATTCCGAATGCGTCGGGCCGAAATGCGAGAGCTCTCAAGATCCCTCGGGAGGTAGATTAATCGAGGTGTGTAAAAGTTGGCTTCAACGCTACCCGACCCGCTTTATTGAAAGAGAAAAAGAGAGAGAGAGAGATGTCGGTCTGATGTGTTTTTTTCGATAAATGCTACGCGAGAGATTAGATCATGCTAATTTGCAGAACAAAGGAATGTTTATTTAGCAAGAACTTTGATGGAAGTGAGTCCCTCGAGATTCTTTGATGAGATTGTGGGAGATCTTTCTTTAATATTGTTCAAGATCCAACCTACAATATGGGATCAAAAAGCGGTATTTTTTTAAAAATAGAAAAATCAAAACCACCAAAATTTTAAAACTTGGGATTCTCCAAGACTTGAGAGATAAATTTATATCCACAAGATTGTTAGATGCATACCAGTGATTAAGAGTCCAATTACATCAACTATTTAACCTTAGGTTGCATTTGGCAGTCATCTATCCCATTAGATACCTTTGCCTGAAAGGGACAAAGATCCACTATCCCATTAGATGCCTCCACTGGTATCTTAATAATTCTCAAACATTGATATGGTAGTTACAAATAGGGCCATCAAATGGGTGGGTCAGATTGGATTTGAATCGGGTCGAAAATAGTCCGACTCATATTGACTTATTTCACCTGTTTTGACTTTCATACATGTATTTTTGATGCATGTATCTATTTCTAGACAGAATGTATGTGGAGAGATTTTCTTTAATAATTTTAGTTTAATATTATTAAGTGATTATCTCTCTCTCTCTCTCTCTCTCTCTCTTTCTCTTGTCCTCATTGGTTGGCATGGACACCAATTAGCACATGAAAAGACTAGGTCTATAAATGTTTTGGTCTTCTAAAAGTGCTTATCATATTCCTGGACTGAATATATGTGGTAAGATTTTCATTTAATTATTTTAATTTAATATTAATAAGTGATTAACTAAATTCTCTCTCTCTCTCTCTCTCTCTCTCTCTCTCTCTCTCTCTCTCTCTCTCTCTCGTCCTCATTGGTTGGCATGGACACCAATTAGCACATGAAAAGACTTCGTCTATGAATGTTTTGGTCTTATAAAAGTGCTTATCATAGATGTATCTGTTCCTCGACTGAATATATGTGGTTAGATTTTTCGTTTAGTTATTTTAATTTAATGTTAATAAGTGATTAACTATATTTGTTCTGTCTGTCTGTCTGTCTCTCTCTCTCTCTCTCTCTCTCTCTCTCTCTCTCTCTCTCTCTCTCTCTCTCTCTCTCTCTCTCTCTCTCTCTCTCTCTCTCTCTCTCTCTCATCCTCAATGGTTTGCTTGGATGCCAATTAGCACATGGAAAGGCAAAATGTTTTGCTCTAATACAAGTACCTTTCATGCATGTATCTATTCCTAGACTGAATGTATGTGGTGACTCTCTCGCTCTCTCTCGTTCTCAATGGTTGGCATGGATGCCAATGAGAACATGGAAATGCTTAGTCGATGAATGTTTTACTTTAATACAAGTACTTTTGATGCATGTATCTACTTCTACACAGAATGTAGGTGGTGAGATTTTCTTTTAATTATTTTAGTTTAATATTATTAAGTGATTAACTATATTTGTTTGCTCTCTCTCTCTCTCTCTCTCTCTCGTCCTCAATGGTTGGCATGGACGCCAATTAGTACATGAAAAGACTCTCTCTCTCTCTCTCTCGTCCTCAATGGTTGGCATGGATGCCAATTAGTACATGAAAAGACTTGGTCTATGAATGTTTTGGTCTTATAAAAGTGCTTACATGTATATATTCCTGGACTGAATATATGTTGTAAGATTTTCGTTTAATTATTTTAATTTAATATTATTAAGTGATTAACTAAATTCTCTCTCGTCCTCAATGGTTGGCATGGACGCCAATTAGCAAATGAAAAGACTTGGTCCATGAATGTTTTGGTCTTATAAAAGTGCTTATGATACATGTATCTATTCCTGGACTGAATATACGTGGTAAGATTTTCGTTAATTATTTTAATTTAAACTTATTAAGTGATTAACTATATTTCTTTGTTCTCTCTCTCTCTCTCTCTCTCTCTTGTCCTCAATGGTTGGCATGGACGCCAATTAGTACATGAAAAGACTTGGTCCATGAATGTTTTCGTCTTATAAAAGTGCTTATCATACATGTATCTATTCCTGGACTGAATATATGTGGTAAGATTTAAGTTGAATTATTTTAATTTAATATTATTAAGTGATTAACTAAATTCTCTCTCTCTCTCTCTCTCGTCCTCAATGGTTGGCATGGATGCCAATTAGCAAATGAAAAGACTTGGTCCATGAATGTTTTGGTCTTATAAAAGTGCTTATGATACATGTATCTATTCCTGGACTGAATATATGTGGTAAGATTTTCGTTAATTAATTTAATTTAATATTAATAAGTGATTAACTAAATTTTTCGTTTAATTATTTTAATTTAATATTACTAAATGATTAACTAAATTCTCTCTCTCTCTCTCATCCTCAATGGTTGGCATGGATGCCAATTAGCACATGAAAAGACTTGGTCCATGAATGTTTTGGCCTTATAAAAGTGCTTATCGTACATGTTTCTATTCCTAGACAGAATATAGGTGGCAAGATTTTCGTTTAATTATTTTAATTAAATATTAATAAGTGATTAACTATATTTCTCTCTCTCTCTCTCTTCTCTCTCTCTCTCTCTCTCTCTCTCTCTCTCTCTCTCTCTCTCTCTCTCTCTCTCTCTCTAAGCCTCAATGGTTTACACGGATGCCCATTAGCACATGGAAAGGCAAAATGCTTTGCTCTAATACAAGTACCTTTCATGCATGTATCTATTCCTAGACTGAATATATGTGGTGACTCTCTCTCTCTCATTCTCAATCGTTGGCATGGATGCCAATTAGCACATGGAAATGCTTAGTCTATGAATATTTTTCTTTAATACAAGTACTTTTGATGCATGTATCTATTTCTAGACAGAATGTATGTGGTGAGATTTTCTTTCAATAATTTTAGTTTAATATTATTAAGTGATTAACTATATTTGCTCTCTCTCTCTATCTCTGTCTGTCTGTCTCTCTCTCTCTCTCTCTCTCTCTCTCGTCCGCATTGGTTGGCATGGACACCAATTAGCACATGAAAAGACTTGGTCTATGAATGTTTTGGTCTTAGAAAAGTGCTTATGATAGATGTATCTATTCCTGGACTGAATATATGTTGTAAGATTTTTCGTTTAGTCATTTTAATTTAATAGTAATAAGTGATTAACTATATTTGTTAAATCGTCTCGTCTGTCTGTCATGCGTCCGCATGCATCCGTCATGCATGCATGCGTCTGTCTCTCTCTCTCTCTCTCTCTCTCTCTCTCTCTCTCTCTCATCCTCAATGGTTTGCTTGGATGCCAATTAGCACATGGAAAGGCTGAATGTTTTGCTCTAATACAAGTACGTTTCATGCATGTATCTATTCCTAGATTGAATGTATGTGGTGACTCTCTCGCTCTCTCTCGTTCTCAATGGTTGGCATGGATGCCAATGAGCACATTGAAATGCTTAGTCGATGAATGTTTTACTTTAATACAAGTACTTTTGATTCATGTATCTACTTCTACACAGAATGTGTGTGGTGAGATTTTCTTTTAATTATTTTAGTTTAATATTATTAAGCGATTAACTATATTTTTTGTTCTCTCTCTCTCTCTCTCTCTCTCTCTCTCTCTCTCTCTCGTCCTCAATGGTTGGCATGGACGCCAATTAGTACATGAAAAGACTTGGTCCATGAATGTTTTGGTCTTATAAAAGTGCTTATCATACATGTATCTATTCCTGGACTGAATATATGTGGTAAGATTTTCGTTGAATTATTTTAATTTAATATTATTAAGTGATTAACTAAATTCTCTGTCTCTCTGTCTCTATCTCTGTCTCTCTCCTTCTCTCTCTCTATCGTCCTCAATGGTTGGCATGGACGCCAATTAGCAAATGAAAAGACTTGGTCCATGAATGTTTTGGTCTTATAAAAGTGCTTATGATACATGTATCTACTCCTGGACTGAATATATGTGGTAAGATTTTCGTTAATTATTTTAATTTAATATTAATAAGTGATTAACTAAATTTTTCGTTTAATTATTTTAATTTAATATTACTAAATGATTAACTAAATTTTCTCTCTCTCTCTCTCGTCCTCATTGGTTGGCATGGACGCCAATTAGCACATGAAAAGACTTGGTCCATGAATGTTTTGGTCTTATAAAAGTGCTTACATGTATCTATTCCTGGACTAAATATATGTGGTAAGATTTTTGAGTAATTAATTTAATTTAATATTAATAAGTGATTAACTATATTTGTTTCTCTCTCTCTCTCTCTCTCTCTCTCTCTCGTCCTCATTGGTTGGCATGGACGCCAATTAGCACATGAAAAGACTTGGTCCATGAATGTTTTGGTCTTATAAAAGTTCTTATGATACATGTATCTATTCCTGGATTGAATATGTGTGGTAAGATTTTCGTTTAATTATTTTAGTTTAATATTATTAAGTGATTAATGTTATTTGCTCTCTCTCTCTCTCTCTCTCTCTCTCTCTCTCTCATCATCAATGGTTGGCATGGACGCCAATTAGCACATGAAAAGACTTGGTCCATGAATGTTTTGGTCTTATAAAAGTGCTTACATGTATCTATTCCTGGACTGAATATATGTGGTAAGATTTTCGTTTAATTATTTTAATTTAATGTTAATAAGTGATTAACTATATTTGTTCTCTCGCTCTCTCTCTCTCTCATCCTCAATGGTTTGCATGATTGCCATAGCACATGGAAAGGCTGAATGTTTTGCTTTAATACAAGTACCTTTCATCCATGTATCTATTCCTAGACTGAATGTATGTGGTGACTCTCTCTCTCTCTCTCTCTCTCTCTCTCTCTCTCTCGTTCTCAATGGTTGGCATGGACGCCAATTAGCACATGGAAACGCTTAGTCTATGAATGTTTTACTTTAATACAAGTACTTTTGATGGTTTTGCTCTAATACAAGTACCTTTTATGCATGTATCTATTTCTAGACAGAATGTATGTGGTGAGATTTTCTTTTAATTATTTTAGTTTAATATTATTAAGTGATTAACTATATTTGTTCTCTCTTTCTCGTCCTCAATGGTTGGCTTGGACGCCAATTAGCACAAGAAAAGACTTGGTCTATGAATGTTTTGGTCTTATAAAATACCTATCGTACATGTATCTATTCGTACTCTGAATGTATGTGGTGAGATTTTCTTTTAATTATTTTAGTTTAATATTATTAAGTGATTAACTATATTTGTTCTCTCTCGGGAAAGACTTGGTCTATGAATGGTTTTGCTCTAATACAAGTACCTTTTATGCATGTATCTATTCCTAGACTCAATGTATGTGGTGAGATTTATTTTTAGTTATTTTAGTTTAATATTATTATATGATTAACTATATTTGTTCTTTTTTTCATTTTCAAGTGATTATAATTTGCAGCAATTTTTCATATATGATTGAGGAATGAAATTCTATGATTTAGATTTTATGCTACATATGTTGAATTTTTTATTATTTATTTTATTTTACGTGTTCATCTTTTATGGATTGTCACAATTGATAAATGGAACTTTTGTTGTTTTGTTCACTTTCAAATTACTTGACTATAATTGAAACAAAAAAAATGTTAAAAAAGAAAAAAATAAATTAGCTGGTTCTCGATTATAGTCTGGAAATGATTGATAAGGAAGATTCTAGTTTCCATGACCTATAGGGAAGATTTTAGTTTCCAAAAATTGGGAACCGATTCTGACATGGTTGGTTACAAGTTTTAGGTGGAGCTTGAACCGGTCTCGATTGATAATAGATTCTCGATTCCAAATCAATGAGGCTCGAGCCTCGCCAAACGTCAACAAGGTCGAGGCCTCGCCAAATCGGCGAGCTCGAGCTCACTCGATGCCAACGAGCTCGAGCCTTGCCGATCGGGAGATTGAGCTTGTGGCCATCAAGCGAGCTTGACTCTCGCTAGATTGGTGAGGCTCGAGCCTTGCCAAACGTCAGTGAGGCCGAGGCCTCGCCAGATTGGCAAACTTGAGCTTGCCTGACATCGGCGAGCCCGAGTTTTGCTAGATTCATTAAGCTCAAGCCTTGCCTAGCCGGTCACCGGCCGTCGCCGTGTTAGCTATCAACTAAGGAAGGAGGAAGAAGAAAGGGAAAGAAAAAGAAAAAAAGAAAAGAAAAAAGAAATATAAAAATAATTTTAATTTCGATTTTTATTTAAAAAAAAACATTTTTATAAAGAAGGAAAGAGAGAGTGTGAGGCTTGGATTGAAAATGGGTGTTTAGTCAAACCCATTTAACACCCATTTAACTAATCTCTTCAAAATAGAAGGGGCTTATATATGACTTACTTCAAAATGTAAGTGATCTATATATGACCTATTTATGATTTAAATAGGTCATATATGGGTTTAAGACCTATTTTGACACCTCTAGTCACAAATTTCACAATTACTCTTTAGAAAATGCATTAATAGTTTGGATAGACGGGGTACCAAATGGACACACTCATAAGGGGTACAGGATCTCATTACCCCAAAAATTCTATCTCTTCTGTACAATAAATATGGTGTTGACGGCAGAAAATAAGACACGCTTGTTTGCTGAGAGAGGCGTTCTAGCTACCACAATGTGTTCAATCAAAGGTAGCCATAGTGTGCCATTTGTGGCTACGAAATACCATTGTTTGGTAGCGAGAACTAACCTTTGGCGATGGAATTGTAGTCTCTAGTGAAGAAATTTGATTGGCCGCTAGAGATCAGTTTAAATTTCCCCTTTAAAGCCCTAATTTCGCTCTCTTCCTCTCCCCCTTGCTTGCCCTAATTTGTGACCACGTGAACATCCACCTCATCATCAGCATTAGCCCTAGCCACCATTGCTGTCGGTTGTTGCCGTTTGCCCCATCCAAGGGCTGCTATCAACCCCGACCCTGATGAACCACCGTCATCAATTTCCTTTATAAACTTATGGAGTGGCACCGTGTCAAATTGGGGTTGTGCGCCACCCTTCGTCGCCACGGCGACCTTGATTGCTGAAATCACTCATGGTCGAGTTCCCTCATATTGGCTATGGCTAAGTCTCCAGCCTCTTTTTCTCTTAAATTTTTTTTCCTCTACTGTTTGAATTAACTATATGTTTCACATGTTCAATTTTAGGTAGTGATTCACGTTGGCTGGTTAATTACATTATTAGTAGTTACGTTTTTCTCATAAATATGTTGTACTTATTAACTAATTGGTATAATATCTGATATAGCTAGTATATACACCTAGAGGGGGGTGAATAGGTTTAAAAAAAATTTATCGATATACGAAAGCAATACTAGGCAAGCAATAGAACAAAAGTTCTTCAAGACAGATTATGATCAAAGTAAACAGAGAGTAGGGAAGAGAAAATTGAACACAAAGTTTATAGTGGTTCGGCTTATTCCAAGCCTACGTCCACTCTTCCTCACTGACAGCCCACCGGCTGGATTTCACTATAAACAAAAGAGATGTTACAGCAATGCTTTCTCTTGATTCCACAGTGTAGATACTCTACCACACTTCCTCAAGGTATCTCAAAATATAGTCTCTCTTTTGCGTACAAGATTTCACTCAGTAAATGAATAGACAAAGAACAAGGAGCTTCAGACTTTGAAATTCTTCTATCGCGCACCCCTCAAAACAACTCGAACATCTTCCTTATATACTCCTTTATGCCATCATACCCGTTGGCACTTACCAAAGGAATTCTTCCAATCTTCCCGTTGGACAGAATCAATTAGAAAGATTACTCGAGCTATTAAAGGAACATGACGATAGCCCATCAATCCTGCTCGCCCATACAATCAGGATTTCGGTTTCCATAAGTAGAACCTTCCAAGTATACTTCGCCAATCAACGGATCTTTAAATCAATCTTGATTTTGACTAAAGTAATCCATTGTGTCATATCCAGCCAAGAGATCTTCGTTAGACGACAAGATCAAATCATTAATGAAACACACAGTCCTGGATAGACCTTCTTCGACAAACTACAAACTGTCAATGAGAATAGACTTTGAGTCTTGAGTCTGACAATCCGAAGGTCTTCAGACTTTAAATAGTAGAGTCTCGCAAGTCTTCGGACTTTAAATGGTAGAGTCTCGCAAGTCTTTCGGACTAGACTGATGGAAACGTTTTGTCAGCTTCAAAATATTCCAAAAAGATTTCTCCAACAATCTCCCCCTTTTTGATGGTGACAAAACTTTCCTGCAGATTTGAACATCTTTGACCTGCAAAACATTACTCAAGCAAATATGGATATCTCATAAAGGTTAATGGCTTAAAAGTAACACTAGAATCTGCAACCACAGAAAATAGGTTAGTCTTGCATGAGAGTAAAACCATTTATAAAATATCAATAGTACTTAATGTAAGCAGTCAAATTCAAAACTCAAATTCAGTCTAGTCCACAACCAGACACAAAGTTAAACAAAGTCAATCATCAAAACAAACACACTCAAAGATTAAGTTTAAAGATTTCAAAGCTCGCATCTCTCCCCCTTTTTGTCATCAGAAAAAAAAAGTTTGAGATGGAATAGAGTCAGGATTGCTTGGGAATACGAACAAGCTGGAAATCTCCCATTGACTGGACGATGCCTTCCAGCTTTTTCAAATCTTCCTTCAGTTGAGCTACCTCTTCACTCTTAGCATTTGCTTGGATCCGAAGAGCAAGAGCTTGGATCGATCATTTAAAGAAACCGAAGAAGCTTGTCCCGCATTCCGCAAGTTCGAACTTCGCTTCCCTGAGCATATATCGACCCCGCATTTCCAAGAGAATATCAAGAATTCTGCGGAAATTTGCTGAATTATCAGTCTGCGTACTGGCATCGGCACGATCAGATAGAGTAAAGGCAGACGATGGTACATTAGCATAGTCACGAGGATTTGGCGATGAAGCATCATGTCCCTCCTCAGGAAATTGAGAGGCATGAATGTCCTCTAGATCTGCTGGAGAGCGGCTGACTCCCTCACTGGCAGCAGGCTATGAGGATGTTTCTCTATTCTCACCATCTCCCCCTGTTTCGATGCCTTCAGGTGGGGAAGAGTGATCCTCATGCTCTTCTTCCTCTGGATTTCCTCGTTCTTCTTCTTCTTCAGACTGTTCTTCCTCTGCATCTCTTTCTTCAGCTTCTCTCTCCTCTGCTCCTTTTTCTTCAGCTTCCTTCTCCTCTGCCTCTTTTTCTTCTGCTTCCTTCTCCTGTCGTTCCATTGATTCTGGAACAGAACAACTCAGATTTTTTAATGCCATAGCAGAGATGGTGATGTCATCCTCATCATCTTCATCCTCAAGGATGAGAGCTCTTCTCTTTTTGGATGAAGCAACCATGGGCTCCTTCCCTTTCCTTTTTGCTGCAGAAGAGGCTTGATGAGGTTTGGCAGGGGTTGTCTCCTTTAATTTCTCCAACTCCTTGTTGAGTTCTTTCAGACGCATTTTGGACACCATTTTCAATCCTACCACCATTTTATCACACGATCGAACACAGAGAATTTGTGGAGGTTGAACATTCAAATGTCTCGAATAACTTTGACACAAGACTGGATAAGGAAGTTGGCCCTTGTCCTTCACCACTTTGCTCTATACATGTGGAACGAGAATGGTGTGAGGAAGAGAAAACTTTTTCCCAGTAAGGATGGCATACATCAGCTTTGCCTCGAGTTAGAAACATCAGTTTTTGAAGTAGATTTCGGTCTCGAGGCAATTTATCACAATCTTGTGAAGCGAGAATGTTGAACGCACGCATCCTTGAGTAGGAAATCCTTCCCTCTCGTCTTTCGTCCTTAACAAGTTCCAACGTGGCACGAGCAATTGAGATATTGATAGGTTGATATCTTCCTCTCTCAACCCCAATCACATCAGCCAGCATATCTACATCCACCACAAAGTCTTTATCTCGGACACTAAAAGAGATTCTATTCGCATCCAAGAAGCTAAGATTCGAATAGAAGTATGCGATTAGTTCAAGCATAGGCTTCGAAGTATCGCAACAGAACTGTTCAAGTTGAAGAAGACGGAACTTTTCCCTCAATTTAATATTCACAGTATCAAGGAAATCAAAATCCACACTCCTAGGGTTTATCACCCCACGCTTTAACAATCTGGAATAAAGATCCCTCTGTTCCTTCGATCGGAACAAGTCTGTCCTTTTTCCCGGAATTTTCGCCGCAACACCCATTCTTGGTTGAAATTGGCTGTACAATTTGTCATCATCATTCCCATCTATCGGATATTGTCCTCCAATCCGCGGATCACTTGGAATGTTTTCCAGGGCTTCTTCTGCCATTCCTTTAGGAGCAATTTCCAAATGCTCCATATTTCGCAAAAAGATGTACTCATTCCCATATCCCTTGTCCTTAAGAAACTCATCTATGTAGTTCAATGGAGTACCGGTCCTCTTTAAAGAACGGTAAAGCTTATAAATAAAAGAGGGCTTTTGGGTTCTTACATGATTAGCTTTTTCAACAACTTCTTCCTCTTCCCGATGGCCAACACCCTGTGGACTAGTTGGTGGAGAATGACGCTGCTGAGAATGTTGTGGGCTCTGTTGCTGACTGTGTAACTCATCTTCCTCGGTGAGATTAAAGTGAGTAGGTCCCTCACTCATTTTCCGTGGTCCTTTGTTTGCAATCCTCGAAGACTTTCTTGAAGACGACATCTTTCACAGTCTTGAAAGATTCCGAACTTGACTTTCCCAAGAAAGAAGACAACTTTTTCGAAGATTAAACAAGTGAAGACGACGAAAAGGGAGATCGATGAATTTTTAGGGTTTCGAACGAAAGAGGAACCGACTATATATAGGTCGGTCGAAGGGAGGCATACCAAGCGTCGCAAAGGAAAGTAAAAGATGCCCCTTTTAAAAATAACTCCCCCTTTTAAAATCGATAATTGCCATTTTTAAAATATTAACCCTTTTTGAAAAAGAGAAATTGCCTTTTATCACGGAAATTGAAAGTAGCAAAAATCAATTATAGATAGATAATCGTACCTTTCCGAGATGAAATATAGCAGAAAATAAAATAACTTACAGTCAAGAACCGTCTGAGTCTGAGAGTCATTAGACTTTAACTTCTTCAAGCTTAAGGATGTTGAGTCTGGAACGTATGATTTCAAATTGATTTTTCTCCAAAGGTTTTGTAAGTATATCCGCCAGTTGGTTCGTTGAGTCGACCAACTGAATCAAAATTTCTCCATTTTGAACATGATCTCTAATGAAGTGATGTCGAATCTCTATATGCTTCGCTCTTGAGTGAAGGATTGGATTTTTGGTAAGATTGATAGCACTAGTGTTGTCGCAGTTAATCTCCGTGCATTAATCTTCAATCCCAAAGTCTCTTAGCTGTTGTTTTATCCACAAAATTTGTGAACAACAACTTCCGAGAGATATATACTCTGCTTCTGTTGTAGAAAGGGCTACTGTATTTTGCTTTCTTGAGAACCAAGACACTGTCCTGCTTCTAAGTAGTTGACAAGTGCCTGAAGTGCTCTTTCTGTCAACTCTGCAACCAGCTAGATCTGCGTCGAGTATCCGAGAAGAGTAAAGTCTCCTTTTAGGATACCAAAGACCTATGCTTGAAGTTGAAGCAATGTATTTGATAATACGCTTTGCAGCACTTAGATGAGATTCTTTAGGGTCCGCTTGAAATCTAGCACAAACGTAAACACGAATGAATGTCGGGTCTAGACGCAGTAAGATAAAGAAGTGAGCCAATGATACTCCTGTATAGCTTTTGATCAACTTTCTTTCCTCCTTCATCTTTGTCTATCTTCAAGGAACTTGACATCGGTATATCAGTCTTTTTGCAATTTTCCAGTCCAAATTTTTTGACAAGATCATTAGCATATTTTTCTTGATGAATAAAAGTCCCTTCCTTCCATTGTTTCACTTGAAGTCCAAGAAAGAAGGTTAGTTCACCCATCATGCTCATTTCAAATTCATCCCGCATCGTCTTAGAGAATTTCTTGCACTGAGACTTTGATTAGAGGATCCAAAAATAATATCATCAACATATATTTGAACAAGCAGAAAACTTTTGCTTTCTTTTTTGATAAACAGGGTAGTGTCTACTTTACCTTTAACAAAGCCATTTTGAATTAAAAACTTACTCAGCCTATCGTACCAAGCTCGAGGTGCTTGCTTTAAACCATACAAGCCTTTTTCAGTCTGAATACTGAGTCTGGTTTCCTTGGGTCTTCAAACCCAGGTGGTTGTTCCACATAGACTTCCTCATGGATAAATCCATTCAGGAAAGCACTCTTGACGTCCATTTGGAATAACCTAAAATCCTTATAACAGGCAAAAGGAAGTAATAATCGAATTGCTTCTAACCTTGCTACTGGTGCGTAAGTCTCGTCATAGTCTATCCCTTTTTTCTTGCGTATATCCCTTGGCCACGAGTCTTGCTTTGTTTCTTATGACTTTTCCTTCCTCGTTCATCTTGTTCCTGAAAACCCACTTAGCTCCAATAATAGATTTACCTTTTGGTTTAGGAGTTAACTCCCGGACATCATTAATGCTGAATTGTCGAGTTCTTCTTGCATAGCTTCAATCCAGCTTTCATCGATAATGCTTCTTCTATGCTTTTGGGTTCTATTTCAGAAATAAGAGTCACAGCACTAGACTCTTCGCGCCTTTTGGATCTTGTGCGAATCCCTTCATTAATGTCACCAATAATGAGATTTTTGGGATGACTGGACTTATGCTTCCAGTTACTGGTTGATTCGTCAGGTTGATGATTACTTCCTTCATTTGAATCTTCAATAACCACTTGTTGCTGGTCTTTCTGAGTCTGAGCTGCTTCTTTAGACTTTGTAGAGTCTGAAGCTGGTTCAGATTCTTCAAGATGAATCTGAATAGATTCATTTTGTGAAGAATCCTGGAATTTGACATTCATTGATTCCTCCACGGAATAAGTCTTTTTGTTATAGACTCTGTAGGTTTTGCTTGAGGTAGAATATCCAAGGAAGATGCCTTCGTTTGATTTTTCTTCAAACTTGCCAACTCGATCATTTGCATTTTTCAAAATAAAGCATTTACATCCAAACACATGAAAGTATGAAACAATAGGTTTCTTTCCTTTGAATAATTCATAGGGGGTTTTTTCCAGAATAGGCCTTAGAAAAACTCTATTGATAATATAACATGCTGTTGAAACTGCTTCAGCCCAAAATCGTGAAGAGATGTTACTTTCAATCAAAAGAGTTCTAGCCATTTCTTGAAGCGATCTATTCTTTCTTTCCACAACTCCATTTTGTTCTGGAGTATATGGAGAGGAGAACATATCTTAAAAACCAGATTCATCACAGAATTTTGTAAAATCTTGATTTTCAAATTCACCTCCATGGTCTGTTCTTATACTTAAGATAACATACCCTTTTTCGTTTTGAACCTTTTTAGCATACTTTTCAAAGTAAGAGAAAGTTTCAGACTTACTTGTTAGGAAATATACCCAAGTAAATCGTGAGTAGTCATCTTCAATTACTAGGCAATATTTCTTACCCCCAATGCTCTGAGTTCTGGTTGGTCCAAACAGATCCATGTGCAGAAGCTGCAATACACGATTAGTGGAAACTTGATTTATTGGTTTAAAGGAATTTCTTACCTGTTTTCCCAATACGCATGGAGTACATAGATTGGACTTTTGGTATGATAATTTGGGTAAACCACGAACAAGCTTCTTTGCTGAAATTTTGGCTATCTGCTTCATATTGATGTGCCCAAGCCTTCTGTGCCATAAGTTCGCTTCGTTTTGTAATGAGATTAGACATTGCGATTCATCTGGATTCACGTCCAAGAGGTAGATGTTTCCATGTCTTCGACCCATAAATGACTGAGTAGTATCTTTACTGGTTCCTGAACAAATTCATTCTTGAAAGTTTATTTTGAAACCAGTATCACACAGCTGACTAATACTGAGAAGATTGTAGTTGAGTCCTTCCACTAGGGAAACATTGCTTATCATGAGGTTTCCAATTTTTACAGTTCCAAACCCCACAATTCCTCCTTTGCTGTTTCCTCCAAATGAAACTTTTCCACCATTTGCTTGAACAAGTTTTATGAAGTATTTTGAATCTCCTGTCATATGTCTTGAGCGTCTACTATCCAGATACCATTTTACCCTTTTCTTGATAGTGACCTGCATTTAAAAAGAGACTCAAGCTTTCTTTGGTACCCATATTTTCTTGGGTCCATTGGTGTTAGTATGATATGCGGTTTTTGCCCATACCTTTTTAACAGGTTTCCAAACCATAGGACATTCCTTTTCAAAATGATTTGCATTATTGCACCTTGAACATTTTAGAGCATTTCGACCTCTTTGGTTTCACAAAAACCTTTTGAAATGATTTTTGTAAGCATCTCTTGTGGGTCTTTGCTTAATTCTTTCTTTCACTTTAGGAAAATCAATTAGAGGAATGATTTCTACAGTCATTCCCAAACCAGATTTATTGAAATAAGGTCTTTGTCTTTGAAAGAATTTTCTCAAGTTTCTCAAATCCTATTGAAAATCTTTTTGAGATATTTGATATGTCATTTTTTAAGAATTCATTTTCTTTTAAAAGATTTTCTTCACTTTCTTTAAGAGTCGAAACATTCATGTCTAAACATTTCAACTTTTCTTTCAAAGCATTTTCCTGTTGTTTTAGTGCAGAATTTTCCTTTTTAAGTTCGGAAATCCTTTTAAGAGAAATCTTAAGACTAGAACACATCTCATCAATGTATTTAGAAACTTTAACAGGGATTTTAAAGTTACTTACCTCAAACTCACTGTCGAATCGAGTGTCTCGGAGTTTGAATCGAATCCGATTGTGCCATCGGACATATATTGGCATAGTCATCATCACTTTCTTCACACTCGTATCACTCCAGGTTTCTGCTTTAAGAGCCTTTTGATACTTTTCAGCTTTTCCTTTCTTCTTCCTCAGAAGAGGACAGTTGGGTCTGATGTGTTCCTTTTTTCTTACATTCAAAGCAGACTATGTCTTTGTTTGATTCATCATCCTCAATAGACTTAGTCTGTTGCTTTTGAAAACTCTATTTCTTTGGATTGAATCTTCTTCCTTTTCTGTTCAGCTTCTTGAATCTTCTTATCATGAGAGCAAGCTCCTCATCATCCATATCATCTTCAGAATCTGTAACATCAAAATCATCATTGGATTTTAATGCAATGGATTTCTTACCTTTAGGATCTTCATCTTCATTGATTCGTTCCACTTCATAAGATCGAAAGAGTTCCAACCAACTCATCGATAGATAGTGGCATGATTCTTTGTGTCTCTCTTATTGAGGTCTTTATGTGATTCTAATCCTTGGAGAGTCCTCGCAGTAGCTTGTTTACTTTCATGGGATCAAAAATTGGTTGACCTTGATTTTCAAGACCATTCACGATTTCTGTAAAACGACTAAACATGTCAGTTATAGATTCTCCTGATTTCATTTTGAAGGCTTCGTATTGACCAATGAGAATGTTGATTCTGGTCTCTTTCACTCGATCAGTTCCTTCATAAGTAATATGTAATCTATCCCAGACTTCTTTTGCTGTAACACAAGAAGATATTCTGTTATATTCAGTAGGTGACAAAGCACAATATAAGGAATAAATTGCTTTTGCATCAAGAGCTTGTCTCTTGATTATCTCTTCCTGAGTCATTTCACTAGACTCAACAGTTACTTTTCTTCTCTCGATTCGGATGCAGCTTTAGGAGTAATTCCTTTTCTACAACATCCCATTCCAGAGGATCATTCGATCTTAGGAACGCTTTCATCTTGTTTTTCCAGATGTTGTAATCCTTTCCATCAAAGTAAGGAGGTCTGGTATTGCTTTGCCCTTCCACCAGCCCTGGAGCTAACATACTAGCCATGGATCTTTAACTCAAGTAAAATACTTCAAACAAAGTGAGTACACAGGCTCGATACCAATTGATATAGCTAGTATATACACCTAGAGGGGGGTGAATAGGTTTAAAAACAATTTATCGATATACGAAAGCAATACTAGGCAAGCAATAGAACAGAAGTTCTTCAAGACAGATTATGATCAAAGTAAACAGAGAGTAAGGAAGAGAAAATTGAACACAAAGTTTATAGTGGTTCGGCTTATTCCAAGCCTACATCCACTCTTCCTCACCGACAGACCCACCGGCTGGATTTCACTATAAACAAAAGAGATGTTACAGCAATGCTTTCTCTTGATTCCACAAGTGTAGATACTCTACCACACTTCCTCAAGGTATCTCAAAATATAGTCTCTCTTTTGCGTACAAGATTTCGCTCAGTAAATGAATAGACAAAGAACAAGGAGCTTCAGACTTTGAAATTCTTCTATCGCGCACCCCTCAAAACAACTCGAACATCTTCTTTATATACTCATTTATGCCATCATACCCGTTGTCACTTACCAAAGGAATTCTTCCAATCTTCCCGTTGGACAGAATCAATTAGAAAGATTACTCAAGCTATTAAAGGAACATGATGATAGCCCATCAATCCTGCTCGCCCATACAATCAGGATTTCAGTTTCCATAAGTAGAACCTTCCAAGTATACTTCGCCAATCAACGGATATTTAAATCAATCTTGATTTTGACTAAAGTAATCCATTGTGTCATATCCAGCCAAGAGATCTTCGTTAGACGACAAGATCAAATCCTTAATGAAACACACAGTCCTGGATAGACCTTCTTCGACAAACTACAAACTGTCAATGAGAATAGACTTTGAGTCTTGAGTCTGACAGTCCGAAGGTCTTCAGACTTTAAATAGTAGAGTCTGCAAGTCTTCAGACTTTAAATGGTAGAGTCTGCAAGTCTTCAGATTAGACTGATGGAAACGTTTTGTCAGTTTCAAAATATTCCAGAAAGATTTCTCCAACAATATCTAGTACAGGGAATAAACCTAATGTTTTCATTGTAACCAAGCTACTATATCTAAAATTTATTTTACATTAGAGATTTATAACCATTAGACTATTACATGTTTGTAAAACTAGTACATTTAAGACGTAGAATTTCTGTTTAAGAATAGTTTGCAAAAGTAGTGTCGGTCATGATTCTTCTCAAATAAACACCGCAGTACTTGGTTTTGCGTACCGTCCTTGGATTATTCTTGATTGACAGTTGACAATGGGAATTTCGATCGACATACATAACTCCTTTTAACCCCCAGGTACATACTGGACATTGGAGTACGGTTGCCATTGCGACAGCAACCTTGCTCTTCCATTTTTCATCTCGTGTATCTAGAAAAACTTAGGGGAAATGCTGCAGAAATTTGTTTTAGAATAAAAGACATGCATGACAATTTCCTTCCATGTTCCCGAGTAGGATTGGACCAATACCATTTAGGAATGTGACATAAGGCCAATGCTCGATCGGACGTGGTGAGTCTGGTGACCACACCGGCAGCATCAGGAGAGTTGTGGAGGGGGAAGGTCAACAGAGAGAGAAGTTTGGAGGAAGATGGGGCTAGAGAGAGAGAGAGAGAGAGAGTTTTTTCTGTAGTTGGTTACCTAGGTTAATCTGTAAAATATCTTGAAAAAATGCATAGGGAATGTAGAAAAATATGCTCTTTTTTAAAGAATCGTGCTTATTTGAATAATTAAGCTTGTTTAATAATCATAATTAGCAATAACAAAGATTCAATCAAGTAAAAAAATCACTAAATGGGATACTTAAGGATAGGGCTACTTTATAGATTTTTTTTTAATTTTTTAATTTTATTATTATTAATTATTTTATTTTTTTGCGCTTTTGCGGGGTTTTAACCATAGGGATTGGGCGTCCCCCTGACCCAACACAAACCTCTAGGCTGGATGCATTTTTGCCAATTTAATCATAAACCTTTCAGTTTTGCTAATTGAATCCTAAATATTTTTATCTTTTGCCAATTGAGTCCATTTGGCTAATTTTAGCTAGAATTCATCGATGTGGATGCTGGCTGTCTAATGTGGCACGATCGATACTAATGTGGATAATATTATGTTAATAATTTTCTGATTTTTTTCTGATTTTTTCTTCTTCCTTAGTTCTTCATTTTTTGAATGACTGGCCATTAGCCAAGGTTGGGTGGGCTGATCCTTGTTAAGTGGCCACAGATTCTTACTTTTTGTAGCCACCTGTCTTCCCTGATCTATCTATTTTACCCATTTCTGAACCTCCATTTAGCTGATGGGGATACTGACTCTCAACCCAATATAATACTCAGTCACCCCCATGAGGAACGTGCATCTTTAGTGACATGCCAATAATCTGACTCGGGAAAGAAGTCTTTTTGGTAGTCTGCCTCATAGTAATTGGTGATTCTCCTAGCCTACTTCGCAAACATGGCTTTACCAAAAAGCACCATAACTTTAAACTCCAAACCCCCCTCACTCTTCCCAATTTCATCTCATCCCACATTTTCTAGGGAATCCCTCTGCATTCTCCTACTAGAAAAAGGTCATGTTCTTTTCCTCTACGTGACAAATTGAAACTACGACTTTAAAGATCGACATAGCATAAGTTTATCGGTTAGTCTATCTTCTAAAGGGGAATGATTCTAGAGTAGGTATGTTTCATACCAAGAACCTGGAACCTATAAGTCGATTTGGAGTTGTCGCGACCTAACCTCGGGTGAATCACCTAGGGTTTGGCTAATGGACTACTAAGTCTAAACTTAGCTCGGGCTCTCCCAAGCCTATACCAATTTGCAACTTAGGTTCAAATATTTAGCATGTAAAAGATTATTAGCTAGGAGTTGTCACTAATCAGGTTATGATAGGTCGATTAGACACCTAAGTAAAATAATGGGAGAATTATTTTACTCGTACAAACCAGAGACTTTGGGTACGGGGACTTGATTACACTAGACTTTTCTAATGCCCTTTCGATACCTTTATCTTTTTATTTCGGAAAAAAAAATGTTTCGCAAGTAGCTTGAATTGATTTTACTTACCTAACATGTGAGGTGATCATGCAGGTGCCCAAACCACCAATTTAACACCTAAATAAAGTAATAAATAAATTGCAGAACTTATCTCATAGCAACGGAAGCATCTACAACGTTAGATCATAATTCACATCAACGGTCATATATATGATTTCAAATTAACACGCAGTCACTTTATTTTCACTTATTTAATGAAAATCATGTTTTACGCAATGCATACTACTAATCTAACATGAAATGATATGACATAACAATATGACCTAAACCATATGATGCAGGTGAAATATTTTTGTGTTTTCTTAACAAGCATGCAATCTATCTTAATGAAATTAATCTATCCTAAGACATTTTTTTTTTTGTATTTTCCATGAAATTCGAAACTAAAATTGTCCAATGGTTAAATGTGCAATCTAAATTAACCAAATGACCTAATTCTAATGACGGGCAATTTCTAATTAAATGGACCTAACAACTATCACTAAATGACATGCATTTCATGAACCTAATTCTATATGACATGCGCATGATTGATTTTTTTTTTTGTTTGTATTTTTTTTATAAAAATTTGTAATTAAAATTGCTAAAAAATAAAAAATCTAACTAAAGTGAGATCTTATCTATTTTAAGTTAGGATTAGACTAATTTGAATCCTATCTTAACTTAGAAAATTATCTCATCATGCAATTTTATCTAGGAAAATCAATTCTAATCTACTGAAATGCAAATGCATTTTCTTTTTCTTTTTTGTATTTTTAGGATAAATGAAGCAATTAAAAGATAAGCATCAAATCATTCACGGTTATTAAAGATATTATACATCGTTCGAATTTGGAAACGATATCTAATTAAACCTGATTATTTCGCTAATAAAATCGATAAATTGATCTTAACCCTTAAAGATCAAGATATCAATTTTATTCCTGCGTGATTAATTAGTCCATCTAAAGCCTTATAGATGGAATAAAAAATTCATGTGCGGTTGCGAATTAGGCGGTACATCAGGAATTTGAATCATGCATCGAGAAGTATTTCAAATAAAGAAGCCAAAATATTAAAAAAAATCTAAAAAATATACCTAATTTGAATTTTGGCTTCTAAACTCGGCTTAGCAAACAACGGTTCATGGATCACGAGGAAGGCCCGGCATGACTCGAGGACGAGTCGTTGTGGTGGTGAGCTTGAGGGTGGTGGGTTGCTATGGGAGGTGGGTCGCCGTTGGACAGAGACGTGGTTGCTGAGGGGCGTCACTGGTGATGCAAGCTTGCAGTGGTCACAGGCTACTGCGGCGGTTTAGTGACGGGAGAGCGGTGTTGGCGCTCGGAGACAGCAGTGTGTGGGCAGCAACGAGCTTGGCGATGAGGTCAGCATTCCGGCGTGGCAGATCGGGTGGTGGTAGCGCAGGCGAAGGCTGCCGGGCGTCGGAGCAGAGGCGAAGGCACGCAATTGCTCGATGACAGGTTCTGGTGTCGCGGAAGGGTACTCGTGCAGAGGCGATGCTATGGCGGCGATTCGGCAGAGGGAAGCAGCACCAGCAGCGACAGTGGCTGACGGAGGAGAGCTTTGGGCACCAGCGTTGAGTTGCAGACGGCAAACGCAGGCAGCGGGTGCAGGGAAGAAGACGAGTCCTTTTCCTTTTTCTGTTCTTTTTCCTCTCTGCTGTCCTGCCGCACGTCCCCTCTCTCCCTGCACCTTTGAATATTCTCCACCGATTTTTTCACACATTGCCAAAGATTCAAAATTGCAATAGGATTTTTCTTAAATTTCAAATATTGCAAAGATGAGCTCGTAATATCTCCTCGAGGATATGGGCTTGGGCCAATTTGCTCTCTTCGTGGGCTTAGTACAACTTGTCAAATTAAAGCTTTGAGCCATCAAGTCGAACCCATTCGTTGCCAGTCTAACGCAAATAAAAAAAATGCTCCTAAAACTATATGCTATGCAACTTAATTCTAATATTTTTGTTTAGGGGTTAAAATTTAATCCCTAATTTTTTATGCAATAAATAACTAAATGGGTCGCCAAAATTTAGGTGTCAACAGCTACCCCTCTTTGAAGGTGAGATCATAGAGGTTGCCTTTAACGACAAATTGAGACCTAAATTTTGATTATGCACATGCATTGAATGATTTTTTTGTCGAAAAATAAATCCCATTTTAAAATGCAATTTATAAGATGCATGGAAATGATAATGCAAATGCATGATGTGAAAGGAAAGAACATACCTATAGTTACTTACCAATCAGTGCGGTAGAGTATCTTGAGGTACATGATAAATCTTCATTTACTCCACAAGTATCTAGTCTTCCTTGAAGAGTCTAATGTTTATCGTAATACCTAGATTCGAACTAAGGTATGACGAAAAAGATTGAAAAACATTCATAACCAGAATGAAATGTTTAGCGAAAAGATTTAAGACATTCAGATTCAGACTGAAAAGTCAAGATTTTGGGAACTCGAAATACCTAGATCCAGACTAAGGTATAACGAGAAGATCGAAAAACATTCATATCTAGAATGAAATGTTCAATGAGAAGAATTAAGACATCCAGGTCCAGACTGAGATGTCAAGATTTTGGAGCTTGAAATACCAAGATCCAGACTAAGGTATAACAAGAAAGATCGAAAAATATTCATATTCAGAATGAAATGTTCAATGAGAAGAATTAAGACATTTAGATCTAGACTGAGATGTCAAGATTTTGGAACTCGAAATACCTAGATCCAGACTAAGGTATAACGAGAAAGATTGCAAAAACATTATAACGAGAAAGATTGAAAAAACATTCACATCCAGAGTGAAATGTTTTGATGAAAATAATTAATACATTCATATTTAGAATGAAATGTTCAATGAGAAGAATTAAGACATCTAGATCCAGACTGAGATGTTAAGATTTTGGAACTCGAAATACCTAGATCCAGACTAAGGTATAACGAGAAAGATTGAAAAAACATTCACATCCAGAGTGAAATGTTTTGATGAAAATAATTAATACATCCAGATTCAGACTGTGATGTCAAGATTTTGGAACTCGAAATATCTAGATCCAGACTAAGGTATAACGAGAAAGATCAAAAAACATTCACATACAAAGTGAAATGTTTAGATGAAAATAATTAAGACATCCAGATCCAGACTGAGATGTCAAGATTTTGGAACTCGAAATACCTAGATCCAGACTAAGGTATAATGAGAAAGATCGAAAAACATTCACATCTAGAGTGAAATGTTTAAATGAAAATATTTTGTGACATTTAGATCCAAACTGAGATGTCAACAATGGATTGAAAGATTTTGGTGAAATTCACAGACTCTCAATTTCTAAAAATGAACTCGGGCTATAGAAGCACGTCGAGTCGATGAAAAGGACTTCGGTTTATGGAAGCACGCCGGGTCATATCAAGTAGCTCCAGGTTATGGAAGCATGCCGGGTCGATGAAAGCACACTAGGTCAGGAACTCTGGGCTACGAAAGTACACCGGGTCTATTAAAAGGGACATCGGGCTATGGAAGCATGCTGAGTCAATAAAAAGAACTCTAGGCTACGAAAGCACGCCAGGTTAGGAACTTCGGGGTACAGAAGCACGCTAGGTCTATTAAAAGGGGCATCGGGTTACGGAAGCACGGTGAGTCAACGAAAGTGACTATGGCTTATGACAGCATGCTAGGTCAATATAAAGGGACACTGCACTATGGAAACATGCCAGGTTGATAAAGAGGGACATCGAGCTACAAAAGCACGCCGAGTTGATGAAAAGGACATCGGGCTACGGAAGCACGCCGGGTTAGTGAAAAGGGCTTTGGGCTATGAAAGCACGCCAAATTGATGAAAGGAACACCGGGCTACGGAAGCACGCCGACTCGATGAAAGGGGACATCGGGCTATGGAAGCATGCCGAGTCGATGAAAAGGGCTTTAAGGAGCAACTTGAACGTCAAGTATTACTTGGTCCTTAAGGAAATATTATCTGTCAAACACGATTAGAGAAAAAACTACTATGCATTCATCAAAGAGGTAGACAATTTGAGCTACTCTAGAATGCACATTTCAAAGTTCAGTGAGGTTTTCATCAATTCAATCAAGATTTATGCATAATGACTTTACCATATTTGCATCACCCAAATTTCCACAGGAGAAAATTGTCGTTCAAGACAATGACATGGATTTCTTAAGATTACTAAATAAGAGACTTTTAGTTAGAAAGGACTTTCACTTACTCTCATTCAAATTGGCTATTTTAAGAGAATCACTCCATCTCACTATCATCATACCAACAAGGGTCCAAGTATTCTCGCAAGCAATACAACCTTACCAATCTGAGAGGACTTTAATAAGGACCGTAATGTGGGCTTGGTCAATGGCTTAACAAAGAGACTTTTTGAGTCAAGGCAATTGAAAGAATAATTCTGTAATCATCTCTGGGTTTACAAGTCAAGAACCCTGCAAAATGAGAAAGAAATAATCTTGCTCGCACTTCTTCGAGCGATGTTTATAAACATATGAACTCCTATGTTAATTCAAATGCCCTAATCTGAAGAGACTTTGTAAGGGACATAACATAGGCTGGGTTCATGTGTTGAGAAACAAAGGATCATTAGGCTCAAAATATGTGTAAATGGTGAGAGTTGATAATCATCTTGGCATTGCCACCGGTTTTCTTTTTCACCATCGGGGATTATCTTCATAAGGCACCCCATTGATTGTAAAAACTAAGCATTTGAGTTTTTTGAGTATTACTCCATTGGAGATACAATCTTTTTACAACCGATAGTCCTTATCTTGACTCTTTTTTTTTTAATTTATAGGCATCAACCTTGCTTTTACCAGGCACACAGCTTTTTCATGCCCTTAGTTCTCATTTTTTCTTCACTTCTTTTTTCATGGGCATTGGCCTTACTTTTACCAAGCACACTACTTTTTTATGCCCCTTAGTTCTATTTTGAATGACCATTTTAACATTTGGACATTTGGGAGGTCTTCGTCTTCTGTTAGCACTCCAAACTATACTGTTTGAACAATTGCTTTTTGCCTTGCTCCAATGTGGGGATGATCATCAACTAGGTTTGAAGAAATGAAATTGCAGGCTCAAGTGGGCTATGCAAAGGATATAAGTATGTAGGATAGAGAAAGAAATACTCTTCGTCATCCTAAGGCACTTAAATTACCACATGAATTCAATGTAATAGCATAACTTGAAGATTAATGCAAGTGAGAGCAAGAAATTTCTTTTCATTTTCCTCACCTCATGATGCTGTCTTACCTCCAATTTGCCCCAATGTGGAGTGGTTCTTGACAGGGGTAATTTGAAAAAAATCTCCATAAGTGTATGGGACTCAAAGGGGTTAAGCAATAGATGACCTCTAGTGTTTGGAATAGAGAAATGAATTGCCCCTCATCATTTCAGTCATCATACCTGTTGCGAGAGAACTATTTATCTTGCGGATATGGAACTTTTTACACTCATCTCACAAGTGTATAGGTAAGGGACTGTGTATAGAATAAGGCTTGCCTTTCATCATCCTAACACGTCTCATTTCGCATTCTTAAGCATTTGATATCACTCCATTGAATTGTCTATCTTGACAAATCTCCACATGAAATTGGTAAGTTAAATAGGTAAAACCACTATCAAAATTCTTTTTTCGAAAGAGTCCAGCACCTTTAAACATGAAAAGCTTTGTGACTGCACTTAGAACATGGTTTTAAGAGTTCGTTCGGGGGATTGCCCCACAAAGGGATTGCCTTAGCAATGGATGTCCTTGGATTGTCCCTATCAAGACAGAAAATCCACTTTTGCCCCTGCACAAGAAAACGTGCATGAATAGGATACTATGCAACATTAAAGTAAATTAAAATTGCACATCCATTTTGGCTCGAATCGGGATTTTGTCATGTCACTACTAGAATCTATAGTGCCCCCCTTAATTCATCATATGCAAGGAAAAGAATAGAGTGTCATTTTCCAAAATTAATTATGCTCAAGGACAAGATGTACCTCTTTCACCAAAGATGGATGGTCCTCTTTTAACTTGCCCCTTATTTAATGGGCAATGATGAAAATTGCATCATGCATGGAAATGCAAAACACTTTGTTTGGTTCTTCAAGGTGGATATTTCAAGTAGTACCGATATGTGACCCATATTAACTCTTTAGAAACTTGTCGAGTAACAGTTGAGCCAATTGGTCTATCATTGCAACCTGATGTGCCTTTTCAAATGCTTTCTCATCAGACCAATAAAATAATGCTCATGAATCATGTGTGCTTGAGTTCTTCACCCTCCTTGGTCCTCAGGAAAATGAGATGGTTCAAAAGTCTCTTGGCTTTCTTCTTCAGGTCGCAATTTCTCACTCGTTTTGATCTGCCCTTTTAGCTCTCGACTATGTACGAATGGGTGAGCATGATTGCTCCATAATCACCTAATTCAAATGAATGGGAACATGTAAGCATGAGGTGTAAATAGAGAGCCAACCCATGACAACGATCTAATCTATTTTTTCATTTTTTTTTTTGTCACTAAAAGTCCACACATGAAGGGAATTTCCTAAAAATGGACTAGGAAAATAAAGACATGGGATGCCCTAGCAAGGATGAAATTTCCTAAACATGAACTAGGAAAGGCCAAAATTTGAATCTCCCTAATAAAAACAATAAAGACATGTGTTGAAAACAAATTCTCCAAAGTTTTTTTTTAATTATTTTTTTATTTTTTTATTTTCTAAATGATTCATTGCATGACAATTTCCTCATTTCATTTCTAATTGGCAAAGGAACTAAATCAAATATTGACCTAGATTGTCATGGACGGACCAAAAGTACGACAAAATAAATTGCATGGTATAGGGATAAAAGACTTACTTCATCAAGGAAAATCAACGGCAACCACATAGACAAGCACATGAGATGTGAGGTTTGATTTCTATCTAAGAAGGCTAAGCAAAGTGGAGTTAAAAGGGTGGGATGACTAGTTGCAGCCTCACATACTAAGTCAAGTCCTCCTAACTTCGGCTTAGTCAAGAATGATACCCCAATGCGGCGCAGCCTTGTGGGAAAAGGTAACCATTCTTGACACTAAGAAATAAGTTTTTGGGATTGAGTTGGGCAACCTCTACTATGCGGCCTCGCGGTCGAAGTCGTATCTAACTCAATATCATCCTAAGTATCCTAGTGTGGCCTAGGTTTGGCGGCAGGTTGTGTTTGCAAAAGTGTAGTGCAAATGCAAGCCATGCACACCAGTTTATATCAAGCAACACTTCAATAATTTGAATTCAAAACATTTATCCCCAACTCCAACCTGCAAGATAAGGGTTAGCAATCATTACTTCCCTTATACCTCCCCATCTGCAAGAACATTTAACACCTTAAATATTAGGGACATACTTGGAATCCTTGCTGCCAAACAAAAACATTTTTTCAAATAGAAGAGAAAATTGGCCTTAGTCCACTAAGAGCTTTAACTCAAGTCCCCAGATGAGTTGCCAAGCTGTCGCGACCTAACCTCGGGTGAACCACCTAGGGTTTGGCTAATGGACTATTAAGTCTTGAAAGGGTTAGTAAGAACACCTAGAGGGGGGTGAATAGGTGTGAAAACATATTTTTGAAATGCAATGAAAAACTTTACTTTTAATCTGAGTCTGGTTGACAACAGATTTTGTAGAAGGAAACAGACTTTAACAGTTATTTATAAACGCGGAAGTATATTGCAATAAGTAAAGTAAAGGAGTTCAAGGAAGAGAAAAAAAGAATACATAATTTATAGTAGTTTGACTTATATTAAGCTTACGTCCACTTTCCCACGCTGACAGCCTTTTGACTGGTTTCCACTAAGAATCTAAAGAGAATTTACAATCTTGTGATCTTGACTTCTTAGTGAAGAGTCTCTACTGCTCTCACGAAGTCACAGTGTAAGTCTCTTTCTCTTTTGAGTACAAATTTGAGCACAGTGTAAGGAATAACAAGTAAGTGGGAAGCTTCAGATTTTGGAATTCTTCTTTCACGCACACTATCAAACAACTAGAGAGGCCTCCTTAAATACTCTTTCGTGCCTTCTTGACCGTTGGCACTTTCCACAAGAATTCTTCCAATCAACCTGTTGGATAGAATCAATCAAGGAGATCTTCGAGCTATTTGAATATTGTGATGAAAGCCCGTCAATCTTGTTTGCCCATACAATTAGGATCTTGGTTTTCATAAGTAGATTCTTTCCAAATTAACTTGCCTTCGAAATGATTTGAAGTATCTAAATTGATTCCAATAAAGATAACCAATCTCGTAGGTGAAATTTCCAAGCAAAATACCATATATATCCTGTACAAATCGAATCTTTGAAGAAAGAAAGATAATTCCGAGTCTAGTTAAGTTTTCATTCTTCACTTATGTTCAGTTTAGAATCGTCGAGTGGGCGGAGACATGTTGTAAGATAGACTTTGACACAAAAGTCTGGTGATCTTTAGAATAGACTTTAGATAAGTTTTGTTATCTTCAAAATATCATAGGAGTTTTCTCCAATAATCTCCCCATTTTTTATGGTGACAAAACTTTCCTGCAGATTTAAAGACTTATAATTTGCAAAACAACACTTTAGCAGTACATGATAGCTTATGAAAACAGATTGTTAAGGATCTAGATAACATCGATTCTACAACCACAGAAAACATGTTAATCTTGAAAACTTAGACAAGATTTAATCATCCACATCCATAATCATTATCACAACCGCAAAAAGCAAAAAAGGTTAACTGCAGAGTATAAGGGTTCAAGAACACAATTACAACTAGTTCAAAGTGTTCAACACATAACTAGTTAAAAAAAAACATTAAATCTAAAGTTAAATCTGCTTCTCATTTTCCTCCTTTTTGTCAACAGCAAAAGGAAAGAGAATTTCAAAATAGAATTGAAAAGATGAAGTCAATCAGGTTTGTCTTGGAGCTCGAACTAGTCGAAAATCCTCAAGTGACTGCACTGCCTCCTCTACTTTGGCTACAGCTTGGGTCGTCTTTTGATTGAAAGTCTCAACTTTAGTGTCAAGGGACTGTACCTTGCCATCGAGAGAGTCTGTCGAGGACTTTAAGGCGGTGTAGAGCTTTTGAATCTCGTACTCCATTGCATATTCTTTGAGCCTTAACCTCCAAAAGGAGCTCAACCAACCTTGGATAGTTGGGATCAGTTTCGATTTGAACACTGGCTTCAGTGAAGTGAATTTGTGGAGTATCAAGAGATGGAGGAACATCGACTTGAACACGAGTAGCTTGTTGCTTGTCCTGATTAGGAGTTTCTTCTTGAATCTCAAGGAAGTTAGATGCAAAGACATCTTCGGGATCTGTAAGAGATCTGCTAACACCATCACTAGCAATAGGTGCTATGAAAGGAGTTGTCTCATGATCTCCCCCTGACTTGTTACCTTCAGTTTGGGATGAGACTTCGCCTTCTTGAGCCTTTTCTTGGTCAGCACTAGATACTTTCCCTTGTTGATTGTCTACTTCTTTAGATGCAGCATCATCCCTTTCTTCTTCAGAAACTCTTTTCTCAGTCTCGTCTGATAGTGGTATTGCACCACTTGCTCCATCAGATTCTTCATCTTCATGATCCATCTTTGGTGATCTTTCAAGCTCAACTTCTTCTTTGGCTCATCTTCTTCTTCTTCTTGTTCTTCTTCTTCGTCATGTTCTTCTTCTTCTGTTTCTACTTCGACCTCTGTTTCTGCTTCAACTTCTATTTCTGCTTCAACTTCCTCTTCCTCTATTTCTTCAGAATAAACTACTTGAAGATTTCTCAAGGCAAGAGCAGAGATGGTTAGATCATCCATCAAAAGGACAGACCTTTTCTTCTTTGAACTTGTTTGGGCAACATTCTTCCCTTTTCTTTTCCTTGAAGCAGTCGATTCTGCCTTGGTTCTGCTTGTGGATTCCTTCTTCAGACGCTCAATGGCCTTGCTCAGATCCTTCAACCTCATCTTTGAGATCATCTTTAGTCTAATCTCCATGGGACTAATGGTTTTTTAACAGAGCCGAGGAGGAAATTGGATCTGAAAGTGGCGGAACAACTTGGTGATCAATGTCGCATAAGGCAATTGCCTTTTTTCCTTCATAACTGTCTTGTACATGTGCAGGAAAATGGTGTGGGGTAGAGAAAAAGGAATGACATTGCAAATGGTCCACATGATTTTTGCCTCCAATCTGGACACATCGGTCTTTGATGCTGCCTTAGGTCTTAAGCAGTTGATGACAATTTTGTGTAGCAGAACACTTGTTGCTAGCAATTGAGAGTAAGTGATACTCCCACTAGGCATCTTGTCCTTCACCAAGAAACGAGTTGCCTAACCAATAGAAATGTTGATTGGTTGAAAACTGCTTCTTTCTACTCTCAAAATGTCAGCTAGAGTATCAACATCCCCTATAAAAGATTTGTCACACATAGTGAACTGTATGTGAGTCTGGTCAAGGAAAGACAGATTGGAATAAAAATATGCTGTCAACTTAGGATAAGCCACAGTAATCTCAGCACAAAAATTCTCAAATTGAAGAGCAGCCAGCTTTGCCGTTAAGTCAACCTCGATCGAGTCCAAGAAATTGAAATCAACTCTTCGATGGTTTATCACCCCCTTGTTCAACATCTGGGTATAAACCCTTTTGTGCTCCTTAAAATGAAACAATCTCATTCTCTCTCTAGGAACATCAGCAACCACACTCATTCTGGGTTGGAAATTCGAATAAATCCGCTCATCATCATCCTTACTTTCAGGCTGATGCTTAGAACTGAATCTAGGATCATAAGGAAAATAAAGAAATGCTTTTTTCTGCCGAACCTTTCGACGCTATACCCAAACGTTCCATCGCTCTTAAAAACACTATTTCGTTGCCATGCATGTATCCTCTTAGAAAATCAGTGATAAAAGTTATTGGAGAGTCACCCTATTTCAGATAAGTATAGTGCTTATAAAGAACCTAGGGTGTTAAAGACTTTGAGAGGAACTACTTCTTGTTCAACCTCCTATTCCAAAGGTTGGCACGGAGGGTTTTGTGGAGTGTTCTATGGAGAGTTGTGTGGAGAGTCTTCCCTAGTGAGATTGAAATGCGTTGGTCCTTCTGGCATGCTTCGAGGACCTTGACTAGCAATCCAAGAAGACTTTCGCTGGTGTGACTAGGATGCAGACTTGGAGGATTTCATCGACATTTTCAAGTGAAAAAGATTGAAACTTGCAAAGAATTTTGAGAGCAAAAGTCGAGGGAGAAGAGGATCGCAATTAGGGTTTTGAAAGGCAGTACCCGACATGAATTGTTTTGTAAATATAAACCATTCGAAACGGGAAGTTGAAACGACACAAAAGAAAATGCCTTTTCTGAATATATTTAAAACAGAAATGCTAAAAATTCAAAAACCGAATTTTAGCAAAAAAAAGATAATTTCTAAAAATAAAATAGGCAAGTAATGATACCAATGAGAACTTACTTGTTCAGAAATTTCATACTAAAATTAAAATACCTGGATCTGTACATTCTAAAATAGCTTCTTCAAGTTGAAGTTCTAAGTCTGATCACCTTTAGACTTTAATCGATAGGAGAGATAATATTCAGCTTGCTATGAATAGACTTAAATAAACTTTTCTCCAGAGACTTTGTGAAGATATCTACCAATTGATTCTTTGACTCAATGAATTTAACTAGAGTCTCGCCATTCTGGACATGATCTCTTATAAAATGATGTCGAATCTCTATATGCTTTGCCCTTGATGAAGAATTGGGTTTCTAGTGAGATTGATAGCACTGTATTGTCACATCTGATCTCGGTGCAGGATTTTTCTATTCCAAAGTCTCTTAGTTTTTGTTTTATCCATAGAATTTGATAACAACAACTGCCAATAGCAACATATTCTGCTTTTGCGATTGATAATGCTACAGTACTTTGTTTCCTTGAGAACCAAGATACTAGCATATTTCCCAACAGTTGACAAGTGCCAGATGTGCTCTTTCTATCGACTTTACAATCGACTAAATCAGCATCAGAATATCCAAGCAGAGTAAAGTCTCGTTCTTTTGGATACCATAGACCCAACTTTGGAGAAGTCGCAACATATTTGATGATGCGTTTTATAGCTCTTAGATAAGATTTTCTTGGATCAGACTGAAATCTTGCACAGATGCACACACTGAATAGAATATCAAGTCGAGAGGCAGTAAGGTAGAGAAGAGAACCGATCATGCTTCTGTATAGCTTATGATCTACTTTCTTCCCTTCTTCATTCTTGTCCAGTTTCAATGAACTTGACATAGGTGTCTCTGTCTTCTTGCAATTCTCCAATCCAAATTTCTTGATGAGATCTTTGGCATATTTCTCCTGGTGAATGAGTATACATTTATTCGATTGTTTGACTTGCAATCCCAGAAAGAAGGTTAACTCACCCATCATGCTCATTTCGAATTCATCCTACATAGATCTTGAAAATTTCTTGTAGAGATTTTCGTTAGGAGAATCAAAGATAATATCATCTACATAAATTTGTACTAGCAGAAAAATCTTTCCCTTCTCTCTTTATAAACAAAGTAGTGTCAACCTTTCCCTTTTCAAAACCATTCTGAGTTAGAAACTTACTCAACTTTTCATACCAAGCTCGAGGTGCCTGCTTAAGTCCATACAAGGCCTTTTTCAGTCTGTAGACTGAGTCTGATTTTCTTGGATCTTCAAATCCTATTGGTTGTTCCACATAGACTTCTTCTTGTATGAACCCATTTAGGAACGCACTTTTGACATCCATCTGGAATAACCTGAAATTTTTAAAACAAGCAAAAGCAAGTAGTAATCTAATTGCTTCCAACCTTGCTATTGGTGCATAGGTCTCGTTATAGTCTATCCCTTCTTCCAGTGTATATCCTTTTGCCACAAGTCTTGCTTTGTTTCCGATCACTTTTCCTTTCTCATTCATCTTGTTCCTGAAAACTCATTTCGTTCCAATCACCGATTTGCCTTTGGATTTTTGAATCAGCTCCCATACATCGTTGATACTGAATTGTCTAAGTTCTTCCTGCATAGCTTCTATCCAACTTTCATTAGACAAGGCTTCATCTACTCTTTTGGATCTGATGCGAATTTCTTCATCAATGTTGCCAATGATGAGTTCTTTGGGATGACTTGATTTGTGCTTCCAGTTGCTATTTGGTCTGAGAGTCTGTTGATCCTTTACTTCGTTTGAATCTTCTCGATTTGCTTGTTGCTATTCTCCAAGAGTCTGAACCTCTTCGGGGGAAATAGACTTTGTTAAGTTTGGAACAAGTTCAGACTCTTCAAGTTGAGTCTGATCTGGTTGAATTTGCACATAATCTTGAAACTTGACGTTCATAGATTCTTCTATGGATTAAGTCTTCTTGTTAAAGACCCTGTAAGCTTTGCTTGATGTTGAGTAGCCTAGGTAGATTCCTTCATCAGATTTTTCCTTGAACTTTCCAGATCGTTCATTCGCATTCTTCAGAATAAAACATTTACAGCCAAAGACATGAAAGTAGGAAACATTTGGCTTCTTTCCTTTATACACTTCATAAGGAGTTTTCTCTAGGATAGGTTTCAAGAATACTCTGTTGATAATATAGCAGGCAGTAGAAACTGCTTCTGCCAAAAATCGAGAGGAAATTTTGCTCTCTATTTAAAGAGTTTTGGCCATCTCATATAAGGATCTGTTTTCCTTTCCACAACCCTATTTTGTTATGGAGTGTATGGGGAAGAGAAAATATGTTGAAAACCATATTCATCACAGAATTTTGTAAAGTCCTGATTTTCAAACTCACCTCCATGGTCAGTCCGTATGCTAGAAATAACATAATCCTTTTTATTCTTAACCTTTTTAGCAAACTTCGAGAAATAAGATAATGTTTCAGACTTACTTGCCATAAAGTATATCCAAGTAAAGCGAGAGTAGTCATCTATGATTACTAGGCAATATTTCTTTCCATCAATACTCTGAGTTCTGATTGGTCCAAAAAGGTCCATGTGGAGTAGCTGCAAAACTCGACTGATAGAAACTTGATTTACAGGTTTAAAGGAACTTCTTACCTGTTTTTCCAAGATGCAGGGAGTGCATAATTCTGTCTTCTAATAAGCCATATTAGGAAGGCTTCGAACCAGCTTCTTAGAAGAAACTTTAGCAATTTACTTCATATTAACATGGCCAAGCTTCTGATGCTAGAGACTTGCTTCATCTTGAATATAAATAAAGCATTGAGAACTTTCTAGGTTTACATCGAGAAGGTATATGTTGCCATGCCTTCGCCCGGTAAAAGATTGAGAGAAGTCTTGACTTGTTTCAGAACAAATGTCTTCTTAGGAGTTTATTCTGAAACCAGTATCGCAAAACTAACTTATGCTCGGTAGATTGTAGTTCAATCATTCCACCAAAGAAACATTGTTGATAGCCAGGCTTCCAATCTTGACAGTTCCACATCCTATCTTTTTTCCTTTGCTGTTTCCTCCAAGAGAAACTTTTCTTCCATTCAGTTTAACAAGCTTTATGAAACAGCTTGAGTCTCCTGTCATATGTCTCGAGCAGCCACTATTCAAATACCATTTAATCTTTCTTTTAATAGTGACCTGTGATCAAAAGAAAAACTCAAACTTTCTTTGGTACCCAGATTTTCTTGAGTTCAGGAGAGTTACTATTAAAGACAGTTTTTGCTCATTCCTTCTTAACTGGTCTCCAAACCTTGAGACATTCTTTCTTGAAATATTCTGAGCTGTTACACTTCGAACATTTGAGTGCACTTTGGCCAATATGTTTTACAAAAACTTTTTGAAAGTGATTTTTGTAAAATCCCTTTGTAGGTCTTTGTTTAATTCTCTCTTTTACTTTTGGAAAATCAATTAGTGAAACAGTTTCTGAAGTCATACCCAAATCAGATTTGTTAAAATAAGGTATTTAGGCTGAAAGGATTTTCTCCAGTTTTTCGGATCCTTTTTGAAATATTTTTGTAATGTTTGAACTATCTCTTTTCAAAATTGCATTTTCCTTTGAAAGAGAATCAAAATTTTCTTTCAATTATCAAATCTTGTATTTAGACTTTCAAACTTTTCTTTCCAAGAAACTTTCTATTGCCTAAGCTTAGAATTCTCCACTTTTAGTTTGAAAATCCTTTTAAGAGATGATTTAAGACTGAGGCAGCGTTCATCTATATACTTAGAGACTTTAACAGGAATTTCTGAGTTACTAACCTCAATTTCTTTGTCTAAGTCTGAATCAGTGTCTGTTTTTTATTCAGAGTCTGATTTTGAATGAGCCATCAAACATATGTTGAGATATTCTTCTTCACTTTCCTCACATTTGGTGTCACTCCAAGTTTTAGCTTTGAGAGCCTTTTTGTGCTTCTCAAATTTTCCTTTCTTCTTCTTCAATAGAGGATAGTTTGGTTTGATATGCTCATTTTTCTTGCATTCGAAGCATATAATATCCTTGCTGGTTTCATTGTCCTCCGTTGGTCTTTTCTGAAAATTTTGCATGTTCTGCTTCTTCCAGTTGAATCTTCTTCCCTTTCTATTCAGCTTTCTGAACTTCTTAATCATAAGCGCTAGCTCCTCATCGTCCATATCATCATCTGAATCTGTATCATCAGAATCAATGTTAGATTTTAACGCAATTGACTTCTTACCATTAGGATATTATTCATCATTTATCTACTCCACTACGTATGACTAAAGCGTTCCTATCAGTTCGTCAACTGATAGAGGCATGATTCTCTTAGTTTCTCTAATATTAGTCTTCACATGATTCCAATCTTTCGAAAGCCCACGTAGTAGTTTGTTGACTTTCATGGTCCTGAGATTGGCCGACCTTGATAAGCCAGGCCATTTACAATCTCTATAAAGCGACTAAACATATCATTAATAGATTCTCGAGGCTTCATTTTAAAAGCTTCATACTGTCCAAGCATAATGTTTATTTTAGTTTCCTTCACATGGTCAGTCCCTTCGTAGGTAACATGTAATCTGTCCCAAACTTCTTTTGCTGTTTCACTAGAAGAAATTCGGTTATACTCAGTGGGAGATAAGGCACATATAAAGAATAGATTGCTTTTGCACCAAGAGCCTGTCTCTTGGTGATTTTAGCTTGTATTGTTTCGTCAGCATCAATAACTTCTTTCCTTCGGTTTGAAGCTGATGTTGCTTTAAGGTTGATCACTTTTTTTATAACGTCCCATTCCAGAGGATCTTTGGACCTAAGAAATGCCTTCATCTTGTTCTTCCACACATTGTACTCCTTTCCATCAAAGTAAGGGTGTTTGGTGTTGTTTTGACCTTCAACCAAACCTGGAGCCAAATTACTAGCCATAAAGGATCTTTAGCTTAGAAGTAAAACACTTCAATAAGTAAGCACACAAGCTCTGATACCAATTGAAAGGGCTAGTAAGAACACTAGAAGGGAGTGAATAGGTGTGAAAACAAAATTTTGAAATGCAATGAAAAACTTTACATTTAACCTGAGTCTAGTTGACAATAGACTTTGTTGAAGGAAACAGACTTTAACAATTATTTCTAAATGCAGAAGTATATTATAGTAAGTAAAGTAAAGGAGTTCAGGGAAGAGAAAAATGAACAAAGAATTTATAGTGTTTCGGCTTAGATTAAGCCTACGTCCACTCTCCCACGCTGATAGCCTTTTGGCTAGTTTCCACTAAGAATCAAAAAAGAATTTACAATCTTGTGATCTCAATTTCTCAGTGAAGAGTCTATACTGCTCTCATGAAGTCACAGTGTAAGTCTCTCTCTCTCTTTTGAGTACAGATTTGAGCACAACGTAAGGAATAACAAGTAAGTGGGAAGCTTCAGATTTTGGAATTCTTCTTTCACGCACACTATCGAACAACTAGCGAAGCCTCCTTAAATACTCCTTAGTGCATTCTCAAGCATTGGCACTTTTCAAAGGCATTCTTCCAATCAACCCATTGGATAGAATTAATCAAGGAGATCTTTGAGCAGTTTGAAGATTATGATGAAAGCCCATCAATCCTATTCGCCCATACAATCAGGATCTTGGTTTCCATAAGTAGATTCTTTCCAAATTAACTTGCCTTCCAAAATAATTTGAAGTATCTAAATTGATCCCAATAAAGATAACCAATCTCGTAGGTGAAATTTCCAACCAGAAGACCATATATATCCTGTATGAACCGAACCTTTGAAGAAAGAAAGATAATCTCGAGTTTGGTTAAGTCTTCATTCTTCACTTGCGTTTAGTCCGGAATTTGTCATAGTGGGCAGACTTCTATTGTAAGATAGACTTTGACACAAAAGTCTGGCGATATTTAGAATAGACTTTAGATAAGTTTTGTCATCTTCAAAACATCATAGGAGTTTTCTCCAACAAGTCTAAACTTAGCTCGGGCTCTCCCAAGCCCATACCAATTAGCGACTTAGGTTCAAATATTTAGCATTCAAAAGATTATTATTTAGGAGTTGCCACTAATCAGTTTATGATAGGTCGATTAGACACCTAAGTAAAATAATGGGAGAATTATTTTACTCCTACGGACCAGAGACTTTGAGTACAGGGACTTGGTTACACTAGACTTTTCTAATGCCCTTTCAGTACCTTTCTCCTTTTATTTCGGAAAAAAAAAATGTTTCACAAGCAGCTTGAATTGATTTTACTTCCCTAATATGTGAGGTGATCATGCGCATGAGCAAACCACCAATTTAACACCCAAATAAAAAAATCTCCTCTAGATTTCCTTTGTAAATAGGAATATTCTCCACCAATTTTATCACATATTGCCAAAGATTCAAAATTGTAATAGGATTTTTTCTCAAATTTCAAATCTTGCAAAGATGAGCTCGTAATATCTCCTTGAGGATACGAGCTTGGGCCAATTTGCTCTCTTCATGGGCTTAGTCCAACTTGTCAAATTAAAGCTCTGAACCATCAAGTCAAACCTATCCATCGCTGGTCCAATGCAAATAAATAAAAAAATGCTCCTAAAACTATATGCTATGCAACTTAATTCTAATATTTTTGCTTAGGCGTTAAAAATTAATCCCTAATTTTTAATGCAATAAATAACTAAATGGGTCGCCAAAATTTAGGTGTCAACAGGAGTTTTTGGAATCGAAACGGAACCGGCCATTTTACTTGTCCCGCCTAGAATTGTCTAGGCCAAAAACTGATCACCCTCAAACTAATTCCATCATCCGATGTATCGGTGCTTTACGCAATTCATTATAAAGCAAGCAAGTCGGTTATGATCACCAATCCGGCTATGATATTGTTCATTTCATCAGCTCTACAACTCAAGATGCTAATACACACGCACATAACTGAAAAGATCAAGTGCCGACAACCAGTATCAAGGGAAACATAATGATGGGTTTAAAACCATGGATGACGACGAGCACACATAAACTTTGGCTTCTCACCCGCGTTTCCATTCACCAAAGCATCTACACCCCTCGAAAAAAAGAAAGAGAGTAAAAGTCACAAAACTTTGCCAACAACAGGCACCAGGAGTGGGGGAAACAAAAAAGGCAAAGGCCATGGAATCGGTCACCTAGTTTCTTATTAGTGGAAGAGCCGTGAGAATCCATGGTGCCAGCAGGAACCGAGAGTTAAAGAGCGAAGTCACAGGACTGAAGGGAAAGGGAGAAACACTAGAGGCGATGGGTATAGGGGAAACGAGGGGTGACAAAAGACCAAATTATACGCGCAGGATCGCATTTGCTGCGCATTTTAGAGATGGGTACAGCTCGACACTCAACCGCTTCATGATCGCAAAGACGAGAGAGAGAGAGAGAGAGACACACACATACACACACACAACGCCAATGAGTAGAGAGGGAGACTACAAAAAGAGAAGGAAGGGAGGGTGGAGATGTCAAATACGAATTGGTCTTCGCGTGAACCAGTCCGGAAATGAATCGGATAAAGCCGTTTCCTTTTGGTTTAGTTCTTGGTTGGACCCGCTCTATTTGCTCACCGACCAATTGCAGAGAGGGATGGACAGTTTTAGGTTTTGCATAAACTTCACTTGAAACCTACTCATCGAAACATGTTTCCAATTTTTAGAAACTTGGAACTTGGAAATTGTTCCAAACTCTACTAATGTTTCATCTATATTAATAATTAAATAATTGTAGTGAAAAATCATCTTTATTGACCATTACTTGCTGTGACAAACTATTTACTATAACTTATATTTAGAAATATAAAAAATAGAAACATTAATAAAATAAAATTATTAGTCATAAAATAGAAATTTTTATACACTCATTATTGGATGTGAAGATATGAATCGAGAAAAACACAAAAAATTGTTCTAGATTACCCTTACCTAAAATCTGAAACAAACCGATATCGCAACCTACCCCTCGGGAGAAGGGAATAGGTTTAGGGGTATTGCTTAAAGGATGGACCTAAGGCCCATGATTAGGCATGTGCTCTCCTAAGCCCATACCTCGCGCGACATGAGGGTGTTCATAAGAATTTTGTAATAAGAAGTCACAACTAGCCTAATGGGGTTGACTAAAAACTAAGTGAGGTATGAGAGTATACCTCACTTCCTAAGCAACTAGAGAATCTAGGTTCGGGGATTTGATTACACTAATTAACCAATTAGTGCCCTTTTGGTACCTAATCTTGTTCATTTTTAAAAAAAATAAAAAAAAAGGAATGCTTTTGTCAGGCAATCAGGATTGATTTTATACCTATCCACTAACATGTGAAATGATCGTGTAGGTACGCAATCATTAAAATAACAATTAGCAACCAATATCTTAATTGCAGTAAAATTAGTGCATGCAACTAAACCTGTGACATAATCAATGTGCAAGCAAACAAATGCCTAATTACACTAAGAAGGCAAGACATGGCCATTCCCAACCAAATCCTGCATTTTTTAAATTTTTAAAATTTTAATTTTTTTTTGGGCGAGCCAGGTTGGGTCTGGTCTGACCCAACTCGGGTCTGACCCGGTCAGGGTGGGCCAGTCAAACCCGTCCCCTGCTCTCTATCCGCTCTCCCTTTTGACCTTTGTCCGTCTCCAACCGCTCTTCTCCTTCTCTCTCTGCTCTTGACTCGGCGAGGACACCTTAGCTAGCGGCTATCCTAGCTGTCCATGCCTGCCACTCACGCGACCTTCCCTACTACCCTGTCCTTCCGTCCTTTCCCTGTTCATCCTCTGCAGTCCTTTTCTTTGTGCAGGTCACGTGCGCGAAGGACCAGGGAGGAAGGCGACAGATTGGGGGGCGAGGCCGGGCTAAAAGGAAAAAGGGGATTGGTTTGGGCTACACGAAAGAGGGAAGAAAATAGGAGGGGCAGGTTAGGCCAAGGCCAGATTCGGCCTAACCCGTCCCCTCTCATGTCCCTTTTTTTTAATAAACTTTTAACTTTTAATATGTGTTTGAGAAAAACAAATTAGATGTCAACAGCTGCCATTATTTGAATGTAGCCTCGAAGAGGTTGCATTCAAAGATAGAAGAAACCTAAATTATTTCGACGAAAGAGAGATCTTGGGCTTATAGGCATATGCCAAATTGACCAAAGGGTCTCCGGGTTACAGAAACGCATCGCGGATAAGAGGAAGAAAGAAAGACCCCAGGCTACAGAAGCATGTCGTGTCATAAGAAAGACAGAGAGACCTCGGGCTATAGAAGTACACCGTGTCATAAGAATAAAGAGAGACCCTAGGCTATAGAAGTACATCGTGTCATAAGAAGAAAGAGAGACCCCGGGCTACAAAAGCATGCCGTATAATAGGAAGAAGGAAAGAAGAGAGACCCCGGGCTGCAGCAGCATACCGTGTCATAGGAAAAAGAAAAAAAGAAAGACCCCGAGTTATAGAAACACATCATGTCATAGGAAAGAGAGAAGAGACTCCAGGCTACAGAAGCACGCCGTGTCATAAGAATAAGTAAAAAAGAGAGACCCCGGGCTACATAAGCACACCGTGTCATAAGAAGAAAAGGAAGAAATGAAATCTCACCGTGTAACAACGGGTTTTGAATGGGTCAAAAGTACATGATTTGAAGAAAACCCATGAACATTTGTAGATGTCATGGTTTAAGGTTGATCATGAACCTTTGGAGATGACATGGTTTAAGGCTGACCATGAACCTTATAGTCTTTAGGAAGCATTCGCTAACCCCTTGAAAACTGCATGGTTTCATTGGGGAATAATGTCAAACTCTACTTGAACAAATGTCATCAGGGACAGCATCAAGAGATGTATTGGCACATTGCAGTATTAATAGAACAAGCTAATCAAGCTAAGTCTGATTGCCTTGAGAAACATTTAATGTCAATTAGCATCATGTGGCACATAATTGTCATCTTGCTCGGGAATGTATCATTAATCATCAAATTCTCTGGGAGTCAAGTTCTTATCATAACGATTTTTACTCGTGAAAAGGCTTATTAAGCATGCCAAGCTAAAGCTCCTTAGTCAGAACGAGTTTCTCACATACTCTTGATAAAATGATTGTTTGATCCCATCCATTCGTGTTGGAAGTAATTGGTTGTTGAGGGTATCTCACATAACCTATGTCAAAAGCTTTCAGAAACATTCGTGATGAGCGCAATCTGATTGATCAAAAATGTCTTTTGAAAGGACCACAATAGAAGTTTGGTCATGGGCATACAAAGGATTATTGCTTTGAGGCTAATAAAGGAACATTCATTGCTATCTTCATTGGGTTTACAAGTCGAAAACTTGGAAGATAAGACAAGATATAATTGCTTCCACTCCTTTAAGCGGTAACTTCTTTGTGGCATTCCCATTTCTAGTCGAACCATCCCAATCAAAAGAGACTTCGAAAGATGGTTGTAATGTTGGATAGGGAGAGGCTCGAAAGGCTTAAAATTTTCAAGAGGTTTTTTAAGAGCTGGTGATCATCATGGCATCGTGACCATATCACTCGATCTTTCGAAATCATTTGACTTTCAAAATGCAGCACATCTCGAAAGTCCCTTGGCTAATCATCTCCGCATGGGAGCTTTACTCCTTTCCCTAATTTCTTTTGCACTTGCGATGATTATTATTTTTTTTATGCAAGCATTTGGATTTTGATAACTTTTCTTTCACATGACATATGGCCTTTTTGGCTCTTTTTCTTGACAAGCATTGGCCTTGCTTTTACCAAGCACACTATTTTTTCATGCTCCCTAATTTTGTCGAACTCTTTGCTCTTTGAACTTTTAGAGCTCTTATGATTTACAAGATGCTTTTTACATTTTCTCATAAATGTGAATTTTATATGATCGATTCATATGCTTTGCCCCAGTGAAGGGAGATGATCACCACTCAGGCTTTAGAAATGAGCAATCAGGCCTGAATTGGTTTAAGCAACGGGTATCAGTGTTTGAGTAGAGAAGGAAATGCTCTTCTTCACCTTGGGATGAGTCAAGCTCTGATGAGAATTCCTCTGAAGCTATCACCACAAGATTGATGCAAGTAAAAGTAATATAATATTCTTAATCTTTTGCTTTACATCTCAACTGTAACCTCCTATGCTGCCCCAATGTAGGGTTGTTCTCGATAGGGGTATTTTGAAGGATCATCTTTATTCAGCCCAAAGGGATAGCAAGAGATTAGTGTGGTGCTTGGGATTGATGAAGGAAACGTCTTTATCATTTTGATCTTTGCCTTCAATGCGAATGAATCATTCGTCCTAAAAGAAGGTCGCTTTTCACTCAACTCTCAAAAGTGTTTGAAGGATGTGTTTGGAAATGACTTGCCTTTCTTCATCCTAAGCACTTCTTGTTTGGCATGGTTAACGTTTCACCTTTTTACCTAAATAAAATCATTTTTACGAGGCCCTTTTCTCGAGGGTCACTGACATGAAACACACATAGTGACACCGGAAATAGGTCATGCGAATGATGCCATGCATTTTTTTTTTTATATCGTCTCAGTTTACCTCTCATTTAAGAAAAATGAGATATTCGACTGTTTGTGTGGAGACTCGATGGGTCCTTGAATCGACTCTTTCTTTCGCCATTTCCTCATCGAATAGTAGGGTGCCTAAAACACAAATAGATATGCGTATATGTAATGTATGCATGATATCTATGATGCTATGCATGATGTTATGCGACTTGGATTGTGCATGAAGTGGCTTCACAACCTTGATTTCATTCATGGAAAATATTTCTTGACCGCATCAGCATTTACAATTCTAAGCAATCGACTGCCATCCATTTCAACCAAAATCATAGCGCCACCAGGAAGAATCTTCTTAATGACATATGGCCCTTCGTAGTTCGAGGTGAATTTTCCACGAGGGTCTAGTATGATCGGAAGCACTTTCCTTAGCACCAGGTCATTGACCTCAAAGTGTCTGGGACGCACCCTTCGATTGAAGGCTTTTGCGACTCGTCTCTGATAGCATTGGCCATGACATATAGCTTGCAACCTCTTCTCATCAATAGTAACCGAGTCGCATGATCTTTCTCACCAAGAAGTGTCCATTCATATGGGGGCCACACTTTCCTTCATGTATCTCTTTCATCAAATGGTCGGCTTCTTTAGCGTTGACGCATTTTAGCAATGTCGAGTCGAAGGACCTTTTATGGAGGACATCTCTACTGGCAAAGAATTTTGACGCCAACTTCATCAGATGCTTCCTGTCTGCTGCTTCACTTCTTTCAGGGAATTTTCCCTTCTGTAGGTACTTCAAGATGTTGTGATACCAAGGCTGTCCATCGGGTTCTTTCTCGACCGTCATGCAATAAGTCGGGCGCCTAAGGATCTCAATTCTCAATGGTTCAATGTCCATGCCTCCAATTACTTGTAACATTGAAGATAGGGTAACTAGGGCATCAACGAACTGATTTTGAGACCTTGGTAAGTACTCAAATGATATTTCTTGAAATTCCTTCATTAACTCCTTTAGGAACTCATGATATGGAATCAATTTAGAATCTCATGTTCGCCATTCGCCCTCATTTTGTAAGATGATAAGGGGTGAATCACCATAGATTTGTAGCTTTTGAATTTTCATATTGATGGCAGCTTGGAGACCGAGAATGCATGCTTCGTACTCAGCGATGTTATTCGTGTAAGGGAACGTCAATTTAGCGGCGATGGGGTGGTGCTGTCCATCTGGGGAGATAAGAACTGCCCCAGTACCCGCCCTAGCTAAGTTAACTGCACCATCGGAGTACATTGTCCATTTGTCGCTAGATACAAGTAAAATTCGCTCATCTGCATCACTATCCTCATCGGATGCTCTTGACCTCTCGAAATTTACTGCCAATATATCTACTATGGCATGACCTTTAACGGACTTTTGTCCCAGGCTCTGAACATCAAACTCTGAAATTAAGATTTGCTACTTTGCCAGCTTGCTAACTAGTGCCGACTTCTCCAGGAGGTACTTGATGGGATCATTTTTGATTACCAACAAGATTCAATGATGGAGGATGTATTGCCGCAACCTATGCAAAATCCAAATCAAGGCCACGCTAATCCTCTCAACTTCTGTATATTTCATCTCGAAAATAGTGAACTTCTTGCTTAAGTAGTATATCGCGCATTCACTCCCGTCATTTAGTCTTTTCTAGGCTAACATGGCTCCTAGTGATTCGCCATGTATGGTCAAGTACAAAATCAGGGGAATTTTAGGGAGTGGGGGCACTAGAACTGGTGCGTGACTAAGATAGTGTTTTATTTTTTCAAAGGTACCCTGGCACTCGACATTTCACTAAATCTTTGCATACTTTTTCAAGAGCTTGAAGAATGGTTTCGTTGTTTCAGACAACTAACAAATAAATCTTGCCACGTAATTAAGTCGTCCGATCAGGGTGCGGACTTCCTTGGTGGTAGTCAGGGGTCGTAAGTCACAAATGGCCTTAACCTTTGACAGATCAATCTCTATGCCCTTACTACTGACCATGAACACTAACAACTTCCCAGATTTCGCTCCAAAAACTTATTTCGCGGGATTGAGGTGTAGCTTGAACTTCCGAAGACGTTCAAACAACTTTCGCAAGACTTCAACATGGTCCTCACCTCGTCTTGATTTTGCAATCATATCATCCACATATACTTTGATTTTCTCGTGCATCATGTCATAGAATAACGTGACCATGGCCCTTTGATACGTTGCCCCAGCATTCTTTATACCGAAAGGCATCACTTTGTAGCAGAAAGTTCCCCAATGAGTTATGAATGATATTTTGCTCCTGTCTTCCTCCTTCATACAAATTTGGTTGTACCTAGAAAACTCGTCCATGAATGAGAATAACTCAAACCCTGCCGTACGGTCAACCAAGACATCAATATGCGGGAGTGAAAAATTGTCCTTGGGACTAGCTCGATTTAGGTCATGATAGTCAACACACACCCTAATTCGCCTATCCTTCTTCATCATAGGCACGATGTTTGCTACCCAATCAGAATATTGCATCACTTCGATAAAATCTACATTCAGCAGTTTCATCACTTTTTCTTCTATTTTCTTGGACAACTCTAGTTTAGTTCTCCTAAGCCTTTGCTTCTTGGGTGGGACATTAGGATCCGTTGGCAAAGTGTATTCCACAATTTTGGGGTCTAGTCCTGGCATGTCGGCATATGTCCAAGCGAACACATCTTGATATTCTTTTAGGAGATTAGTCATCCTTTCTGCCTCTGACTCTAAAGGACACGCCTCGATCTTTACTTCCCTGACATTCTTTGTATCACCCGGATTTATGGTGACCATTTGTTCTTCTGTCAACGGCTTTGATTCTTCATGTCGATTCTATTCATGCCTGATCACTTTCTAATCATCGTTGGTGTCATTGAAACCTGAAAGACTTTCTTCATGCACATCCGGGTCACATGAGTCCTTATCATGATTATGCATAATACAATACCTAAGATGCGATGAGATAAGTTAGAGCATGTCAACAATAAAGATGATGCATGTCGTTTTTGAAGAATTTTTTGAAGTATATTTTTTTTATAAAAAGTTTCAAGAACTCATCCTCATATCCTCGGATTTCCTCGCCCTTGCAAAACAGTCAAACTAGGAAGCATGTGGAGGCCTAGGCCTCAGCGACCATCATAGGACTAGTTTGATATGCTTCCACATGTCCTTAATAAAACATGCGTCTATTTTATTGAATGAGAAAAGATAAGGCCATATTTTAACACACACTACCCTTGACCAACAACTTAAGATCGAGGCTGACCATAGTTCACACTACGAACGACATAAATAAGAAATAAATGACTACGAGATCTCATGTAAGGGAGAAGACATAAAACAGAAGACTAGGCTAAACGAGAACCACCCTACTCGAGAGGGACAGCTACGACTTCAGAGGACTCAGCTTCCTCGCACGCTAGGATGGTGCATATGACATCCTCCTCGAATAGCTTAGTCACACCATAGATGTCCCCCTCTTCTTCGGACAGCGTCCTTGGAGGTCCCGGAAATGTCTCTTCCAACAATGAGGGAAAAGGCTTTTGACTGCCCCCGTCCTCCTTGGTTCGAGGGATGCATCCATCTTGGTCTCTATACTCGCTTCGACCTCTCTGCCTTCCACCGCTTCCTTAGTTGCCACGGCCACCTCGCTTTCTACGACTTCCTCGCCCCTCAACATATCCCAAGCCTCTTTTCTTCGAGTTTTTACGAACTTCGATGGGCTTTCGCACGCCTTGGCCATGCGGTCCAAGACCCTCTCCAGGGTTATACCTGCTTGCCAGCATGATTTTCCCATCGCTATGGCTAGCTTAGACAATTCAGGGGCCTTTATGAAACTATTTGCAGGCACATGAATCATGGATACTAACTTAAAGGTCTGAAAGCTTGATTCCTTGGTACATTCAGGCTTCGTATAGGGGATGGCCGTCTCGTGGTAGATCTTGAAATCAAATTCTCCATACATAGTAATAAGCCTGTTGCCAACCACAAATTGCATCTTTTGATGAAGGTTGGAAGGAACAGCGCCCACTGTGTGGATTTATGGCCTCCCTAGCAGAAAATTAAAGGCACTTGGTATGTCCAGAACTTGGAAAAACACAGGGCCAATCAGTAGCTCAAGTTCGATCTCCCTTATCACCTCCTTCTTCATTCCATCAAAAGCTCGCACAATCGACTTACCGGTGCGGATCTTCCCAAAATCAATTTCAAGACGGTAAAGCGTAGCCAACGAGCATATATTGAGTGTGGAACCATTATCGATTAACACTCTACAAACAATAGTGCTCTCATGCTTCACTAAGATGTGCAGCACCTTGGTATCATTGGGACCATCAGAGGGAAAATCCTCATTAGTGAAGGAAATTTGATATTTCAGTAGAATGGCCCCTACAAAATCTTCCAATTGGGTTTCATCGATCGTTTCCGGCACGTGTATCTCATTAAGGGCCCTCAGCAAGACGTCCCTATGCTTCTCAGAAGATTTGAACAGCTCTAGGAGAGAGATCTGTGCCGACAACTTTCATAGCTAGTCCACTACATTGAATTCACTGGATTTCACCACAACCAAGAATTGTTTCGCATCTTCCTCAGTCACGGCCTTCTTTTTTACTCCTTTAGCGGGTGCGTAATAGCGGCCCAATTGTGTGACTGCATCCACCTCATTCGTCTCATAATTCCAAGGTACTACTTTGGGATCGAATTTGGGAGGGTGCTTTAACACTATTATTCCATCTTCCTCCTAAGGCGGCAGTTCAATTGTAATCGGCGTAATGTTCCCTCCCATGATTTCAATCGCCGACAGCAACTTGATATGAGGTCAATCATCGTGAGCTTGGGGATTTCCATCTCAACATCACCAACGGGTTCCTCATCACATAGTTCAATCACCATCGGGGTTATCATAGCTATCATCCCTTCCTCGTAAAATGCTAGTGTCTTTGAAACACCAGGCACAACCTTCTTCACTCGGGGGACACAAGCAAGATTGCATAAAGATGAACAAAATGATGATGGCCTATCATGGACATAGACCTCTCTTCCTCCTCTCCACGTCAAATTATCCCTATGGCTACCATTTTGCGAATGCGGTTTAGTTTCTCCTCTGTGGTTACATCTTCCTCACCTCCATAATATCCTGCCAACACTAGGGACTCGTATAATTTGGAAGCATCTACCACTAGAGGCCATTGACCTACCCGCGTCTCCTCAAAGATTGAGTTCACTCTCTTTGCATGATTTGGTAGGGGGTTCTGCTGTACATTAGGCTGAGCTTCCTTGAAAGTCAAGATGCCCTTATCTAGCAGTTGTTGGACTTTGTATTTCAGCACATAGCAATTATCTATGTCATGCCCCATTTCTCCCATGTGATACTCATATGTCTTGGTCACATCGAACCCAGCAAACTTCGTGGGGTTGTCGTTAGGTACCTCCTTCGCAACCATCCTCTTTTCGAGAAGCATGGGCAACAACTTTGACAACAAGCGTGGTAGCAAGGAAAATTCAATTCTGATGGGCCTCTTACCTTTGTCATATGCCCGGGATGAGTTCCCTTGAACCATTACAGGCTTATGTGCAGGTGTTGAAGGTGGCCTAAAGAGAAGTGTCTCTTGCACCAGCGCTACTTCAACCGCAATTTCCTTATCTTTCCTCGCCGAGAATTTCTTAGTGCTTCCGGTAGGTATCCTTCCCTTGATGATTGCCCATTCAACTCCTTCACCCATATCTACCAATTGTGAAAACGTCTAACATCCTGAGTATACTAATCCATGGAAGTATTCATGGGGCAATGTCTTGAGGAATAACTACTTCATCTCTCTCTCATTCAAGGCTAGCTTCACATGTGAGGCTAGGGTTCTCCACCTTTGCGTGAAGGCCTTAAATGACTCATTCATCTTATTTTCTACGTGGGTCAACTCTTCCTTCGTGGGCACGAGCTCAGTATTAAACCTGTATTGCTGCAGGAACTCATTGGCTAACTCTTCCCAACTAGTAAATTCTTCGATGTCCAGTGCGATGAACCATGTCAGGGCAATGCCTTCTAAACTATCTTTGAACGTGTGAATGAGGAAGGGCACGTTGTTGGCATAATGAACCATTTTCCTCAAGTAGTACCTGAGGTGAGTCTTGGGGCATCATGTTTCGTTATACTTCCTCGTGAATTCAGGCTCTTGGTAAGTCTTAGGGAAGTTCATCTTAGTATACTGGGACAGCTTATCAACTTCTCTGAGCTCGTATCCTTGTAAGGCGCACAGTTGCTCCTCCATCTTAGCCAAGCGCTTTTCACTCTCTTCATCTAGGCGGGGCGTTGGCTCTTCCTTCAGAGAAGGATCCAAGTTGATGACGATTGGCGTGATAGAAGGAGCTTCTTTGGCAGTTTCCTTTCCGGGGGGGTTTGCGACGTGCGAGCCTCTCGTCAACGGGGGAGTGTGCCTTGATGACATAGGAGTGGATGTCCCGGTGATAGCTACAATAGGGGGCTCTTTAAGTTTTTGGCTTATCTCGAGCATCATCGTGGTGAGTTGGGCCAGCTGGTCCTCCATCTTGGCCATGCGCGTGTAGGTGTCCTTGTTTTCCATCCTAACTTTCGTGCGAGTGTGAATCGGGGATCTTCGCTTGGCCATGTCGATGATCAACAAAAGGTAACCAATCGGCTAGTATTTGAGGCAATGGTAGATAAGCATATATATAAGCACAAGTAATAATCAAGCAGTCAGCCCATGACAAAGATCTAATCGCCCAAATTCGTTCATTTCATTGAAAGCAAGGTTGCTACATAATGTAGGAAAAGACATAAGAGAGAACCCTTAAACAACAAAGCTATTTTGAAGATGGAATGACATGACTCTTTAACTCCCATCATTGAGACACAAGACAAACTCCTTAAACATTTTTAGCGAAGTAATGTATATGGCCAGGGGCCCGCTACATACCACACTTGACTCAATCTATACTAATGGGAACAACTTCCACTTGTGGTAGCTCCACTAACATGGGTCGACTTCGAGGCACGCTCCTCGGCCTCCTCGAGCTCCCTCTTGAGGCGCTTGATCTTGGCTCGGTGGGTGATCTTCAATGGCACGTTAGGAATCTTCGGGCGTAGGTTCTTTGGGATCTTGTGCCTGAGGATATATTCTGTTGGTAGGCATAGTAGGTCTTCTCTTGCGCCTCTAACTCCTCTTCAAGCCACATCAGCTTCCGAGGTGGCACATATCCCACATCGACTTGATCGGCACAATGGAGTCTTCGTGATCTTGGCATCCATTGAGGAAGTTTATCTTGAGTGGGTCCTCTTGAATTGCTGGTAGAAGCTGTTGAATTTCTTGGAATTGGCGGGTGACTCAGGTCCGGTAATATTCGGTGACTCTGGTGATTCAATAGCAAAGGAATAGGTCCAGTAAGCCCACACACGAACCATGCTTCCTGAACTCGAAGCCATTTGGCGTACCATTGGAAATCCTCAGGTCCAAGGTTGGTGAGGAAACTAACCACTCAGAATAATAATAGTCATGGGCAAACGTTTTCCTATTTCAAAACTTCAGGATAGGGTGGCTAGAGTCAAAAACGTTGCTCATGGCCATTAAACTACCAAACCCCTTAATGTGAGAGAGGAACCAATTTGCAAGAGTGTAGGAGGAGAATGGAAAGCTTTGTCTTTGTTTTCTTTAAATTGAGTAAGGGAAATAAAAGTTTCAGTCAAGACAGAATTAACAAAGCCCTTTTTCTCATACATACTTCGCGAACTACCCATACCATGGAAGGGTTAATAGCATTCCTATAATGTAGGAATATCACGAACCTGAAGAAAGATAGTAGGAAAATCCTATTCTTTTGGAAAGATAGTGCATTTTGAAAAAGCTCATTCAGGAATGAAAACGGATAGGTTATGCGGTTAGCTTTCAAAACTTTTCTCACGTCCTCTCCCTTAACCCTAAGGAATTCATATAAGGTTGATGTGTGCTCAATCTCTATAGGTGGGCTAACTAACTCTAACACTAGGGGTTTTCCAATGGCAACACTATATTTCTCTAAGGTCAGAGTGAGTTCTTGGTCACCGAATATGAATGTGCAAGTCTCGGGGCACCAGATATGTGCCAACACTGGTATGACACCATAATAAGTCTCTATTTCCAATAGAGGGAGTAATCGTCTGACATAGGATCACAGCCAGTCACAGCCAGCCTATCCCACCATGCGCGAAGCTCGACTTTCAGGGCAAGGATGATGCAAAGCTCGGGTACCCTCATCATATACTAACCAAATTTATCACCAACCTAATTTGTCATAGACCGACCAAAAGGAAGGTGAATAAGTAAATTACGAGTAAAAGAGGTCGAAAAACTTACCCTACTTATTGAGTAGAAATGCCAATGATATAGACATGCGCATGGGGCAGTGGTTCAATTTCTATTCTAAATAGCCCAAAATGGAGCCATAGGATCACTGGACCGAACCAACAAGATCATGGCTAGGTCGTGTTACCCATTACTCTAGCTTTGTCAAAGGGCCGACCCGTGTCTCATGGTTGTAGATCAGGCTATGGACCTTTGACATCAGGAAGGAAATTTCAGGATTGAGATGGGCCACTCATACTACATGATTGTAGTCGGAGTGGTATCCACCTCAACACCATCTTAGGTGATCCTATGTGGCCAAGGTTCGGCGACAGGTTGTGTGTGCCATGGTGCAGTGCAATGCAAGGAATGCATGGATAACAATTTATTAACAAACAATACTTCATACGTAAATAAACCATTCATTCCTACATCCCACTACAAAACAAGGGTTAGCAAGCACTTCCCTTTACACCTCACATTCTGCATGAACATTTAACACCTGACATGTTAGGGCATACATTGGATCCTTGCTGTCAAAGAAAAATATTTGTTGAACAATATCAATTTTGGCCTAAGTCCCTTAAGGTCGAAAACCATCTCCCCGGTGGAGTCACCAAGTTATCGTGACCTACCCCTCGGGGGAGGGGAATAGGTTTAAGGATATTGCCTAAAGGACGAACTTAAGGCCCATGATTAGGCATGGGCTCTCCCAAAACCATACCTCGAGCGACATTGGGGTGTTCATAAGAATTTTGTAATAAGGAGTCGCCACTAGCCTAATGGAGTCGACTAGAAACCAAGTGAGGCATGTGAGTATACCTCACTTCCTACACAACCAGAGAATTTAGGTTCGGGGACTTGATTACATTAATTAACCAATTAGTGCCATTTCGGTACCAAATTTTGTTCATTTTTACAAAATAGATGTTTTTGTCAAGCAAACGGGATTAATTTTATACCTATCCACTAACATGTGAGGTGATCATGTAGGTACGCAACCATTAAAATAACAATTAGCAACCAAGATCCTAATTGCAGTAAAATTAGCGCATGCAACTAAACATTCGCAAACGTAATTAAATATATAAATTAAACCTGCGACTTAATCAATGTTCGAGCAAACAAATGCCTAATTACACTAAGAAGGCAAGACATGGCCATTCCCAATAAAACCCAGAATTTTTAAATTTTCAAAATTTTAAAATTAATTTTTTAATCTTTTTTTGGGCGAGTCGAGTCAGGTCTGGTTTGACCCAACTCGAGTCTGACCCAATTAGGGCGGGCCGGTCAAACCTGCCCGGGTTCAACTCGATTGGGGGCGGGCCAGTCAACCCGCCCAAAGGACTAGGCTCAACTAGGGTGGTCGGGCCTTTACTTGGCTTGGCTTGGGCCCAACCCTCTTTTTGCAAAAGAGAAAGCCACCCCCCCGGCGGAGGCCCACATCCCAGATCCACTCTGGGCTGTCGGCTTGTGGAGCAAGGGAGGCCGAGCGACTACGCCTTCTAGTCTACGACTGCCCAATCGCGACCAAAGGAAGCGATGCCATGCATAGCCTAGGCAGTTCTCCGATGAGGATGGCGGCGGAGGCGGTGGTCGGGCGTTGCACCGACGTGAAGCGGCCAGGCGTCAGTCAAGGGTGGCATTCTGCAAGCCCGCGACCCCTATTCTGCGATCTACCCGTTCGTGATAGGGAAGGTAGTGGCGGCAAATGGCGCGAGTGGCCTTCGGCTAGGACACGACGATGTCACCTTGGCCAGGTAGGGAAAAGCTTGGTTTTCGAGCGGACGGTGGTGCCACTCCGATGGCCAACTGACCTAGCTGAAGCTCTACACAAAGAGGTGAAAAAAAAGGGAGTCTCGACTGGGCATTTCAACGAACAGGTGGTGGGCATTATTGAATCGAGAAGTTTCCGGCTTGGTCAAGACTCGAGCGCGAATCCAAAGGATTAACGGAGCAAATCAAAACACTAGGAAACGCAATGGGGACAGGTAGAGGCCGAAGCTTGCTTGAACTGGTTAGGATGAACTTCGGTCGACTCGGTTCCAAAGACGCACGCAAGGTGTTTGATGAAATGCTTACCTGAGTTCCAAAGGAGATGTCATGCCCCGAACCTCGAGCGCGCCAACATCCCACCATGGTCATGCAAATGCGACATTCCCAGGTAGTGTCGCCGACCCCATTCATTTATTATTGCGCAAGCGGAACGTATTATAAAACCCCTGACAATAAAATACGGGATAGAAAAGCAGGAAGCAAAATCACAACATAACACTTTCATAATTCAACGGGAATTACAAACAGAGGTCTACGGCCAAAAGTCTACAAAAGACCGGCTCTTAAGAAGGAACCGTCCTATGATCTACAAGTCGGACACATTCTCCAATCCTCATGACTTCACCTCTGCAACTCCTTCAGGTCAACCAAAGCTATCTAGCCGCTCCGTCCATCAGGGACTTGAAATTGTAATCCCCAAACCGGGATGAGACAATGTCTCAGCAAGTTCAATCCCCTAAACCCCTATTAGAAAGAAAATACGCCCCGGGTGGCCTAGCCACATTACACAGAAGACTTACCTCGTCTTAATTCATTTCTGCAGATTAGCACAATTCATATCATTCAATCATATGCAGTAATAAGAACTTAAACAACCGGAATACACTCACTTTCATATAACCAACAATCGCACTTAGCACGCATTCCAATTATTATTCACTGCCACACAAGGGCATAGCCTACTTGCAATTCGGCTATCTACTGACATTAATGCCAGGCATCGCCTCCCCCCTTGGAGCGCGGCTTCGTCACTACGTCGACGGCATTCCCGAAGGAGCATGGGTCCAGTTGGCTTAGCCTCTACTGCGACCCGAGCCACGTCACTCTCTTGACGGCATTTCTAGAAGAACAAAGGTCCAGTTGGCCTAGCCACTACTACGACCCGAGCCACGTCACTCTCTTGACGGCATTTCTAGCAGAATAAAGGTCCAGTTGGCCTAGCCACTACTGCGACCCGAGCCTTTCAACCAACACACGACAATTCGATACCGATCCCTGGATACTTTACATTTCACTCACATAATCCAATTACGATATTAACCATTAAAAATCCAATTTCAATGCCAAACCCAACACTTGGGATTTTCTAAATAAAATCCATACTTTTCACAATCAACACTCAATTTGCATTATCCAATCATCAAATTCATAATCTGAATACACCGCAGCGATCAGCACGAAATTCTGAGAATTTAGGGTCCCAAAATAATTTTCAGAATTTATTAAATAATTAAATTTATTCCGAAAATAAATTAAATAATAATATCCATATTTTTCACAATCCACACTCAATTTATAATATCCAATCATCAATTTCAAAATCCGAATACACAGCAGCGATCAGCACGAAATTCTGAGCAACCGGGGTCAAAAATAATTTTTCTATTTTTTTTAATAAATAATAATATTTTAATAATTTCGGAATATAATATAATATTATAAATTTCAGAATTCGAAATCATTAAATAATTCAAAAATAAAATCCTATTATGTCACATCAAGGCTTTATATTAAAATAAACATACTTAACTTTAAACTAAACACACTTTAACTTAATTAAACATCCTAATCTAATCATCAACCAAATAAACTAATCTAACCACCTAAACTTATTTAACTTAGACTAAGCACACTTAGGGCATCATTAACCGTCTAATCAAGATTTAGTGAGCTAAACTCACCGGATTAGCGAGCTGAGCGGACCAAAATGACGAGGACGACGCGAGGATCGACTTTCCTCAAGGCGGGCCGAGCATCCGGGCTCGGGAAGGCGGCCAAAACGGGCCAAACATGGGCTGCCATACCTATTTTTCTCCTCTCTGCTCACTGTTGGTTGAGGCCAGAAAAGGGCCGATCCGGGGCCGATTGGAGTTGGAAACGGACGGAGGAGCTGAACCGGACCTAGGCGGGGCTTCACGGTGGCCGGAGGCGGCGGAGGGAGCTACGGCGAAGGCTCGAGCTGCTCGGATGAGTTGCTGGAACGCGGCTGGCGCAGACGAGGGCGACGTCGAGCGGTGGTTAGGCGCGCGGGCGGCGGGCGTGAAGGGCGGTGGCGGAGCGCACGGCGTCGCGCGGGCGTGCGGTGCGGCGGCGGGATGGGTAGTAACAGAGCAGCGACGGCAGCTGCTGCTTCGGCTTCTCCGCTTCTGGTTCGCACGCAAGAAATAGGAAAGAAGAAGAAGAAGAGAGAGAGAGAGAGAGAGGGAGGAGAAAGAAGGAAGGGGCCATTTTTTTTTTTTTTTCTCTTTCTTTAATCCAACAAAATGGCCCACCATGACATCATCCCTTGTCATCTTCCACTATCTCCCACAACCTTATTCCAATGGTTGCAATTTCATTTTCCGCCGAGGTCCAATTATTGTACATCTAATTTCTTCAATTTCTCATTCAATTCTCTTCTAATTGAGTTCAATTAAAGTCCATAAAATTAATCCAATGTCACCACCCTTCAATTCACATCTTCACTTATCCATAGAACCAACTTAAGTCCCAAAAGCACGACCAAAAGAGGGCCTACTAATTTCTCGAGCCAAATTAGCCATACCTTGATTATTTTGCTGAAAAACTCAGCTTGCATGAAAATCTTCCAAAGATGAGTTAATATTCCTAAAATGATTTGTGACACACCCAGACTTCCAATTTCTGAATTCGATCTCAATTCCACGGTTAATTTCACTTTGGCACGATACTAGCGCGGCCCAACCTACCAGATAGCCTTTAGAAATTTTCGTGCATTTGACCTGTGGTTGATCAAGCCACAATGTACATCTTTGACACATTGGCGACTCTCGGTTGTCGGGGTAATCTCAAGGTTTCAAATACAGATACAGGATACCCAATCGACAGAAAAGTCGGTCCAGTGCCGATCGACAAGAATTGTGCGATCTGGTGGAATCACCCACACCTGATCACGTGCCTCTGTCGAGTTGACCTATTTCCGATCTCTAATCGATTTTTAATTGTGCCGTAATGACCCTTGCAGATTAGCTCGGTCGAAAGATCGCTTCCTGGTCAAATTCTCGAGTCTGATGCATTAGAATTTCTTAACTGCTTCACATGATAGATTAGTTTTCACATGAGTGACCGACTCAAGGAAAAGAACTATATGCATGCCAACGAAATGCCCGTATCAATTTATTGAAAATAGAATTGGAAAATCGGAATGTCACAGGAGATGGCGGCGGTGGCAGTGGTCGGGCAACTCGCCGACGGCGGTAGGGCGTCTCGAGGATTCTTCTCCCTCTTCGGTCTCTTGTTTCTCCTCTCTACGGTGCTCTCCGTCCCTTGCTCTCTAACTGCTCTCCCTTTCGCCCCTTGTTCTTCTCCAGCTGCTCTTCTCCCTCTTTCTTTACTCTCGGCTCGGCGAGGATGCCTTAGCTGGCGGATGTCCTTACCTGCCACTCGCGTGACATTCCCTGCTGCCTCGTCCTTCCGTCCTTTCCCTACTCATCCTCTGTAGTCCTTTTCTTTGTGCAAGTCGTGCGCGCGAAGGACAAGGGAGGAAGACGACATATTGGGGGGCGAGGCCGAGCTGAAAGGAAAATGGGGACTAGGCTAGGCTACGCGAAAGAGGGAAGAAAAGAGGAGGGACGAGTTGGGCCAAGGCCAGATTTGGCCCAACCTAACCCCTCTCACGTCCCCCCTTTTTCTTTTTTTAAATATGTATTTGAGAAAAACAAATTAGGTGTCAACAACCGGTTAATCTAATTTGCATATCATAAAACTTGGAACTGGATAGGTGCTTAGCGTTATTTGATTTGGGGAACCTAAAACAATGTTAACTCTTAATTGCTGGAACCCTTCAAAAAAATGAAAAGACAAAATTACCCTCATTTTCTTTTTCAATTTCCCGTCTACCCCTCTTCGATAAGCTAAAACGCGCATGGTGGTTGCCGGGTCAGTCTATTTGCTATCTTCTCCGCTCTCATGCCCAGTCGCCTTGAGCTTCCAACATTGTACCCTCCGTTTCCCTCGTTCTCTCTCTGATCTTTGTCCTTTCCTTTCTTTATTCGTTCGCCGATTCTCATAGAAGTCCCGCTTCCTACTTTCGCGGGTTCATGTGCAGCAGTAGGTGTAGAAAAAGACGAGACATTTTGAGTGTTGGGTTCTTAGATGGTTTTGATCTCTGACCACCGACTCTAATGCTCGAGTTTCTAGTATTTTCTTGATTTGAGCAGCGACCCATGTGGTAATGAACGCTCCTTCGAGCGCCCGTTGGTGCGGGGCGTCGAATTGGCTGGATGCACGCAACCTGCTTGATAGATTGCTCAACACACGACTCATTAAGTTCTATTATGTGATTATCTGACTCAAGTGCATGTAACAGGCGAGAACATGTGGCACAGAAAACAGAGTCCTGTAAATTTTGTTTAAAGGACAACATAAACGTGAAAATTGTTGGTCCTGGTTTTGCATTTTTTGAGGACTCCTACATGCATAAGGGTGTTAATTGTTTACTGGGTACTGTTGCTAGTTCATTCCTATTGTAAATTAAGTGAGCCAAGCAACATAGTGTTGGAATGTATGTGCACATTGGGAGCATATTTGAAGTTTGTGCATAAATTTGAATTTCACGAGTGGTTAATGGCCTAAAAGTCTAAAGAAATTGAATTAATGCATCACTGCAGATGGTAACTAAACTTATGAAAAATTTAGTAATGAAAATATATGTCATAATTAATGCCAATGACTCATTCGTGGACTTTTTTGGGTTATGTCTTGTATACAGCATCCCTGTATATCTTTTTTTTTTTTTTTCATTTGGGTAGAATCCCTGTTTGCTTTTATTTAATTAAAATACTATAAAATTTTTGCTCTCCATTAGACTGCGGCTGTGTTTTGTTTTTGATAATTCTTTTAGTTGTTCCATCTTCCATGGAGCAATCTGACTGGAACTAGTTGAATCACTTACTGCATTTGAATTATTCATTTCTCTTAGTATGAATTGGTGAATCGCAGTAGATGATAAAGCATTTCTTTGAGGAGCTTCATTGACATTTCATATCATCCTTTTATCCTGAGCTGGTGGATGAGAACAGCCACAATTTTACATGTAACTCATTTGATGAATTGCCCGTGTTAGATTAAGGTTACTTCCTAGGTCTTCATAATTCAGATGTTCACTTTTGCTGCTGTTGAATTTCAGCCTTCGAGAACCTGTATGTCTTTTCAAGTGAACTCACTGGACTTCTGCTAAGAGTACTATACTGCATGTGCCTACATAATCTAAAAGGTGAATGAGGATAGAAGGGAGAGGGAGATTAGTTGAATGGACAAAATAGAGAGGATGTATTGGATTGATTTGGCGTTTTTGGTTGGGTTTGACTGAAAGAAAAGGTAAGGCTATTGGTCATGGACTGTCAAAACTTAATTTCTCACCATTTCTACCGTCCAGGCTCAAGTCAGATTAGCATCTTAACACCTCAAATTTGATCTAATTGAATTGATTAGCTACCTTTATCATAGCATATATATCTTTTTCTGATTCTTCTTTTCCATGATCCGCCAGATGAAGATTGCTGGAGTAGCATTACCGTTGCGTTATGGATTTAGAAGTTCAAGAATCTCCTTAAATCGAAAGCCAGATGCATTTGCTGTCCAAGGAAAGGTGATGACAAAAATCAATTATATGTGTCTCGAGAAATTCATCCTAAACTAAATTTGTTTGTTTATCTTTTGTTTATAATCTAGTGAGTTGATTTCTTTGGTAATATGTAGGACATCGGTCTTTCCCATGTCAAGGGAAACCACAACAGAGATGGGGAGTCTTTATCAAATTCTCAAGCCATTACCAAGTTGGTTGTTTCTCCAATTTGATTGTTTGATCTTCCCTTAATTATCTTGTTATGTCAAACTAAATTTAAATGAGCCATACTGAATCTAGAAGTGAGAAAAGTTCATTGAAAAGCATTTCTTTGTTGTTTTGTTGCCATTTGACTTAGCTGTTGCACTTTATTTTGCTTTGCAGGAAAGGCATAGTGTTAAAAAAGAAGAAGGGAAAGGAGCGCCACTTTTGGCAAAAAAGGGATTCAGCTGGGTCTGGTCGGAAGGCTCACAATCTTGTGAGAATTGTAAGAGCATAGTTTCCTCTTTTCTTTTTTAAGACTTCCCTTTCTTACATGAACTGTGAGAACTTTGGAGGACAAATTGTTTGGCTTTCACATCTGAAAATAGCTCTATGGTTATTATGCAAATTTAATTCCATATAATTGGTAATATTACATTTTCTTTTAATTGTAAAGTGTCTCTTTATTGGAACAGATTTCTGATCTTCCCCATGAGAAAGAGGCTGTTTATAGAGCATTGGATAAATGGACAGCTTGGGAGGTGGAGTTTCCCTTGGTTGCCATAGTAAAGGCTTTGAAAAAATTGAAAAGTAGAAATCAATGGCTGCGAGTGATTCAGGTATAGCTATCCCACTTTATTGCGTCCTGTTCTTGATTACTAATTGCTATTATTGTTATGTGGTGGCATACTGCTTGCCATTGAGGACATGGATTGAAACTTAACTAATGATGATGTACATCTGAAATGTGATGGACTCAATAAGATTCGTGGGCAGAGTGGCTTATCATAATTTCTTGGTCCAACCAATGAATGAAGCACAATCACTTGGAGTCCATGATGCTAGACAAAGCATATCTAAAACCAGATTGGTTCTGGGAACATAATGAAAAGCCCAACCAGTCTGTGTTGATTGATTCCACATGCACAAAGAAGCTGGCATTCGTAACATCCGCAATAATTATGATGATATAGACAACTGGATGTCGACAGAGCCATAGGTTACGGACGTGTTCTTATTAGGACATGCAGGTTAATTTAACCTATCTGTGCATAAAGTCATAGACCCTGCTGGATTCTCGTAAAGATGCTATGGAAAGAGAACTTATTTAAGTTATTGTCCAAAAAATATGATCATATTGTGGAAAATCACTGTCTACCTTGTTCTCTAGGTGTTTGCATTGTGTCTTGCACCTGATGAAGTGCAACTATTTTATAGTTTCTGTTGATAGTAGAATAGACATGAGTTAATTGGTATGGTGCATGGATGCTAAGCAATGCACCAAATTGCCATTAGAGATGAATCAAGAATGCTGGCATTTGTTTTCCTTTCATATTCTTTTTCTTTTTTGGTAATCTGAGGCTATTGGGGTTATTCCAAAATTTGCTGGGGCTTCTTTTGTTATGAGCAATTTGTATGTACATTGCGACAGTTCCACCTTTTTCCTGGAGAAAAGTATTCATGTGTTTCAAACTAAATCAGTTAATTGATTTGAGTAATACTCAGGTTGCCAAGTGGATGTTGGGCAAAGGTCAGGGAACAACAATGGCAACATATGATACCTTACTGCTGGCATTTGATGTGGATGGGAGGGTTGATGAGGCTGAATCATTGTGGAACATGATCTTGCACACACATACGCGCTCAATCTCAAAGTGGTTATTTTCTAGGATGATCTCTTTGTATGATCACCATGACATGCAAGATAAAATAATAGAAGTGTGTACTCTTTCCTACCTGCAGAAACGGCTTTCATTGCTTAAGTTGCATGAAACGGCTTTTTGTGATTACAGTTCACAGGTTTTTAGATTTTGCACTTTCTCTCCATCATTGAAAGATTACATAAGCACCGTTCAAATTTGTGTCCATACTTAGAATTTTTTGGTGGAATGTTTAAGGTCTTTGCGGACATGGAAGAGTTGGGCGTGAGGCCAGATGAAGATACTGTCAGGAGAATAGCACGTGCCTTTGGGAGACTTGGTCTAGAAGAAAAGCGGAAGCTGTTTCTTAAAAGATACCAATGTAAGTGGAAGTACATCCATTTCAATGGGGAGCATGTCAAAGTGAGTAGGCACACTTTGGAGGAAGACGAATAAATCATTTCTAAAGCGAGAAAGACGATGGAAATAGCAAAACCATCTTCTTAAATATCTTCTGGCACATATACCGATGGTACAACTAATCTGGTGGGAGCCCTTCATCTTTGCACATTCGGATTTCTAGCCTCTCTTCTCAGATCCAGTAAATTGTCTTTCCTATGAAGGTACATACAATTCAGGAAGTTTCCATTCAATGTTTAAAAATTGAAGATAGCCCTGCAGAATCACAATTTGGTTCCAGTAACTGTGTCAGCTTATGTTGTACATAGTAGTGCTTGAGGGTCAAGATGGGCACCATCAGCGAGAGTGACTTACTCCTTTTTCCGTCCTTCTCATGGAGGTCGAACTAGAAATTAAGACAGAATGGCAGAACTGTTACTGTTGATTATGTCAATCTCGAAGTGAATATACTTTTGTCTGGGGACCTTATAAAGTTGGTCCTTGTCCCTGCAAGATCTCAGAGGTTCTAGTTCCTCACAGAATATTCAGTGCTCAAGTGGGAAGTGACCATCTTAGTTTCTTTCTATTTGACTAGCCAAATATACCGATGGTAACATGAGGGGGGAAAAAGGGTGGCGCTCAGTCCACCCCAACTTTGGCTCTCTTCCTCCTCATGCTCGGGGTGGAGCCTATCGCTGAGCACTCACTAAATCAGATAGAGCTTGATCCGGTCGACTGCCTCAAACGGTCAGGGTTTCCTCCATCAGGTACCTCCCTGTGATCTGGTTTTTGTTTTTTTTGTGCTTATTTTTGGTAGAAAGTGATCTGGTTTTTGTTTGCAAAGGAGAAGGACAAAACTACAGCAACTCCATGTCAAATGGGTTCTTTTTACTTCGTTTGAAGACACAGGTTGTAGTGAAATCAAATTAGGACTGAATTTGAAAATAGCATCAATTTAGATTGCATGGAGCGATGCCATTTCAAACTAAACTAGCACATTAACCATGTTATGGTAGAATTGCTTCGCATTATGATGGTTATCTCTCAATGTTGGTGATTTCATTTGGTTGGATTGTTTTCCAAGATGTTATCTCTCAATATTTATATTTTAACAGCCTGTGAGTCACTTTGCAAAATTCATGTTTTTTTTCCTTTTTTTTCAATATACTAAGCAATTAATGTTATCTAAGAAAGAATGTCAATTTTTTTCTTAAACATAAATGTGGACTAACATTAATCATAATATTTTATTTTATGCCAATTACAATTACGTGATCTTGTTATATTGGGGAAAATTATAAACATATTTTAATTGTGCAAATTCAGTCTTAAATATTTCATTTTTTGCCAAATGAGTCTTAAATATTTTGCATTAATGCTAATTTAATCCATTTGGCCAATTTTGACCAACTGTGCCGATTTGGTAGTGATGTAGTAAATTATATTTTAATTTTTTTAATTTTTTTTCTTTCCTTCCTACTTCCTCCAATCGATCGTCAACTCGGTGATTAGCCCAAGGTAGGAGCAAGCCTTGCCATGGCCAAGCAAGGGACAAACTTCGATGAGGTCATGCCTCACCTAGCCCCTGGTGAGGCTCGAGCCCTCCCTTGGGGAAGCGAGGGCATGCCTCACCTAGGCCACCTGCTAAGTTGGCAAGAGTTGAGCCTCACCATCCATGGGTGAGGTTGGGCCCTTGGGTGAGGCACACCCTCGCCTTTGGCCAGTCTCTGGTCCAAGGATCGGCTAAAGGAAGGAAAGGAATGAAAAAGAAAGAAAGGAAAAAGAAAAAGAAAAGAAAAATAAATAATTCAAAAAAAATTAAAATATTATAAAATTTTGTCCACTTCAGTGCTAATAGAATCACATAGGACTTGAATTGATTGGATGACTTAAATTGATACAATGCAAATTGTTTAGGACCTATATGTCAAAAAAAAAAAAGTTTAGGACAGTATAATAATAATAGATTTACGACTTTTTTGGTAATTTTTCCTTGTAATCGAGTTTTGCACATCTTAGATTTGATAATAATGTGATTGGACACTTGATATTGAGCTACTATAATCTTACAATAATTTGTGATGAGTGGTCTGTTAGAATATGCTTTAAAAAAGGCCATAGTCTCCTCTCCACATCTTATTCAAGAATATCATGGCTTATCCATCAATGCCATCTAAAGGAGAAGAAGACCTAACTCCCGGTTATCATATGGTTCCGTTCGTGCATACATACAATGTAATCGAGGTGATCAGAATCATTCATATTTATTTGCATTGAATTCTAAAAACTATATCATATCATGCCAAAAGGGACAAGTTAAGCTTTCTTTATTCAAGGCAGATAATTTTCCCAAAACCACTCGAATTGTGGAATGCTCTCCTAGTTTTTCTTATCTCTTTATTTCTAATTCCTCCATTAGATAAAATGAGAGATCAATTGCAACCATTAAATATATATATGGCAAAGCCTATGCCAAAGATATTGCCATGGGACTATTCACGTTGTGAATACCATCATTCCATCCGTACCATCCAAAGGCATAGTCATCTCCAAGAATCCTCTTCACCATGCTATTTCTCGCTTTGACGGTAATGGTGAAGCTTCTCTTTGGCCGATGCGATCGAACACCAGCAAACTCGGTCGGATTGTCACCAAGAACCCTGTCGGTGGTTTGACATGTGAGAAATAACAACTGTTGTGTTTTCCGCCTACATTTGTGACGGTTCTCTTCACTGTGATCGTCCCGTTGAGTCTACTGATTTGGAGAGTCGGATAATTTAGGTTCCTCGAGACGATCAGCTCTTTCGGGCACTGGAAGCTTGGGTCCTTGATCCCGAAGCTACAAAGATATGCAGCGTAGTCTGAGTACGATGCGTCGTACACAAGGCCGGGGTCGGCCACTTTCTGCGGCATCAGGTGGCCGGCTCCCAATGCGAAGGGAGTGGCGAGAGTGCCTGCTGCATCGGTTATGGGCTTGCCCCTGTTGTCCAATTGAAAAGCTGCAACATGAGAGACATTAAAGGGTTAGGCAATACTAATTTTCGTCATCGTGAGCTCGGTTTGAAGGCAATGCTCGACATGATCAGACATGAATGAGACACAATGCACAATATGAATGGTAGAAAAAGAACTTAATGGCGACACAACACGGTGCAACAACCTTAATCTGTATACTGTTTTATCAACATGAATCAACACATTTTCATCCTTGGTGAATCTTTTAATGGTCAGCATTTGTAAACACGGTAAGAGCAGATTGAGACACGAACTGTCAGCCCCGATAGTACCTTAAAATGAGATCTTGAGATGTTTTACCTGTAGTCATAAGGGCAGATCTGATAGCTGCACTGCTCCATTTTGGATGAATGGCTTTGAGGAGAGCCGCCACGGCGGCCACATGAGGGCACGACATCGAAGTCCCCGAGTTGAAGTTGTACTTCACGATTCGAGGATCGCTTTCCAACTTCGTTGGTGAATTTGCCTCACTCCACGCTGCCAATATATTTACTCCCGGGGCTGAGATGTCAGGCTGAGCAGAAGAAAAAAATTTGGTAATGCAATAAGCTAGCAATGTCATCGTGATTTTTCACAGTATTCTTCCTTGTCGTGAAAGAGGGAAAACAATGCTGGGAAACTATACCTTGAGAATATCGGGGTCGATGACATTCGGACCTCGACTCGTGAATGCAGCCATGACAGGAGCGGGCTTAGTGTACAGGACGGTTCTTGCCGGTACTATTCTCGCCGTCGGACTCTTGGTAGATCGAATGTAGTCATAAATCCGAGTGGCGTCGGAATGAGTCACGGCGGTCGCTGGAAGAACGTGGGCGTCGCATGTCTGGTCGGCTCCGTTGGCTGGGCTGTTACCCAATATGAATCCGGCACCGCCAGCTCTCCTCACTTCCATGCCTTTGCCGACTCTCGTCCCGTTCCCTCTAATGCACAGCACTATCTTCCCCCTCACCTTCTTTGGATTGAGGGAATTTGGGAGGCATTTACTGCAAAGAATACCCATATTAGAAAGATTAATTAGCAACTAATCCAAATTTTAGGTAAAAACAATCAGAAATTTTTCTGAAAATGAACGATTAATCACTCTGAGTCCTCCTTGGATACGTCTGGGGCTACTGCATCTCCAGCATAAATTAGTGGATACATATTGTTGGAGTGATATGGAGTGACTGTTTGTCCCTGTGCAAATGAGTTTTTAGCAAATGTTGAGCGCCATATGGAAATATTATCAGTGCATAGATTGAGAGATTGGAGTATTTAATAGTTGTGCCACATATACAGAACTATCAAACATATGGAGTGATTTAATTTTCACCTCGATTGACATCCCGTTTCCGAGCTCTACCGGTGCGACAAAAGTTCGGTCGACGGTGCTGGCACCGACGGTGATGACCCATGGAGCAGGGTTCGACAGGGTCCCCGGAGCAGGCCCGTTGTTACCTGCGGAGCACACCACAACAATGTTGCTTTTGGCCGCATGAAATGCCCCTAGGGCTATGCTGTCCTGGTTGTATGGCACGGGCCGACGGGTGCCGATGGAGATGCTCATTACGTCGATGCCGTCGCCAATGGCGTCGTCCATGGCAGCCAACATGTCCTCCTCAGAGCACGTGTTGCCTTCCACTTTGGATACGCCAGGGATCGCCCAACACGCTTTGTAGATGGCTAGGTGGACGAGCGGTGCGCCACCGGATGCAGTGCCGTGGGCGAAGCCACCAAGGGCGGAGACGTTAGCCACCCTTCGGCCTCCGACGGTGGAAGCTGTGTGAGTCCCATGGCCATCTTTATCGCGCGGTGATCGATAGTCCAGTGTGGTGTCAAGAGGACCGTAGTAATTCTCATAGCCCTTGACATAGAATCTAGCTCCGATAAGCTTCCTACATTTTCATTTCAATTTAACTATTACTTTTGAGACATGGGTTATATCTTTTGAAAAAAAAAATGCTAAGCACTTCAATACCAATTTATAAATTTGGTTTACCATATGTTGTACACTGCACGTTGTCACTTAATTAAGTGAGCTACATCCATCTCCTAACAACAATTCATTGCATCATTTAATATATCGGTCTTACTAAGATGTATCGATGAAATCAATTATAACATAAACTCTCTCTCTCTCTCTCTTCATCGCATATAAAATCCTTGAAAAGACTGGCCATTATTATTATTCATAATGCAAAGGAAACTCGCCAAATGGAGGGAAAGGTCACGGGATGGCAATCGCAAAGGGCCAAAATCGATAATTTACTCCATTTTGTCACATTGTTTGTTGCATGTTCCAACTAGACAAATCGAAGTTATAGCCAACATCAAGTCCAAAGCGCTATCCCCCCCAATCCGACGAAGAATTTTGCAAGACGACAGGGTGTGTAGCCGGTAGGCATGGTGAAAGCCTTGTACAGACAGGGCTTCAGCTGGAACCAATGGCGTTTTCGATAAAGTTATGAAATTGACGGTAGGATACAGGGAAAAAGAAATGGCCAAAAAGAAGTAATTAAGATTTGGGGGCCAGAAGATAGGAGGTCAAACAATAAAATCCGGGATTCCAGCATCACGTTAAGTGTTCTTTTTTAACGGAATGCTCTAAAAAATCCTCACGTGATAGTTTTATAAACATAATTAGGTTTTGTGTTTCTTCAAAACTTGAAATCAGATCTTGGGTTGGATAAATTTCTGCCAGAAATGATAAAGAATCTCACCTAACTTTCTCTAAATTGGGGTTCAATCTTTTAAAGTTCTAGTCAACCAGACATACTTATCAATATCAATATCCCAGGTACTATTTTAGGATAAAAATTGATTGTGAATGGATTCGTGTGTGGTATAGTTCGTATACTCTTTATCTTTACCTTTAGTCTATATCGCCATTAATTGGGTACTTTTAATTTCAAAAGTCGATTGACTATCCAAATCAATGGTGATGGATGAGAGTTTTGTTAAAAAAATAAAATAAAATAGCATATGTATTAACTTTTTATTCCTTTCCAAATTAATGGACTGCCTTTAGAATTTACCATGTTTGGTCTCACCACTTCAAAATCTCATCCTAATCGTAACATTTGAAATTCAAACCAACAGAGCTAACAAATATGTCAACTATCTAGCACACGCAATTTCACAATTCAAATAAGATCAATAACGATTATGACATGGGAGAAATGGATTAGAGAATTTTTCATCCAAGATTTAATAATTGGTCTATTCTTAGTCTAGGTAAAGTTCATCTTGTTGTGATAGAAATAAACAAAAACAAATAAGTTTTAGCTAATTGACGCGAAAGGACATCGGCTAAGTCATGAGACAAAGTTATGCATGACATAACTATGAGTTCAAACAACATGAAAAGTCCAACATAGAAAACAAGGACATTAGACTAAGTACCTGTTGCAATGGGACGCATCAAACTCTTGCCCAGTTTGGCAGATTCCTCTCCATGATTTTGGAATGGGCCTCATTCCTTTATCGCTAAAGCTCTTCGATTCTGGCCACACACCTAATGACCCCAAAAAAGAAGCAATGAAAACACCAATCAATCACCCTCCCAATGAATGAAATCAGGTCGTACATCAGTGAGCAGTACCCGAAGAAAAAGCACACTAAAACCCTAATGGAATCTCCCACGAAACTACAAAGAAGACAAGACCTAGATTCACGTGAGAAACAGTAGCGGAGAGAGTATAACTCATCAAGATAAGGACGCAAAATCAAATTTACATTTTGTAGACACTTACCACTATCCAGAACCCCAACAATGACTCCCCTTCCATGTTTGGCCTTCTGCAAGAGGCCTCCTCTCATCTTATGAGGGTTCCATGATCCTTTCACTCCTTCCAAACCCAAGAATTCCCATGACCTCGTGGTGTGCATAGAGTACTTCCTTGGGTCGCTCCGAATCACCGATACCACTTCGTCGAGCTCTGCCCAACCACAAATTGCCAGCACGCAGGAAGTTTAATTTTATCGAAGTGGTGAGCCCGACCGATCATTTTTTCAACACTCAATGGGCCGAATTACTCGAACTTCGACAGAGTGAGAGAGAGGGAAAAGAAAAAAACAAATCTTTGTCATTGGAGCACCTACCCGATAGCCTGGAGGCCTCATCAGGAGTAAGAACAGCGGCGTAGCCATTGAAGCTGTTCTTGTAGCTGTAAAGAAGAGAAGATCTTGCTTCTTCGACATCAATGGCTTTGAGTGATGATAGGTGAGAGAGATGGTGGTCTTCTATTTCTTGCTTCGTTTTGCCTCCATCGTGCTCTCCGAGATTCACTATGTAAACCTGACACATGCAATACAATTATTGAGAATACCCACAAAGAAAAAAAAAATATACGTGAGCAACGGAATCGGAAAAAAAAAATCCAATCTTGGCCAGGAAACAAGTCGGACGTACCTGGCGTTCTGAGCAGAAGGCGAGAATGGGGAGGTCAATAATGAACAAAAGACATACAAAATTGTGGAACTTCATTGTTTATTCACTAAATTCCTCTTCTTTCCAATAGATACGATGTGAAGGACGATGATTGGGTATTTATAACTGTAGGAGTCGTCTACGACGGAGCGGAATGTGATTTCCGAAATGGCCGTAGTCCCCTAGAAGAAAGAGAGGCTAGTAGTCGTTTCCAAAACTGTCGTTGTCCGGAAGAAAGTGATGATGTGTCCAAGTCTTGTTTGGACTCCTCACAAAGCCAAATTCCGAATGCACCGGGCCGAAATCCGGGAGCCCCCAAGATCACTCTGGAGGTTGATTAATCGAGCTGTTTAAAAGTTGGCTTCAACGCTACCGGACCCGCTTTATTGAAGGAACAAAAAAAAAGAAAAAGAAAAAGGAGAGAGACGTCAAGTATGACATTTTCTTTTTATGAATTCTACACGAGAGATTAGATCATGCTAATTTCCACAATAAGGGAATGTTTATTTGGCAAGGACTTTGATGGAAGTGAGTCCCTCGAGATTCTTTGACAAGATTGTGGGAGATCTTTCCTTTGTATCTTTCAAGATCCACCCTACGATATTGGGTCAAAAAAGGGTATTCTTAAAAAAGAAATCAGAACCATCAAAATTTTAAAACTTGGGATTCTCCAAGACTTAAGAGATAAATTTATATCCACTAGATTGTTAGATGTATATAAGTGATTAAGGGTCCAACCACATCAACTATTTAACCTTAGGTTGCATTTGGCAGTCATCTATCCAATTAGATGCCTCCACCTGAAAGGGACAAAGATCCACTATCCCATTAGATGCCTCCACTAGTATCTTAATAAATCTCAAACATTAATATGATAGTCACAAATTTCACAATTACTCTTTAGAAAATGCATTAATAGTTTGGATAGACGAGGTACCAAATGGACACACTCATAGGGGGTACAGGATCTCATTACCCCCAAAATTCTGTCCCTCCTCTACAATAAATATGGTGTTGACGACAGAAAATAAGATACGCTTGTTTTCTGAGAGAGGTGTTCTAGCTACCAGAACGCGTTCAATCAAAGGTCGCTATAGTGTGCCATTTGTGGCTACGAAATGCTATTGTTTGGTAGCGAGAACTAGCCTTTGGCGACGGGATTGTAGTCTATGGTGACCAAATTTGATTGGTCGCTAGAGATCAGTTTAAATTTCCCCTTTAAAGCCCTAATTTCACTCTCTTCCTCTCCCCCTCGTTGGCCTTAATTTGCGACGACGTGAACACCCACCTCATCATCAGCATTAGCCTCGGCTGCCATTGCTGCCGGTTGTTGCCGTTTGCCCCAGCCAAGTAGCTGCTATCAACCCCGACCCTGATGAACCACCGTCATCAATTTCTTTTTTAAACTTGTGGAGTGGTACCTGGTCAAATTGGGGTCGTGCGCCACCCATCGTCGCCACGGCGACCTTGATTGTTGAAATCACTCACGGTCGAGTTCCCTCATCTTGGCCATGGCTAAGACTCCAGCCTCTTTTTCTCTTAAATTCTTTTTCCTCTACTGTTTGAATTAACTATATGTTTTACATGTTCAATTTTAGGTGGTGATTCACGTTGGCTGGTTAATTACATCATTAGAAGTTACGTTTTTCTCATAAATATGTTGTACTTTACATCATTAGTAGTTACATTTTTCTCATAAATACGTTGTACTTTACATCATTAGTAGTTACGTTTTTCTCATAAATATGTTGTACTTATTAACTAATTGGATTGTCCTTGATTGACAGTTGACAATGGGAATTTCGATCGACATACATAACTCCTTTTAACCCCCGGGTACATACTGGACATTGGAGAACGGTTGCCATGGCGACAGCAACCTTGCTCTTCCATTTTTCATCTCGTGATTCTAGAAAACTTAGGGGAAATGCTGCAGAAATTGGTTTTAGAAAAAAAGACGTGCATGACAATTTCCTTCCATGTTCCCGAGTAGGATTGGACCAATACCCTTTAGGAATGTGATAAGGCCTTAGTAAAATTATCAGTTGAGATCATCCAATGCTCGATCGGACGAGCTGAGTCTGGTGACCACACCGGCAGCATCGTGATAGTTGTGGAGGGGGAGGGTCAACAGAGAGAAGTTTGGAGGAAGATGGGGCTAGAGAGAGAGAGAGAGAGAGAGAGAGAGAGAGAGAGAGAGAGAGAATTTTTTCTGAAGTTGGTTACCTAGGTTAATCTGTAAAATATCTAGAAAAAATGCATAGGGAATGTAGAAAAATATGCTCTTTTTTAAAGAATCGTGCTTATTTGAATAATTAAGCTTGTTTAATAATCATAATTAGTAATAACAAAGATCAATTAAGTAAAAAAAAATCACTAAATGGGATACTTAAGGATAGGGCTACTTTATAGATTTTTTTTTTCTAGGGGTTTTAACCATAGGGATTGGTCGTCCCCCCGACCCAATACAAACCTCTAGGCTGGATGCCTCATTAGCAGGTACTTTAATCTTACATATTGTATTGGAAAAAACTATCCAAAATTTTTTAAATCTATTGCAGTTTTGCCAATTTAATCATAAATCTTTCAATTTTGCCAATCGAATCCTAAACGTTTTCACCTTTTGCCAATTGAGTCCATTCGGCTAATTTTAACTAGAATTCATTGATGTGGATGATGGTTGTCTAATGTGGCACAATCGATAGAAATGTGGATAATATTATATTAATATTTTTCTGATTTTTTTTTTCCCTTCTTCCTTTGTTCTTCATTTTTCCGATGACTGGCCATTGGCCAATGTTGGGTGGGCTGACCTCCCCTAAGTGAGGATCGTTATTGTTGGCCATGGGCAAGGCCTTATCAGACAAGGGCGAGCCTTAGTGAGGCCTAGCAAGTGTTGGCCTCACCCGAGCCAAATCTGGCGAGGCCAACCCTTGCCTAGGCCAAGGCAACCTCGCCAAGGCTCGCCCTTACCTAGTCGGGCCTCACCTGCGGCGGTTGATGGCAACCCTCGACTAGGCAAGGCCAATCCGCACGGCCACTGACAAAAGGTAGAAGAAAGTAAGAATAGAGAAAAAAATTAGAAAAATATGAAGATATTATTAAAAAATGTCTATGTCAGCGTTGGCTGTGCCGAGCGATTGGCATCCATGTCAATGAATTCTGGCCAAAATTGGCTAGATTAACTTAATTAGCAAAAAGTGAAAAGGTTTAGAACTTAATTTGCAAAATTAAAAGGTTTATGGCTAAATTGACATAATTACAATAGGTTTATGACTTTTTGGGAATTTTTTCTATTATATTGCTCAAACATACAGGGAATGATAATAATTCCATAGATGGCAAGAAATCAGTAATATTCATTCATCCATTTTCAGTTGTTATCAATCAACTTTTGATTTCCATTTTCACAACTTAAAATTGTCTATCCTTAAATTCGTTGTTTCAATTTCCAGCACTCATTTTTAGGTTCTATCATACGAGACATAAATTTCTAGTTGAAGAATTACAAGTATAAATGTCACTCACGTGTAAACTTAATGATGAATGTACAAGTGATGTCCATGTACATGGTCGTATGGAACCAATGGAAGCAGTAGTTGATAATAGAGTTCATTAGTTTCGGAAGAAATTGATATTGATTTCAACAATAACCTTACGGAAACATCTAAATTACATTTTTTTTGTAGTTATAACTCAAATTCGTACACGGATTATGTTCGAACTAAAAGCCGGGCAATGGACGGTGTGAAGTTTCAATCACTTAAACGAGGAAATTGAAGTCGGGACTCTAGGAAAAGGACCGCCACCCAAGGCGTGCAACAATTTGGCTAAACATTTTGTTCTGACCTATACATGTCACCAATAGTTTCAACTTTCAACGCAAGTGTCAATTTGCATGTGTGATGGTCCTACGTTTTTGACGGTGTTGCAAGAATGAAGAAGCATGCTTGCAAATGGATAAACCTATGCCAATTGTCCTTTGTCCTAATCCAGCCCAGCAAATCGTTGTCTTGTCTTAACCCACTGTTCATGTGGTTCGGGACGGATCTAGGATTGAAGATTTTTTATTTTGTTTTTTTTTTTTTTTTTGGTGGGGGGGGGAGGGACCAAAATAAACATAAAAAGTTTGACTTAATATTTTTAAATCAATTTTGAATGTATGGCCATTTAATTTAGTCAACTGAAATAAACTTATATATTGATATTGATGTCTAGGGGTAAGTGAAACGACTGTATATTTAGTAAACATTACTCCATAACTTGTGAGAAAAGAGTGAGTTTTTACTTAAAAATCGTAGAATATGACTCCATAGCTTTGTACAATTCTTTTAAGGGGTCAAAAGAAAAAAATTTCCAAAATTTAGGGAATGTGATGAAAATTCAAAAAAAAAAAAAAAAAAAAAAAAAAAAAAAAGGAGGGCAAGACGTGGGGCCCCCGTTTAGAAAATCAATCTTATTTAATTATTCATCTCAAGTGTGAGAGTTATCAGATAGACTTAACGCAAGTTTAATTTAGAAAATCAATACTACGTAATTCATATTTTTCAAATTAAGTTTTATCTCGCAAGATGTGATTGATTTAGTCTATAAATTGAGTCTACACGAGTATCATCCCTCGAGCGGATAACATACAATTTCTTAGGAGTTTATGGGCACAACACACGCGTTTGATTTGTGGAGCTCTCAAGGACCATCCTGCTCATCGTTAGAGACTACCTAAGCTTCCTTTGAAAGCAAGGCCAAAGCATCAAACACAGTAGATGTCGTGCATTGTGGAGGATTGGGGTAATGGCGTGTCTTTCTCCTCCGGATAATGACGTAAATAATTGACCACCTTGTTTTTATCCTAAGAAAGCAAGAATCTTTATTGGTCGCACGTAAATGACAATCTTTAAGTAGATGGGAGACCCAAAAAAGAGAAAGAGACTAGGTTAGTGGTGGGGTTCGTGTCGTGTTGTCATATTCATATCAGTGGCGTAGTCCGTCAACATGTTTGCGAAATATTTTTACTTATAAATTGCTCAAAATGTATAATTTGTATTAATTTTGAATTTGAGATCACATGGGTTCCCATTAAGAAATGCTGTCCCTAAACTTTGTTGGTATCCAAATCTTACTTTAGAGGCGGCACCAAATCAAGATTGTGCTGTTAAAATTTGATTTTTCTTTTTTTTCATTTGTTAGAATTATTGTTGCTCGTTGAGATCATCTCTCTATTTTCTTTTGGCCGGTGTACCGAGAGCGTCCTGTCTTTTCTCCTCTCTAGATTATCCTGTTGCACGCCTCAAAATATGTTGGGCATAGTGCTATTTTCCCATTAACTAAGGCGCCGAGTGACTAAAAGTACAAACAATAAACAAAATGTATTAAACGATTATAATCCGTAACTAATAATGCACATAAAATTTGGGATTAGCACTAGCATAACAATAAATAATGATGATAACTAAGAGCGGAGAATATAATTAATTAGTATAGCCCAACGCACTATGACTACAAGTTCCACTGTTGACTTAAAAAAAAATTCAATTATTTTTTTATAAATGTAGGTGCATGAGTGTGAAGACTTTGCCTCGAGACTCATAAAATACTATGTAGATTTCACGAACTCGATAAGTTTTCCTTTGACATGTTAGGTGACCTGATCCCAACTACTGTTTATGCAACTGAACAAGTTTGAACATGTGATATTCGGTTTTTTAGGGAGAAATCCCGGGCTCCCGAACCAACTATAACACCCTTAAAGGGTAGACTCCTGAAAGTTTTTTGCAGTGTTATGGTTCCTTGTAAAAGAATTATGATAATTCATGTGATTAAGACGAATTGAGAACGACGAATTCGCCTTTGGAGAGATCAGAGAAGCCCCCTCGAGCATATATGTGGCGTCCTACTCAATTCACTTGACAAATATGAATAGAAAAGATAATAATTTAATAAGAAGATTAGTCGTCCTAGAAAATAATGAAAATCAAATTTATCCCAAATATCTAATAATATCTTTCTAACTATATTCTCTAATATTCATAAATATACTTCAATATACTTAATGGGCGATTACCCAAGAAAGTAGAATTATCAATGGTTCTCTCAGATTTCGAAGGAATTGTCGTTTTCCTTAGAAAATCAGAATGTGGTCCATGTGATTGCGAGTTCCATGCATGGCGTGGGATTTTGTGGTCGACCTACCATCTCAAGAGCAAAGCTACAGCTAACTTGAATGATAGTTTACGTACTTCCAAAGTTCAAGCTTTTCCGTTGATCTGATTTCAGATTTTTAGAGGGATAGATCACGAAAGCCGATGTTTAATCTTGAGAAGGCATTGTGACTCTTGCTTGTGGCCGGTGAGGGCATGTAAGCCTCTGCCTATATCAAGCGAGGATCACTGGCCTAGGGTTAGAAAAATAAAATAAAAGAAACGGAAAAACAAAAAAATAAAAAAATTCAGAAATATTAAAGTATTGTTAAGAATTGTCTACATCAATGCTACCATGCCACATAGGTCAGTCAATATTCGTGTCAGCAATTTCCAACCAAAATTGTTGAATTGTCGAAAAACCTAGTGGCTCTCTTCTTCCCCCATATCAGAATGTCGAATTGTCTTCGCCAACTCTATTAATGTACTTGGAGTAGTTTGTTTCTATGTTATGTCTCCAACTCATTGGTAGATGAAGATCAATACCTAGCGGAAGGCTGTGGAGTGTTCTTCCTCTTACAAAACAAAGACCATATGGGTTTTTCGAGCATGGCTTGATGAGGGTGCCATCCGTCTGTTGGGCGGAACTTGTTAAATCCGTTCAATTGGTGTATGCAGCTACATATTCCGAAATCAATTCATTAACATCCGACCCATTTGGACCTTCTCACCTAGTCCCAATCGAGCCCCTTGAACCTCGGATCCAAGAGTGTGGATACCTAAAAAGCAGGCCAATATCCTTTTAATATTTGAAGAATTTTGCCTTCATGGCCAATACTGTTTCATTAAGGAATTGATCACCCTCCTTATTTGCCAATTTAATAGATATCATGTGTGAAAATTAAATGGGTTGGTTGCTTGATAGATAACCGCCAATCTAATAGATAAACTTGATTGATAGTTTACGCACTTCCAAAGTTTCAAAGCTTTTCCGTTGACCTGAAATTAGATTTTAAGAGGGATAGATCACGAAAATAGATGTTTAATCTTGAGAGGGTGTAGCAACCCTTGCTTCGGCTGACGAGGGCCGTAATGCCCTTGCCTGACTTGGCCGAGGTAAGGGCTAGGATGCCCTTGCCTAGATCTAGCGAGAGCGCATAGGCCTTCGCCTAGAGCAAGTGAGGATCACCAGCCTAGGATTAGAAAAATAAAATAAAAGAAAAGAAAAGGAAAAAAATAAAAAATAAAAAATCAGAAATATTAAAATATTATTAAGAATTGTTTACGACAACGCTGCTATGCCACATAGGTCAATCAATGTTCATTTTAGCAACTTTTGACCAAAATTAGTTTGATCAATTCAATTGGTAAAACGGAAAATGTGTAGTATTCAATTAGCAATATTGAAAAATTTAAGATTGAATTGCCAAAAAATGCAATAAATCTAGGGTTTTTTGGGGATAATTTTCCATAATTTTTACTTTACGTTTTGTGCGGAAATAACATAGGATTGGCGGCAGCATCCTAGTTATCTCTATCCGGTCGAAGTGTTAAAAGGAGTTGTGGCCCGGTGGATATGGAGCAGGGCTACTTAGAAATGATTTAGTTTATCCCTAAACTATTCCAGTGGACTTCCCATCGGCCGTCTCGAGACATGACAAATCATCGTTCGCCCGTGTTCTCATGACTACCGTCCATCGCCGATTCCGCCTACACTAGAATCGCCACATGTCACGAACTTATCTGTCAAGGCCTCACATCGTGAGTACCCCATTAGTTTGTTCATTTCAATTGGGGTACTTAAATTACAGTCGCGTCTCGAATTCTCTCTCGCCCCTGAGAGCTCCTCTCTACCCTCATGGTAGCGTTTCCTATTTACAAACCCTAAACCCAATCTGATTTTCTGCACCTTCTTCCTTTCTCTTTGTCGTCATCATATCGAAAAACCCAAAAAAGTCTTTTCCAGCTTTGATTCGGTTCAGGTATTGAGATGTTCTCGCACATTAGAACAGTAATCTTCCCCCTTCCTTCGGATTCAACCAGCACGAATGACTGGGCAGATGCGGCTTCGTAAAGGTGGGATTCCGTTATCTTCTTCTTGCTGTTAGACTGGGCTCATAGATTTCTGCTGATGTGAGTGGATTTACGGCTGTTTGCTCTCATTCCTCATTGGGATTCTGGATCTGTTGTTGCTGTGGGTTGGGAGGATGGCTATGTGGCTTCGTAAAGGCGGGATTCCGTTATCTTCTTCTTGATGTTAGACTGGGCTCATGGATTTTCGCTGATGTGAGTGGATTTACGGCTGTCTCCTTTCATTCCTCATTGGGATTCTGGATCGTTGTTGCTTTGTGGGTTGGGAGGATGGCTACTGGCTTTTGACAATAATTTATGATGTTTATCCACATTCTTCCAAAGGGCTTCGTAATCCTTTTTGTCACAGTGGAATCCTGGTAATGTTAGAGATGGGTATTTTTTCACATCAGACTTTCGGCAGAAATTGCAAGAGGAGGAAAAGGAAGATTTGAACGCACAAATACTTGCTTCGTATCAGCCATCTACTTCTTCACTACCCCTTACCTCTTTAGATACTTTTCTGTTCCTGGTTCCTGCAATGACTATTATTGAGCTCCCTTCAAGCCACTTACCTTTTTAGCTTCGCCCCCAAAAACCTTTCCACATATTCTTCGACCATTGTAATTCTTGCTGCAAAAGTGAATGGAGAGAAAGGAAGAGAATGAATTGAGAGTGGCAGCTCTATGTAAAAGTCTCGGTCATTTATGGTCCGAATGATGTTGTTGAAGTTTTCACTGAGATACCTCCACAAAAAAGGGATGAATGTAACTGCACTCTCTTTGGCAAATTATACTCTAAACCAAATGTTAACTTCCCTGCTTTTCTCTCCACAATGAAGAAGGCGTGGAAAACGGAAGGTGTAACCTGTGTCCAAAAAGAACCAGGACTCTTTACTTTTGTCTTTCAATCGGAGGAGGAAAAAGAGAGACTATTAAAAACAGCACCTTGGTCTTTTGCTAGCAACTTGCTGGTCCTCAAACAATGTGTGCCAGAAATACCAGAGCATTGCTATGATTATACCAGATCTGCGTTTTGGGTGCGTATTGGAGGGATCCCCCCTGGCTGGAGGGTAGAAACAGTGTTCAATGACCTAGGGAGGAAAATTGGTCATGTCCTGGAAATCCAATCAGACTCAACAGGTAATACTCAACAAAAAGGAGGCAGAGTCAAAGTGGAAATTGACCTAACTGCTCCATTGAAATTAGGGGCCATCTTGGACATTGGAACCAAATGGCTTTGGGTGGAATTTAAATATGAACGCCTACCGCATTACTGTTATTCATGCGGCAAAATAGGCCACTATGCTAATGACTGTGTAGAGATTCCATATGCACAATCACCTTGGGCAGTCAACAAAAGTGGACCATATGGATCCTGGTTGAAGGTAGAAGCGTGTGATCATAGTCCCTACTGGGAAGCATTTTATGGTAAAATAGAAGAAGAGATCACAGTGGAAGACACTATACCTGACTCACCCACCTAAATCCGTGAAATAGACACAACAGTCAGAGAAGAAGCCACTGCCATGCGAATTGCAGCCAGCAGCAAAAAAAGAGTAGAAAGTTCTCAAGAGCCTGAGGCACTTGCAAACCCTACATCACTTTTAAAGGCAAATCATGACACTGGTAAACATATCATATGTTCTGAATTTCAGAAACCTATTCTCTCGAAAGTAGGAAAATGCAGCAAGAAGAACATGAAGGTGCGAAGGCAAAGAAAGAAGTGTGTACCCGAGCCATCTCCTATTCTTATTGATGACACGGACCTGATGGAGACCCCTGTTAAGTTGATCAAAGATGGCAATGAGTGGGCTTTGGTGGCTAGCCCTAATAAGCCACCAACTACGACATGAAAATTATAAGCTGGAATTGTCAGGGGCTGGGCAACCCCCTGACAATCCAGGAACTAAGAGCTTTAGTAGCTCTTGAACGGCCCAACATGGTTTTTCTAATGGAAACTAAAAACAAAGCAGCGATGGTGGAAGGAGTACGCAGAAAATTACAATTCCAGAACATATTCCTAGAAAATCCGACAGGTATAGCGGGGGGATTAGCTATATTGTGGAATGAGGAAGTGGCATTGAAAGTAAAAGACAGTTCAAAGCAGTTTATAGATGTGGAATGCATAGATCCAGACAGCAGATATGTAATGCAGATAACTTTTGTTCATGCATCTACAAATTTTGGTGAGAGGCTGATATTATGGCAAAAGTTGAAGGCTCTTAAGCCTCCTAATTCCATTCCATGGATTTGCATGGGAGATTTTAATGAGGTATTATACGTATGGGAAAAGGTGGGGAAACGAGAGGCCGATAACCCACGAATCGCTGCTTTCAGAGATATGCTTAATGAATGTTCCCTAATGGATATTGACAGTCATGGGTGTGCATACACATGGGCAAATAACAGGGAAGGGGAGCATCTTGTCAAGAAACGATTAGATCGTGTTCTATGTACCTTGGAATGGAGAACTATCTTCCATGAAGCTGAAGTTCAAGCTCTCCCAGCTATTGGCTCGGATCATAGCCCTCTCTTTACCGCCGGTTATACCCTGAAATCAAGAAAAGAAAGAGAGGTTTTAAGATGGAAACATTCTGGACAGAACATGAGGAGTATCATGGGCTCATACAACAAATATGGAACACAATATCCCTTCCCCAGCCCAGCTTCTCAGTGAAACTATATGAGACTACACAAGTTCTTGCCAAATGGAGTAAAGCGAAGTTTGCCAATGCACCTAGGAGGATCAAAGAGCTCAATCAGGATTTAATGGAGATTACTAATCAACCAACCAAGCAAACAAGTAGATAGGCAGCCCACAACATTATAAACCAGATAGAAAAATTGCGAAAACAGGAAGAACAATTCTGGGGTATGAGATCACGCATTAAGTGGCTGCAATGGGGGCATCAAAACACCAAGTTCTTTCATGCAACAACTGTACAGAGGAGGCAGAGAAATAAAATTACCATGCTGAAAATGGAAGATCACAGCTGGTGTCGAGATCCCTTAGCTCTCAAAAATCATATTGAATCTTTTTACAGAAATCTTTATAAGTCAGAAGGTCCCAGAAACTACCAACCTGTCCTTAACGGTGTCCTTCTCCGGTGGATCGAGAACATCAATGATCATCGATGGCTAATCCCACGATGGAGGAAGTGCAAGCAGCAGTTTTTCAATTGGGAGCCCTAAAAGCCCCCGGCCCGAGATGGCTTTAATGGCCTCTTTTACCAACATTCATGGGATAATCTCAAGCTAGACCTGTTTCAGTTAGTACAGAATTTTTTCCACACAGGTACTCTTGATCCCCATCTCAACAAAACCCATATTTCATTGATTCCAAAAGTCAAAAATCCAGAGAATATTGCTCAGTTCAGACCCATTAGCTTATGCAACTTCAGTTACAAAATTATTTCCAAGCTTCTTGCAAACAGATTAAAGAAGTGGCTGCCAAACATTATTGAGCCAGAGCAGAGTGCCTTTGTGCAAGGCAGGCAAATACAGGACAACATATTTATAGTGCAGGAAGTCTTGCATCAGTTGCGCATCACCAAGAGAAAGAAGAAATTTCAGGCGATATTAAAACTTGACATGCAGAAGGCATATGACAGAATCGAATGGGATTTCTTACGGGATTGTATGCTGAAAATGGGCTTTTGTGCAAAATGGGTGTCCCTAATCATGCAATGTATTTCAACGGTGTCATTCAATGTAAAGATCAATGGAGAACCAACCCAATTTTTCTCCCCTTCGAGAGGACTTAGGCAAGGAGACCCCCTATCGCCATACTTATTCATTCTAATCTCAAATGTATTAACTTGGCTGATGAACAAAGCAATTGCAGAAGGCAGCATTAAAGGGATACAACTAAACACGTTTTGCCCTACACTATCTCATTTACTGTTCGCAGATGATGTTATCTTTTTTCTGGATGGCACTATTGGTGAATGTCAAAACCTGGCACATATCCTCAACCAGTACTGCTATGCTTTGGGGCAAGCTGTTAATTTAAACAAATCGGGGGTCTTTTTCAGCAGTAATAGCCCATTATCTCTAAGAAGAAACTTGGCCTATGAGCTTAGAGTCCCTATATTTGAGAAAACAGGCAAATACCTGGGAATCCCAACAGAATTGGGTCATTCAAAGAAAGAAATGTTTGCATGGATCTTGGCGCGAGTAAATGCAAAGTTAGAAGGATGGAAAGAAAAACTACTTACTAAAGCGGGGAAGGAGATCCCGATCAAAAGCGTTGTGCGGAGCTATCCCAACTTATGCCATGTCCATTTTCAAGCTGCCAATGTCTATCTGCCGAGCAATAGAAAGAAGAATAGCATCATTTTGGTGGCAAAAAGGAGACTCACAGCGCGGGACACACTGGAAAAATTGGGAAGTATTAAAAACTCGAAAGGATGACGGAGGAATGGGATTTAAAGATTTGATAACCTTCAACCGTGCAATGCTCGGTAAGCAAGCCCGGAGATTATCTACTTCTCCAACAGACTGTGGTGCGAGAGTCCCGAAAGGAATCTATTTCCCAAATGAAGATATCTGGAGAGCTCGCAAGGGTCATCGCCCATCCTGGGGCTGGCAGAGTCTGTTACTTGGAAGAGATACAATAGCAGCAGATACTAAATGGTCAGTGGGGGATGGAAAAACCATTAAAATCAGGGAAGACAAATGGTTAGAGCAAGGGGTTATTGGAGGACCAGCAAACCACCAAGAACCAATCTATGTGTCAGAGTTGATCAATGCAGACTCTAATGCTTGGGAGGAACAGCAAATACACCATCTGTTTGATGAAAACACTGCTAATGAAATCTTAGCGATCCCCTTGAGTCAAAACCCGAAGCAGGATAGCTTAGTGTGGATAGGAAACAGAGCAGGGCAGTATACTGTGAAGAGTGGATATAACAAAGCCTATCTAAACCTCCCTAGTACACATCAAAACAGGGCATCATGTTCCTTCACACCCCCACGAAACCTATGGACTCAAATATGGAGCCTTACCGTACCCCCAAAAATTCGGACTTTCATCTGGAGCCTCTGTCAAAATGCCCTTCCCACGCGAGAAAACCTATACAAAAGGAAAATAACACCCGACCCATTATGTCCGATTTGCAATTCCAGAATAGAAACCACAGAACATACCTTTCTATTGTGCAAATGGACCAAAAAAGTATGGGAGGATCCACGACTCAAGGGCACCAGTACTGAAAGCCAGATCAAACGCTTTGATCAATGGTTGATGGGGGTTTTCGAAACCAACCGCGACTCACCTGCAAGAGAGCTTACAGGAGTGGTTCTCTGGAACATTTGGAAGGCTCGGAACAACTGGATCTTCAGAGCAAAGCGTCCGCAACCAGCGGATATGTTGGATCTAGCACATGAACAGCATCTAAACTTCAGCAGATGGAAGCAGAAACAGAGCGTAAAACACCCAAATCGCAGCACACCTGTTCGATGGAATCCGCCGGCCCCAACAGAGATGAAGATAAATGTTGATGCGGCCTGGATCCCAGGCGATTTCATCTGCTCCATCGCTGGAATCGTGCGAAACTCTTATGGACAGGTCGTTGAGGGCTTTGTCTCGGAAGCTAGGGTTTCATCCTCGCAGCAAGCAGAAGCCGAATCACTGTTGCACGGGATTCTTTACTTAAAAGGACTTGATCTGCGGCACGTGGGAGGAGACAGAAGCCAAACACTTACATGGACATGTGAAAGTGACTGTTTACCTGTCGTGGACCAGGTAATGGGCCGGGCCGAGCCTCCTTGGAACTTAAGAGAAATCGTGCAAACCTGCAAAGAAGAGCTGGCGAGGTGCAAAAATGTAACAGTGGTTTACTGCCCCAGAGAAGGAAATAGAGCTGCGGATTGGCTGGCCAGGACACATCGGGCCAACAAACTTCCTCTAAATTGGTTGATCACCACTCCTCTACCCCTTTCGGAAATTTTATGTTCAGAATTTTCTCCGTCGTTGTCTTGTAAGACTGGTTTATTTCGATGATCGGATGCATTATCTATTTTCGACCAAAAAAAAAAAATTTGGGGTACTTGTAGCGCTCCTTGGATGTAATTTAATTTAGTAGCGCCGGTAGAAGCGTCTGCTGGGCCGCGTCGGCCTATACCCTTTGTCTGAATAAAAATTAATTTAATTTTTTAATGAATTACTTTTTCAAATTTTAATAATAAGAGAAATTGTTGAGGAATAAAATCGAAAAGAAAAAACTCATTCATTAAATCAATATATCAATACAAATGCATCTCGAATATTTTGAAAAAAAAAATTATATAATGGTGCTTTGATAACAATTACGCAAAAATGACATCAAAGAGATTGTCTAATAAATTCATGTCTTCAACACTGTATCCCTCACAATGGTCTGAATGATAGAATATCATCATTGCCCTCTTGTTTATGTTGGACACTGGTCTTCTGGAGTCAGTTATTGTTAAAACCAATCATTAAATGTGACAACCCTTTTTGAATTTTTCATAAAGAGGCTATACATATTATCTTTGGTCTATGGGGAACATAGACTTTGATGGTATCACACTTGCCAATTGGGTCAGTAAGTCATGAGGCATTGTGGAAAGAATCAGAAAACTAGTGGCTCTCTTCTTCCCCCATATGAGAATGTCGAATTGTCTTCGCCAACTCTATTAATGTACTTGGAGTAGTTTGTTTCTATGTTATGTCTCCGACTCATTGGTAGATGAAGGCCAATACCTAGTGGAAGGCTGTGGAGTGTTCTTCCTCTTACAAAACAAAAATTATATAGGTTTTTGGGCATGGCTTGATGAGGGTGCATCTGTCTGTTGGGTGGAACTTGTTAAATCTGTTCGATTGGTGTATGCAGCTGCATATTCCGAAAGCATTCATCAATATCCGACCCATTTAGACCTCCTCACCTAGTCCCAGTTGAGCCACTTGAACCTCGGATCTAAGAGTGTGGATACCTAAAAAGTAGGCCAATATCCTTGTAATATTTGAAGAATTTTGCCTCCATGGCCAATACTGTTTCGTTGAAGAATTAATCACCCTCCTTGTCTGCCAATTTAATACATATCATGTGTGAAACTGCTGGAGCTCAAATCATCTGTTGTATCACTAAAAACTGAATGGGTTGGTTTGATGAATAACTGCTGTATGCAAGCTCCTGCTGATTCCTTTCCTCCTAAGGTGGCTCTACCCACTTGACGATTCGCCTTTTAATTTGCTACCACATAACATAAATAGCTTTCTTGACCCCATTGGCATCGATCTTGAGTCGGAATGTCTTCTAGACCTTGGACATTTTTTCTCCACGAAACTCGATGCAACAATTGCTTGGGGATTTTCTTCAAGGGTAGGGGCATGTCCAAAGAAGCGTCTTGGTAGGGAGTAGCTTCCAGTGTTCACCCTTGCAAATCCACCGAATCCTCAGGTTGTTGTGTCTTGTTGTTGTTGTTGGATTCAACTTGTTACAAGGAAAAAGCTGACACATATATATTGTCATTGCAAAATTCACTGGACGAGTCTCATATCAAGTGCACAATTAAGTACATATTGAATTGGGATTATTGGATATGGATTGTTATTGATGTTGTTTTGCATTGCCACACGATTAATTTGTAGTAAGAAGCTTAGAATTAAATGAAATTGACAGATGATTTTAGAGAATTAGAACATTTGAAAGTGGTGTGTGAGTGATGACTGAAACATTTTGAAAAATGAGAGGAATTGAACCAATTTATAAAGATTTCTTTCTTTTTTACCTAGCCCAACGGTCATTTTTCTATATAAAGTTAGGGCCCAACGACCTGCCGGCAGTCAGTCGTTGGGCCGGATTGGGTCACTAATCCAGTGATTGATTTAAAGCGAGCCCAACCATTATGGCCCAATTCTAATATATAACAATGTTATTTTCTTGCCATGGAAAAAACTTAATGAGTTAAGCATTTATAAAGTTGGATGATTAGTTGGAGAACACCATAAGTATCTTTTGCCTTTTCTTCCAACTCGCGTACATTCACATTTTATTCAACTCAAAGCGCCTTGTCTATAATTGCCTAAATTTTGCATATGATTCTTTCATCACTTATTTAAAAAAATAAAAATAAGTATAATTCATTGTTTTCAAAGTTCGGAAAGGGAAAAATGAAGTAGAAGTTCGTCAACCAACTCCAAAAGGCCCAGGTTCCAAACCAGAGGCCCACTGGGCTACCGACTCAATGAAGCGTCGAGGTGAAAAAAAAAATAACGATGACAATTAATGACAATTTAAAACAACAAAAATTGTGGGGAAAAAAAAAAATTGGGCTCAAACATGGGCCAAGGACATCTGCAATGTTTCGGCTTGATGACTTTGCATTAGACAAGGGACTATGCCTCCAAGAATTCGCTTGATGCAAATATTGTGTGGTAACTAATATAAAGTATGCTTTAGAAAGCAACTTGCAAAGTTAGAAGTAAAACAAAAGATTAAAAGAATGAGAGAGCAAACAGATATTGAAGTTGCACACATGATTTTCGCCGACATGAACTTTGCAGCCTCAGGCAGATGCCACGCCTGGGTCATGCGACCTCATGCAAGGTGCTGCCGCCGCAAGATGCATTGGTGGCCAAGGACAAGGCCAGCTCTTGCAGGTGTGAGACCACTCGCCCAGATCGCGAATGCACACCTCTTGCAGGTGTTGAATCATTGAATCTGACCTGCGCGACCCTTGGCAAACCTTTGCTGGTGTTGTGCTTGCCTCAGTGAAGCTTATCGATGTTGCACGACCCTCGGCAAAGCTTTTCGATGTTGCACGACCCTCGGCAAAACTTGTCAATGTCCCCTAACCCTTGGCGAAGCTTCACAACCATGATCGACCATGGATTCTCTCTTTCTCTATCCAAGGTTGAGGGGTAAAACAGAAATGCTAATATATCGCTGAGGGTAAGATTGGAAGAGGAAAACTTCTTCGAACCCCTTAGGGCGCGTTTGGTAACGATTTTGTTCTCGGGAACAGATTCTGATCATAAATGATTCTTTTTTATTCTGTTCCCGAGAACAATTTCTGAGCAAAAGAACATGTTTGGTAATTGTACAAAACTTATAATTCTGGAATAGAAAAAGAATATGCATTTGGTAATTATATAAAATTTCTATTCAAATTCTAAAATTTTATCAAATTATAGAAATTATATTGATTAATTATATTTATACTAAATAATACACATATTAACAAATCAAATTTTTATTAAATAGTAAATAATAAACTATAAATATAAATACTAAATAATAAATTAAAATACAAAATTAAATATGTATTCTATAAATAGCAAAATTTCAATTCATACTTCAAATCATTTTATTAATTTTTTCCTTTTTTTTTTTTCTTTTTTTCCTTTCTTCCTCCCCTTCTTCTTCTTCTTCTTCTTCTTCTTCTTCTTCTTCTTCTTCTTCTTCTTCAAGGTGGCCAGTTGCTAGCCTTGGGACAACCGACAACCGACTAGACGAGGGTCGGCGACCTCACCGAAGCGTTGCCGGCCCTCATTGGCCAAGCCTCGCCGGCAGCTAGGCGAGGCTCACCCAACCTCGCCAAGCCTTGTTGGGGCTAGGCGAGGCCCGCCTAGCCACCGGGGCTGGGCGAGGCCGAGCCTTGCCGGTGGCTGGGCATGCCTCCGGTGAGCTCGCCAGACCGGTTGCCTGTGACTGGCAGCGGCAGACAGCGGCGAACGGCAAACGGCAACCACGGCGGTGGCAGTAGATGAAGAAGAAGAAAAGGGAAGAAGAAGAAGAAGAGAAAAGAGAAGAAAATGGTTTGATTCTTAGATTTGTTCTCGGAAACAAGAATTAACTCTTTTTTTATTCTTGATTCTGTTCCAAATCTACTTACGGGAACAAAAAAAATAAAAATTTGTTTCCGGGAACAAAAATTTTACCAAACACGATTTTGTTCCAAAACTACTCCTGGAACAAAGAATCAAAATCATGGCTTGTTTGGATGGTTACCAAACAGGCCCTTAAGTTGCATTCCCAAAATGCTAAAATACAAAGAAAAGGAGCTAGCCTGGAGCTTTGAGTATTTCAAAATAAAATTTTGCACCAAAATCTTTGGCTCAAGTATCTTTAGAGCTCAAAACTGCTTTATAAAGACTCAATGCATACCTCATTACTAACAAGTAGAATGGATCATTTTCACGAGACATTGTGGTATGTTTGATTGTCCAGATTTGGGTTGGAATATGATAGGATAAGATTGGATTAGAAATCCACAAAATATCCTCCAAGTTATAAAAAATCTCACTGCATGTTCGATAAAATATCCTCCAGATTAGAAATATTTGAACTTGCCCAGCATAATCTCCTGCAATATTCATATCTCATCGCTTAAGCTCCTTCACCAACATCTCGAGCTCGCTCTTTTCAACGCCCTCCGGTTCATCTCCTTCATCACTGGTTTTGCCAGATACATGGCCATCTCCACCCTAGTTCTCACTCAGCTTCACTGTATCAAAGGCGATTCGAACACTAGTTCTCGCTCAACTTCTCCTTTTCACCTCAATTTTCAAAGCACGATCGGCTGAGTAGCGATGATGACTTGATAGTGGTCAAAGACGATGACAATTGCATGGTGAATGAAAGTGAGGATAATCTGCTATCGTGGAGGTGCGCGGTCGCCGGTAAAACCAGCTGAGTCACTCTATCATCCCATCATTGGAAGAAAATTGTTAAGGTATTTTTAAAAATATTTCAACCAATCCAAATTTATCCCACCCAAATATGTTTGGTCCAAAGAACGTGACCAAATATTGGATAAGATATTTTGCTATCTTATTCATACTCAAATCTAGACTATGTGACCAAAAACTAGATAAAATATTTTGTTATTTTATTCATACTCAAATCCAAACTAACAAATATAATTTTAGAGTTTTTGACTCGATGTGTGCAAGTAATTAATCGAACGCTGGATAAGGGACTCATAGTTGACATAATCTAAAAAGAAATCAGTTGACCTCGTAAAGTCAACATAGATTCGTCCAAACATTATTGTAAAGAAAAGAGTGTGGGATTTATCCAGAAATGGGAAAGTGACTCTTATTTATTTTGGTCGAATGGGAAAGAGACTTTGTGAAGACATAAGTCTGACGACTTTTTGGCTTCCCTCACTTTTGCTACGAGGAATCCGGTGAATTTCCTGAAAATTAGATGCTTTTTTCTTTTAAAGAAAACCATACCGTCCCAGATTTCCGATAAATCCAGATTTATTATATAGTGATTAATAATGGTATATATATAACACTAACAATGGACTCAATGATAACTTAAAAGAATCTATGTATTAATTAGGATAATTGCCAAAAAGTCTAAATTTATTGTATGTCAATTTAGTTTTAATTTAGCCAATTTAGTCATGAACCTTTTGAAGATTTGTCAATGTAGTCTTTTCAATCAAATTTAGCCTTAAAATTATTGATGAAACATTGACTATTCTATATGACACAGTTGATGTTGATATAAATAATTTTTTGCTTTTAATTTTTTTTTTTTTTTTTTTGCTAAATTCGGCAAGGGCCTTACTAGCCAACCCTTGCCAACCACTAGACAAGAGGTGCTAAGCCCTCACCAATCACTAGGCAAGGGTACCAAAATTGGCCTAAGAGGCTACATTAGTTTATGACTAAATTAGCCAAATTAAAAAACTTATGACTAATTTGGTATTTGTATAATTGACTTATTATTATTATATTTTGGAAATTTACCACCCTAAATTCTTGCAAGTTTCAAATTTACATTAAATAATTGGAATCAGCCTAAAACTTAAGCACAAGCACAAAAACTAAGCCCTGTTCCTCAATAGCCATGCTTGAGTAACGGCTTGCACAACCAAAGGTGCTTTAGCTTGAGTCCATTGCATACGGGCCCAAATCACAAGATCTTAATGTGTAGTACTCGGCTCCTATGTCTATGTCACGGCACCCAAGTCTAGGTCCATATAGGTTGGGCCTAGACCTCTTGAGGCTAGGTCCAAGACTTCAGTGCTCATGCTTGAGTCTTTGGCAGCCAAGCTCAAGTACTTGGCTCCCGTGCCCAAGTCACAACACCCGGACCAGGGCCTATTGAGGCTAGGTTTGTGTCTCTTAAGATCGAGCTCAAGATCTCAGTGCTTGAACTCATGTCCTCGACAGCAGTGGCCGGTTATTCATCTTCTATGCCCAAGTCACTAGTGGCTAATACCAAATTCTTGGGCCCAACTTGGTTACTTAGCAATCAAGCCTACATCTAAAAAGGCTAGGCTTAGGTCCCTTGAGGTTGGGCCTAAAACCCTGGGGGATGTGTCTGGGTGCCTAGGTACCCAGGTCTTGTGCCCAAGTCACTAGCACCTAAGTTCAAGTCCATCATGGTTGGCCTAGGCTCCATAGAGGTTGGACCCAAGTCTTTCAGCACCAAGCCCGAGACCTTGATGCCTATACCCAAGTTCTAGGCACCATGTTTGTGTATGTGGCTCTCATACCCAAGTCACTAGCATTCAAGCCTAGGTTCATTGAGGCCAGCCCAAGTCTATTAAGGTCTTGCCCAAGTCAGCAAAAACTTGGACCAAGTCCCTCGAGGTTGGGCCCAAAACCTCAGTGCTTGGATATCTGGCTCCTAAGTCCAAGTCATTAGCCCTAATGCTTAGGTTTGGGTCTTTGGCAACCATGCTGGAGTACTAGGTCTTTGTGCCCGAGTCATAGGCGCTCAAATGAGGTTCCATCAAGGCTGAGCTCGAGTCTATAAAGGCCATGTTTTGTTTAAGAGAGTGAGGCAATTGCTCATCACTTGGGCAAGACCCACCACTCTTTGCCTTGCTGCCACCTTCACACCTTCACACCTCAGTCCATAACCCGACCACTGAACTCATTGATACAAGTGTTCTTGTCCATTAGCTTGATACTTTCCGATATCTCCACGTTGCTATGCCACTTCAAGCCCTAGCCCATGAATTGATCTAAGCACTCAAGCTCTCTCACCAATTTAGGGAGTTAATTCATGGAGTCACTCATTTTTTAAAGGCAATAATTTAATAAGAAATTTTTTAAAAAATTGTATCACAAGCAATAAGTCGGGTAAGTGAAAGTGAGTTATGAATAAAAATCAATGGGGTAGATATTTTCAATCCGAATCACTCATTTGATGGCCTAATAAGTGGTAAAGTCCCTTTCGAAATTGTCCGTCCTCACGTAGTGAGGCGGTCAAATCAACGCGGAGCTGCAATTATAAAGGAAATGGACTTTTATGTGCAAATGCTAGAAGAGAAATAAATGTAACCAACTGCAGATGGGGACCGTCATATAGATGACTTTCCAGATACAGGGGGTGCTAAAAGCACATGCAATTATCTCGCGCGTTGGAAACTCATGGGTCAATAAAGTGCAAAGCCCAACTAATTAAGGCATTTATAGAGATCACGGTTGTCATTGACCTTTCGCACCACCGTCTCCGGTGAGCATAAATGATGGTACGGCATTGGAGAGGTCAATTTACAATTTCAATTTTCAAGGACAATATCATATGTGTGTATATATATATGTACAAATAGGTCATGCTTAAATTACTTAATGAGCACATGGATCTTGATATTTATGATAATCCACGTCTCAATACCACCACTTTTTGACACAGGCTCAAACACCGATGTCAATATAGTTGAAAAAAAGTAAAGACAAAAGATATTCTTTTGGTAAAATTCTGTAAAACAAGTGGCCGTCCATCCAAACCTTTAAGCCAACTAAATATGGTATATTTGAGTTTCTCACTAAAGTGAAAATTAAAATTTTAATTTACTTGAATGACAAAATAATGGGATGAATTTTGAGTGATTCATATATTAGAAAAGCCTAAATTCGATCTCTAAACATTAAAGAAAACCCTAAAAGTCAAGCGAAAAGAGCCGCTAAATACCTACTACATTGGTAGATTGACACAGTTATTGGTCCCTTGCGGTCTATGGACATTGAAAGATGTGGTCCTGAATTAGCGTCTAAATACCAAAATCCATAAGCTATCCCAAACACAAGTAAAATTTAAAATGATCAAATGAAATATACTTAACGCCTATCTCATATATGAAAATATAGGGATATTAATGTCGATGATCCACTAAAATGTCCTTACTGTTGTCATAGCTCAATAATTTCAAGTATAGTCTGTAAATTAGACTTTCAGAATTCTGTCTAATGCAAACTTTTCATTCTTTTCTATGCTGGTGAGGGATATGAGGCGAGCCGACAGCAATGTGGTTGAGTACAGAGGAGAGAGAGGGCAATACATTTTCGCTTCCGTTTTTAACACGCCTCTTGTCCATCACTCCTCTTCACCGAAATATCACGATTATGTTACGGACGTCAGAACCGACCGAACTGAGTTTTCATGCCTTTTTGGTTAAGTTCGGATTTTGATTCGAAAAAATAACTGTCATTTTATTCCAATTTGAATAGTTTTAATTAGTTTCGATTAACCTAACCAAATTGAAAATCGTCCTCTTTCCTAATATTACAATTTAAACAGTAGATCTCATATGTTACTAAATCACTTCTTGATATTACAAAGTAGAAAACAAAAAAACTGAGCCAATTTGGTACAAAGCTAATGGATGCTCAAACGATTCGAGAACCAAATCAAACCACTACACTCCCGTTAGGATACTTGTATGAGCTGTGTTAGAAAAATCTTGTGTCAAAGAATTGATATAGTGTTGAGCAGTTAATATATAATAATTGGCCTTAACTCATTAATTTAAACTTTTTGAATGAATGTAAGTCCAATTAAATATGTTAGCAAGCTTAGACTTGGGCTTCCTCTTGGCAATCTCTTCAATAAAAGGTATCAGACTTTTGTTACACGCTCCTAGCAAATGATATCAAAGTCGATGGTTGATTGATAGCCCATTTCCATTGTGTATCTATGTTTGATGAATATCTCAAAAAACGAATTTGGTGACCATTCCAAAGCCAATGAATAATTGGTAGCCCATTCCTAATGTATATCAATATTTGATGAATATCTTAAGAAAGGAATCTGGTGACCATTTCGGGCAAGTGGGTGTTATGCAAAGAATACCTTAATTGACAAATAGTATTAGAGCCTTGATTGGTAACCCATTTTTAATGTATATCGATGTTTGATGAATATCTCAAGAAAGGTATCTAATGACAATTTCGGGTAGGAAGGATACATGAATTGAGAGGGAGCAAACCTAACATTAGAGTTCACACATAAGATGGAGATTGTTAGAATACATATATGAGTTGTGTTAGAGGAGTCCTATATTAAAGAACTAGTATAGTGTTAAGCAGTTAATATATCCGAGTTGGCTCATAATTCATTGGTTTAAGCCTTTTCAATGAAGGTGAATCCAATTGCATACGTTGATAGGCTTAAACATAAGCTCCCTCTTAATGATCTCCCCGACAGAAAGTATTGGACTTTTGTTGCACGTTGCTAACAACACTTAGATTTTGATGATCTCCCCAATAGAAGGTTTCGAATTTTTGCTTCGCACTGCTAACTCCTAGAATACGTTCCTTGACACGTCTAATCAAGTATTCTGGCTAAGTGCACGTTGAATGACAACAACGGCACTTGTGTTAAGAAGGAGCGGTGGCCTCATCAGCATGCCATGCGATGGAAGCTGTCACGTGACATACTTTCTCCTTGCGAGCCACTAAAGTGCAGATCAATCGCTCGACTAATCCTTGAGCTTCCGACATGCAGCCGAATCATATCTAGCTCACCTAACGTAAAGAGGATCACGTCAATTCCCATCCCAAAAGCAGCTGATCCCACCACTGTGCAGTGTTAAATCGACGTTTGAACCGGTCGTTATATGGAAAAGATCAACACCGTCCTGCCCTGCACATCCGCGTGAAATTAATGCAAGCCAGCTCTTCAACTGCACGAACTTACTGGTTCCCGCTCGCGACCCGTTTCTTGATCCTATATAAACTTCACCATCACCTTGCAAATCTCTCACAAGCCTTCAGCATACTTGCTCAAGCTCATCTCCAAAAGTAGTGCATCTTAGCTAGGTCAAAGTGATGGAGAGCGGCAAGCTCATTCAAGCTTTGGTGGGTTTGGCTATGGTGCTGGTGCTGAGTGCTGGGAATTGTGGGGTGGAGGCACAAACACAGCCTCAAGTCCCGTGTTTCTTCATACTTGGGGATTCGCTGCTGGACAATGGCAACAACAACAGGCTCGCGGCTTCATTGGCGAAGTCCAATTATAGGCCTTACGGAATCGACTTCCCTTCTGGCCCGACCGGGAGGTTCTCCAACGGGAAAACCGCCGGCGATGTGATCTGTAAGCTCCTTTTTATACATATGATATTGCATGGTGATGCTACGTGATTGTAAAGTGCAATGATGAAGCGAGAGATCGTCGCGTGTTCCTCGTCCCGCAGCTCAGCTCTTGGGCTTCAGCAACTACATCCCTCCATACGCGACGACCACGGGCAATGCCCTTCTCAAAGGAGTGAACTACGCATCTGCAGCTGCAGGAATCAGAGAAGAAACCGGACGTCAACTGGTAATTGCTATGAAACTCTTTTCGAGAGCGGATTCATTGACACCGCTCACCATCGTGTTCTGAATTTTTTTGGCTCAGGGAGGTAGGATTACCTTCTCGAGGCAGGTGCAGAACTACCAAAGCACGGTGTCGCAGCTGGTAAGCATCCTCGGAGGCAACAGCACGGCGGCAGATTATCTGAGCAAATGCATATTCGTGGTGGGCATGGGAAGCAACGACTACCTCAACAACTACTACATGCCCCAGTTCTACACGAGCAGCCAGCAGTACTCGCCGGAGCAATGGGCCGACATCCTCATTCAACAGTATGTCCAACAGCTAAGGGTGGGTTATTTTCCTAAGTTCAGACGCTTCTCTGCATCTAGATCTTCCCTGGCTATAACCAAATTTTTGTTTTGGTTGTAGATTATGTACAACAACGGCGCAAGAAAGGTGGCTCTGATTGGGCTAGGCCAGATTGGCTGCAGCCCGAGCGAGCTGGCTCGGAACAGTTCAGATAATTCGACCTGCGTTCAGAAAATCAACGACGCCTGCCAGATATTCAATAACAAGCTCAAGCCCGTCGTCGATGACTTCAACAAGAACTACGCAAACGCGAAGTTCACCTACATCAACACTTACAATATCTTCCAAGACTTGCTCACCAAGCCCTCCTCTTTCGGTGGGTACTTTTTGGGCCCATATTCTGTCTCAATCGCTTTTGATTAAGCGTGTTTATCCCGGCCGCCGCTGTCGTCTGCCTTTCATGATTAGACATGACCGAAGCTCGGAGATCAAGAGATTTTGAATAATACGTGATCGTACCTTAAGTGCATCTAGCGAATTATGAATTTGAACGAACTGCTTTGCCTGATTTGAGGAAAATTAAATTATCAGCGATGGTAATTTTTGTTGTCGTGACTTTTTCAGGCTTTAGGGTCATCAATTCCGGGTGCTGTGGAGTAGGCAGGAACAATGGCCAGATCACATGCCTCCCTCTCCAGAATCCGTGCCCAAACAGAAAGGAATACCTCTTCTGGGATGCTTTCCACCCGACCGAGGCTGCAAACACCGTCGTCGGGCAGAGATCCTACATGGCCCAGTCCAGCGCTGACGCTTACCCCTCTGACATCCGCCGCCTCGCGACGCTCTGAAAATCCCGAATATATTCATCAGTTCCATATGCATTTTGAAGGCGGTTTCAATTAATTCTATTTTAGCTGAAATGGTTGTCGAGGTTTTATTCTTGAACTTCTTTTTCTTTATCGGCATAATCGATACTTGCAAGGATAAAAGAAGGCGAAGGTCCCTTTGCATGTCGTTTTATTGAATGTAATGTGTTTCAAGAGTCTGAAAATGTATGGCGTGTTGCAATTAAGTTACGGTACTTGCTTACTTTGCTCACAATTTGATTCTGTAATTTGACGCACTTAATGCATTGTGGTGGTTGAGCTCCTACATTTGATGCCGCTTTCATGCCGCATTGAGACAGTGCTTTTGTGATGCCCCAGGCACACCACCCTACTAAGGCAATCTTAATAACCATTATATCTTCTGTAGAGCAGCAACATATATAACATAAATTATGCAAAACAGGCACAATCAAAACATAACATGTCAAGGTTGATTTCCATTTCATTGACTTACTTTATTTAATTACATGGGTGAACGCTACCAAAAGAATCGTTAGTCCTAATCTTGGGGTAATCCAAAAAGAAGTCTTTCCTTACCAAAAAAAAAAAAAAAAAAAAAAAAAGAAGTCTACTCCCCCACAAGTGACACGTACATGCCACTCCTTCCACACGCCCAACCTTGCGACCAAAACCAAAATGTGAGTGTTTCGCAAAATACATCGCCACAAGAATCAACCCACCTAGAAGTCTACTGTCCCACGTCTCTCCCATCCGTCACTATCCCATTCCTTCTCGGGATCACTGTACTCCGAAGGTCCGTTAGTGCTGCCGTCGTCGTCCATGCTGCTGCTGTCACTGTCATCCTAAAAACGGAGAAGCCCCTTCAGCTCGTCGCCTTCTCGAATGAGTGAACCAAGCGACTAAGTGGATACGGTATCACGTGAGTGCCCTTTATATCTACCCAAACAATACAATTCTGACGTACGTATATGCGCTTAGGCCTTGGAAACATAACATCCTCTGACATGCGTTCAAAATAGTATGGCTATCCATAACGAGCTGGCAGAGGTACATTCATTTTTAGGAAAATATTACAAATGATCTCTAAACTTTTATCTAATGTTCAATTTCATCCCTGAGCTTTCAATTTGTTCAATTTAGTCCTTGAACGTTCATCTAATGTTCCATCTAGTCCCCAACTATTTGAAAATTGACCAATTTCCCTTTTTTTTTAATACCAAACTGGGTTTTTTTTTTTTTTGTCGAAAAAATACCACATTTATGCAAAGTAGTAAAGGTCAATATTTCTTTCCTTTCTCCATATTAAAAACAAATGGAAAATGGACAATAATAATAAACAAAGGTGAATCTTGCATTTTGATTTTTTTTTGTATATGCAAATTACTTGAATAAAGTACAAAAGCCCATCAATTGATTTTTTTTTTTTTTATGGACTTCACCGAAAAGGGAAAAATCGAAGGTTTAATGTAGTGTGGGCTACTAAAAGACTATGTGTCCCTATAGCCCCTATGTCTTAAAAGAATCAATGCGAAATGTGGACTTTAGAGCCCATGAGGAAGGGCCACACACCCGAGAGAGAGAGAGAGAGAAGCAAGGTCAAGTCCAAACTTTGAACACAACATAAGCCTATATTAATATCTTTTGGAATTTAGCCATTTAATGATCGAGATGAAATGTCCAATCTAACTTAAAACCTTCACTATTTGCCAATTTTATAGAGCTTTTTGTGGTTCAAATTTTGAGAAACTTCCTCATGAAAATTGTTCAAAATATTTAATCTATAACATACTTAAATTTCAGATTTTTTTTTTTCAGGTGAAATGGTTGGGACGAAGGCCCAATCATATACTATATGGAACCTACCCAATATAATAAAAACGATGACCATGTTATCTTCTCGAATTTTTATAAAAATTTTCTTTCGAATTTGGATATGCTTCCTCACAAAAATTTTAAAGTACATCTATATCTACAACATATAAAAATTTTCACAATTTTTTGTAAATATTTGGATTTCAAAATGGGTTATTCTTTGCAGTCGTTGGATCTGCTTGATGAGCAAATTATTAAGTTGTGTTTAATGATTTTCCGCTCTTTCCACAACATGAATTGGACTTAACTTCCTTCATAAAAAAAAAAATGTTATTTAAGATCTTTTCTACAACATATCAAAATTTCATAATTTTTTGACCCTATTTATTAAGGTAAATAACATTAATTTCAGAAATTGCTTGAAACTATTTTTCACCAGGGGAGAGGAGAGTCACACTCCCAAGTTTAGAGTTTAACTCTTAAATGCCATGTTGAGGGGTCCCAAACTACTTAGACATAATCATACCCTATATTGAGACTTAATGATCAAGTCACATTGCATTTAATGCTCTCTGTAAATGCTTATCGACTTGAAGAGCAAGACTTGACTTTTAAGGTTTTGAGAGCAAGTTAAAATAGCCTATAAATAAAGGTATCATCATCTCATTTCCACACCACCTCTCCTCCTTTCCCTCAATCTAACTACTCTCTCTCTCCCCTCCATTAGGTTTTCTTGCCCTTTAAGTGTCCTTACCGTTGGTCTTGCCACCACCGTCACTGGTTGAAGTCATTGACTTAGAAAGTATGGAACTTACTAATATTTGGTTAGGGCGTTGTGTTATGCTAATCCAAGCGTGTAGCGACTCCTTAATTAAAATTATTTAGAACTTGTTATTGTTTGCTTGAGGTTCGGTTTACTTGGATTGGTTCACACTTTGTTCCTTGTTTGAAGTTCGGTCCTTATTCGATGACTTTTGGCTTGTGCTTGGGCTTGAGTTACTTTAGAAGAAGCCCGGTACTTGTGCTTATTTAATATGCTTTGGTTTTCCTTGACTTCAAGCTGATTTGAAAAATGTTTTTGTGAAAACTTGATTCTTCCATCGCAAAACTATTTTCAAACTATTTCGAACTATTTCACAAGTGCATGTTCTAGCTCACGCCTCGACTTTTGAAAAGAGGTTTTGTCGGCCTTGAACATACGTGAGATCACAACGGCTTGGTCCTCTCTTAGTCTTGGTGCGACATTGAGGTGTATTGTTCTCAAGCCAACTTTAATACTAGGTTGGTGAACATGTCACCATGGGCACTAATCCTTTCATGGTCTTAGTAAGGTATTGGGACGTAGCGTTTCCAAGCCAAGTCCGATACTAGGTCAATGGACTTGACCTTATGAACATGTCACAACGCAAGGTCAAGTCCAAACTTTGGAGCCCATAAGGAAGGGCCACATGCCCGCAGAGAGAGAGAGAGAGAGAGAGAAGCAAGGTCAAGTCCAAACTTTGGACTCAAGATAAGCCAACATTAATATCTTTTGGAATTTAGCCATTCAATGAATGAGATGAAGTGTCCAAACTAACCTAGAACCTAGTTGGAAGCTCAGAAGATAAGGTTATCCCATCATTAATACTTCTTGACTCAAGTAGGGCACCACCTTTCCTCAATTAAATTTGCTATCTTTGATTTTCAAAACTGTTGAACCTTCATTATTTGTCAATTTTACAGAGTTTTTTGTGGTTCGAATTTGGAGAAATTTCTTCATGAAAATTGTTCAAAACATCTTCATTTATAACATACTTAAAATTTAGATTTTTCGGAGGTGAAATGGTCTAGACGAAGGCCTAATCATTTATCATCTAGAACCCACCAAATATAGTAAAAAAGCTGATCAGGTTATCTTCTCGAATTTTTATAAAAAAATTTTCCTTCAAATTTGGACATGCTTTCTTCACAAAATTTTTAAATGGCATCCATATCTACAATGTATAAAAATTCTAAAAAAATTTGTAAAAATTTAGATTTCAAAATGAGTCATTTTTTCCGATCATTGGATTTGCTCAACAGATAAATTGTTGGTGTGTTCATTGATTTACTAATCCTTCCACAACATGAATTAGACTTGGCTTTCTTCATGATTTAAGGTCTTTTTTATAATATATTAAAATTTCATAATTTTTCGACCCTATTTGATAAGGTAATGACATTGATTTGGGAAATTACTCGAAATTGTTTTTCACCTTGAAAGAGGAGAGTTGCAAGCTTGAGCTTGGAGTTTAGCTCTTAAATTCCATGTTGAGGTGTCCCAAGCTACTTAGACATAGTCTTACCCTATTTGGAGACTTGATGATCAAGTCACCTTAAATTTAATGCTCTCCTTAAATACTTCTTAACTTGGAGAGCAAGCCTTGACTTTTAAAGCTTAGAGAGCAAGTTAGGATAGCCTATAAATAGAGGCATCCTCCTCTCATTTTCATAGCACCTCTCCTCCTTTCACTCAATCTGACCACTCTCTTTCCCCTCCATTCAGTCTTCTTGCCCTCTAAGTGTTCTTGCCGTTGGTCTTGCCACCGCCGCCGCCGATTGAAACCACCGGCTTAAAAAGTAGTAAGTAGAACTTATTAATATTTGGTTAGACCATTGTGTTACGCTAACCCAAGCGTGTAGCGAGTCCTTGATTGAAATTATTTAAAACCTGTTCTTATTTACTTGAGGTTCAGTTTACTTGGATTGGTTTAGATTTTGTTCCTTATTTGAAATCTGATCCTTATTCAATGAGCTTTCGCTTGCACTTGGGCTTGAGTTACTTTGGAAGAAGCTCGATGTTTATGCTTATTTAATATGCTTTAGTTTTACTTGACTTCAAATTGATTTGGAAAATGCTTTTGTAAAAGCTTGATTCTTCTGTCGTAAAACTAATTTTAAACTATTTCAAATTATTTCACAAGTGCATGTTCTAATTCACGCATTCGAGCTTCAAAATGGGGTTTTGTCGACCTTGAACGTACGTGGGATCATGATGAATCAGTCCTCTCTTAATCTCGATGTGATATTAAGGCATATATGTCTCGAGCCAACTTTGGTACTAGGTTGGTGAACATGTCACCATGTGCCAATCCTTTTATGGTCTCAGTACGGTGTTGAGGCATAGCGTTCTTGAGCCAAGTCTGGTACTAGATCAATGAACATGTCACAACGAGCCGGTCCTATCATGGTGTTAACACCTAAATTTCATTTTTTAATTAATTAGGTTATTATTATTATTATTTATTTTTCCTTTTTCGGATAATAATAATAAAAAAACCCCATTTTTCTCTCTCTCTCTTCCCCCTCCACATGGGCCCCTACGGCCCATTTTCCTCCTCCTCCAGCCCGGCCCTCTTCGGTTATCTTCCTCCTCTGTCTGCCTCTGCAGCACACGCATAGAGGGCGCGATGCCAGATGAGCGGACGGACGGCAATACGCGTGGGGGGCAGCTGGTGAACAGGTGGCGGATAGGACGCCGATTCGGTTGGCGGAGGCCGTTCGACGCACAGGGATCGGCGGTCGAAGCTCTGTCGACCGGTCGCCCCCTCACCTATAAATAGACCCTCCACCTTCATCGAAAAACACACACAGAGGAGAAAGAGGAAGCCAGCAAAGCTCGGAGATCCCCTGAGAGACTTCGGGGAACTCGAGAGTAAAGAGAGGAGAGAGATCGAAGCTGCGAGCATTCAAGCTTCCCCCGAGAGACTTCAAGGGAGGCTCGACGCTCGCGAGCCCAGATTGAAGAGAGAGAGGAGAGAGATTGAACCTGCGAGCATTCAAGCTTCCCTCGAGAGACTTCGGGGGAGGCTCGACGCTCACGAGCCCAGATCTAAAGGAGAGAGGAGAGTTCGGGCACCCTCCGCCGTCATCGCCGTCGCTGTCATTCGCCGTTCAAGCTACCATTCGTGGACAGGTAACGTACCGCCGCCGTCATCGCCATCGCAACCCCCCTGGTCGTCTAGTCCCCGTTGCTGCTGTCACCACCATCGCCACCGCAATGCCTCAGCCCTCCCCTCCTCGGCGCCGCGAATCGAGAACCCTAAGGTTCCTAATTTTTCGGGTCACGGCCTTGGGTCGTCGGGTCAAACTTGAGTCGAGAGTCGGGTAGGATTTTGCGTGTTTTGGGGGCGGCTGGAAACCGGGTCGTGGGGTCGGATCCGGGTCGAGTAGGGTTCCTCGCGCGAACCGGGTCATCGATCGGACTCGGGTCGATTCGGGTAGGGTTTCGCGGGAATCGGGTCGCGGCCGCAAGCCGGGCCAACAGCTGAAGACCGGGTCGGACCCAACCCGCGGATCCGACCCGAATCGGTTTTTTTTTTTTTTAAAATATTATTTTAATATAAATAATATTTTAATAAATAGAAATAAATTAAAAAAATTTATTTTCCAAAAAAATCAAAAATAATTTATTTTCGAAAAATAATAAAAATAATAAAAAATATTTTATTTTCCAAAAAATTAAAAAAATTAAAATATCTCATATTTTCCAAAAAATCCAAAATTCCAAAAAAGCAAAAAATCCATAAAAAGGCAAAAAGACTTGTATTTTCAAAAAAAAAAAACCAAAAAAATCCAAAAATGCTTTTTATGTCCAAAAATGAGAAAATGATCCAAAAAATATTTTTCCTCTACAAATGCATGGAAAACCGCTCAAAAATCCAAAAAGCTTTAGGGTTTAAACAAGATTAGGTACCGAAAGGACATTAGTGATTAACTAGTGTAACCAAGTCCCCGATCCTAATTTCTTTGGTTGCGTAGGAGCGAGTATTTCTCCCAATATTTCACATGGGTTTCTAATCAACCCACCCCAAATTGATTAGTGGCGACTCCGTTTTAAAATTTAACTTACAGGTTAAAAGCTTAGACTATTAAAGTCGTGAATTGGTGGACTTGGGAGAGTCCGGGCCTAATAAATTTAGCCAAACCATTAGCCTCCGCCAATGCCCGTACCTAATCGCGAGCGCCGAAAATAGAGGTCGCGACACATGGTCTTAGTGCGGTATTGAGCTGTATTGTTCTTAAGCCAAGTTGGGTACTAGATTAGTGCTCAAACATGTCGGATCAAGCCATGATCCTCAATTCACACCCAATATACTCAACATCTCACTTCCAGTATGTCATTTCACACACTTATGCATGACACGCTTTTGGGTCCTTAAACTAAAAGTGAAGATAAGAACTGGATTGTGATGTTTAATGAATGGTCACACGAGAGACTAATTTCTAGTCGTCGATTAATGGATTTCGGTGATGATGCTTGACGGACTCATTGTTGACTGATCACCATCACCCTTAAATTAAGGGACGTTGCCGAATTAAGTTTGGATGCTCGATGGATGCATAGTCGAAGGATCACTGTCACCCTTGGATTAAAGGACATTGCCCAATGGATTTTGGATGCCTAGGGAATTTCGGAAGAACCGATGGATTTCGGTTGATTAATAAATTAATCTCGTGTGCATGAATTCCTCATATCATGGAATTGATCTTGATTTATGCTTGCATATTATTAAGTGAGGCATGAGTTCCTCATGTCGTGAGATGAATCTTGGTTTATGCTTGCATATTATTAAGTGATGAATGAGTTCCTCATGTTATGTAATGGATCTTGGTTAACGCTTGCATATTATGGAATTAGGATTTCTCATGCTCTAATCAAGACAAAGCTTTTGTTTTGCTATTGATTTGCCATCGGCATTTGCTTGGGATAAGTTATATGCTTGTTGAGAGGTGAGACATCCTCCTACTTGGAAATTAGTAAGTTTTACTTATTGAGTTTATGACCCACCTCGTTGTTTTTCAGAATTGTAAGCATTGAGGTCTCACACTAATTATGTAATTGAAGTATTACTAGAAGAGTTAAGGTTTAGCCCAGCCTTTTGAACATAGAAGATGTAGTGGTTGTAAATATAATAGCCCGTGATATAAGAGCTTATAAATGTAACTGATGTAATTGTGTGTTTATAAATGATTGTTTTCCTAGCTATTTGTTATCCGGGTGTTGTATGTACACTTTTGCATGCTCTTGCCTAAGACATTGCAAAAATAACCCTTGCCACTTTTGACCCTAGAGATGGAGTTGGGGTCATGACAAAAAATCACTAGAAAACCGACATGCATCACATTAAAAGGACTCAACCCTCTCTTTCATGTATCGACTAGAGTCATTCATCAGCGGATTATCGGCTTGCTTGCTTGAAACGTGAAGAAAAACCACAACACAAAACATACAAAATAATCAAACACTTACCATGGTTTAAACTAGGCAATACTAAGCAAATGAGAGATCAAAAGGCTTAGGAATGAATCTCATCTCCTTTCCTTGAGGTTGAGCTTCACTTTAGGAGGGATTTTGAGCTAGAAACGACAAAGAAAAGAGAAGAAATAGAGAGGAGGTGGTTCAGAGGAGCTACGGCCTAGAGAGAGAGGAGAGGAAATGAGAGGGTTTTCTTGGGCCAAAATAAGGAAAATAAGGAAGAGAGAGAGGGGGGTTGGTCAAGGGGTTTAAGAGGGGGAAGGGGAAATCATTTAGCTTGTTCAACACACCTTATGCAAGAAATCTTAGTGGTCTTGCCACCATTCATGTATGATTGCATGCATTTAATCCGTTAGGGCCAAAACGGAAATTTTGAGGCTAAGATTAGGTGGTGGTGTGGCTGGCCATGGGGTAATTAGGCTTAATAGTTGCTTATCTTGTCCTAAGCTAATCACACATAATATAATATAATGCATACTTTGGGGAATAATGGCCATATTAATTAAATTGGCCATAATTCCTATTTAACACAAGAATATAGTCAAAACTATATTCTATAATTGTTCAATGGATTTTTCCCAATATTCTTGGACTCAAATAAGTCAGATAAATTTTCAAAGGCATCTCAAGAAATTTGTGTTTATACCTTGATCATCACCCGCCTTAATCTTTCCTTGAATTTTCGCTAAATAAATGGGCGAAAATTCAAGAAATCATAGCTTTACCTCTTGATGTCCAAATAACTGTTTTGCCTAAGTATATTTCGAGAAGAATTTACTAGTTCTGGGATCAACATGACCTTTCACCTCTAACTACATCTCATCTGCTAGAGAAAATATTGCATGCACAAGGTGTGCCAGCACAACAAATGAAAAAGGGCATGAACCAAGTAGGCCCAAATGTTAAGAGATTTTTTAATTCAGCGGGCACTCTAGTCTTTTTTCTCTTCCTTGGATGCTTCTCTCTCCTTGCCCGATTCTCTCTCTCTCTGCTCTCTCTACTACCAAGCCCTTGTTCGACTAACAAATCACTGTGCCCGACCGACGAACCACCATGCCACCCCTCCCGATGATCTTCACGTTGCCCAAGAAGGTGCTGCACTTGCCGGTTTTCTTAGAGGTTGATCTCTAGCATCTCCGAGGGCGTGGACTCTGCATCATGGACAAGGAACTCGACCTACTCGTCCCACTGTGGGTTTAGGTCCCAAAACTTGGTCTTCGTCTACCGCTGCTGGCCGTTGAAGTCGACGATGGTGTCGGCACTCGCGTTGCCCTGGCTATCCTTGGGCATTAGACTTCCACTATTTGCACATTCCAAATCCTTAACTTACCAAGTTAATGAAGATAATCTAAACAGAACTAAGTAATCAAAATTGCAAATGAAAAAGATGAAAGTTGCTACTTATTAGAAAATGCAAAAGTCACATATTGTCATGAAAATATAATATTGTCTGTATCAATCAAAACAATAATGTTTTATACCAACGCCTTATGTTATTTTCTGTTCATTTTCATACAAATTTCACCTCCTTTCTCCTACTTCGTTATGTGCTTGAATTCATTTCTATAAAGGATTTTGTAATGAGTTTGAACCTAATTGGTATCTTTGTTAACTAACATATTTTAAAAATAAATTTTAATCATAAAGGGTTCACAACTCTAATCAAAGAATTCCCCTAATGAAAACATTAAAGAATTGTATATTACAAGGAGTTATTAGAGAGTAAACTTTAGAGAGACATTATGAGTAAATATACATGCTAATATTTTTCAAATTAGAATCCCAATCACTAAATCTGTTAAAATACGTAAATTAAAAATGGACATGTAAAATTGTCGGACTTGAATACAAAAGAAGAAGAAACAACAGTATAGAAAAAGTTGATAAAAATTATTATTTATTGATCTACATTTAATGTAAATTTTTTTCTTCTTTCATAAGTCTTGCCATTAATGAGGTCCAAACTGCTTCCGACACCAACTGCACCGGATAAAATCTATGAGGGTTAAAGTATGTCTCAAATTGAGCCTGTCATACGCGCGCGCGAGAGAGAGAGAGAGAGAGAGAGAGAGAGGATAATTAGCATCCCAAGCTCTCTTGAATCTCGAATCTAAAACCTACCATATGAGCTGTAAGACACATAATGATTAAATCAAGATTAAAATACAGGCGTGTCGTAGGAATAATGACTGTTGTTCGTGGAATCGAAATTTCATTAAAATTCTTTAGTTTTCAAAATATTTGTTGTGGTAGCAAACTTCTAGAAGATAAGAATATGAGGAAGAGATAATCACATTATTTCTATACTTTCTATAATGAAAAGTACAGGAGATATTTATGGGCTAATGAAATGGAGAAGTGATTGGCTAATAGTTTTTTATATACTGTGAGAATAACTGTTTGTTTTAAATTACAAAAAATCAAATAACAAATTATTATAAATTATTATTGAGTCCACTCATTAAAAAATTTGTGATTGACAACAAGTTGTTATTCTCATACTAAACCAAAGACTGTTATTTTAGCAAAATCTAACGAAATAGTATGATATCAATTATAATTAGTCAAAAATATGCACTGTCGAGGGAAATATATACAAAAACCTAATAAATATAGAGAATCAAGGGATATAGGGAGAACCTCCTAGATATATCTCTAGCATGATAGATAGGATACGTATTTATTCGGTTCTGTAACATATGCTATTAGAGCGACATAACGACCTTAGACAAGCCATGTGACATATCAGTGTGATCAATGGGTGAATATACCTTACCCTCCACAGATCCAAATTAACAAGGAAACAACATTAGTGAATTCGTATGACATTAGTAGATCCGATTGGGTTTATTTATTCATATAAAAAAGGAAATAAAAGTATTTTGATGCCATTGCATTACGTTATAATTTATTTCCATGCGCAAGACAATACTATACTCCTAAGTCTTTATACATACTCGATCCACATGCTCAAATTTGGTAAACAATTAAAAAAATAGTAAATTCTTTCATCCCACGATCATATACATTCATATGGCGTTCACGGATTTCCCGTAGCATCATTTTCGGTTTGGGAATTATTTGATTACTTCATATACTTGAAAACATATGACGTAGAATCCAAAACAAAAATCTAGAAAGATCCAAGAGATTTGTATTTTTTTTATATTGATAAAAGTACTAAAAAGAATTTCAAATAAAGACATAAACTACTATCATTTTCTCTTCCTCCACAGTCTGACCACCAACACCACCGCCGCCGCTCCGATTCCATTGAAACAACCCCACCGCATGGAAAGCGAGCTACTCCCACTGCCCCGCTCAAGCCCCCCGTCCCTGCCGACAAGGACGACCGCCCCCTGCTCAAGCCGGAGCCAGAGGCCACCGCCTTTGCGATCATGCCAAAGAACCTAGCCGAGTTAGAGAAGTGGTTCGCCGTCCGCTGCAATGCCTACGGCAGCCGAAGCATGGGCAGCAACGAAGAAGATGATAAAAAGGGGGAAAAAAGAAAAACAATATATCTATGGACAAAAAATGCCCTTTATTGGTCAGCCGAGGTTAGACCTCTCTTATTTAAAAGAAATTCTACTTTGGGCCATTTATGAAAAAAAACGCGGGCACTTCATGCACTTATTTAGAATTTTTCGAAAGTACTTCCTTACTAAAAACAATTACCCTATTTTCACGTTCTAATCTTATCTCCTTTATCTACTCTTCCAATTCCAAGCTCTGCATAAATTGCAAAGAATTGCAGTAGATCCAAGTCATTTTCTCCATTCCCTTGTCCCCTTCACGTTATATTATCTTTCTCCATGGCTTCTAAGACAGCGATGCTGTTGTTCTCTTTCTTAGCCATCTCATGCTTTCGCAAGATGGTCCATGGAGACCCCGTCGTGCCCTGCTATTTCATTTTTGGAGACTCACTGGGCGACAATGGTAACAACAATAATCTTCACACCTCGGCCAAAGCCAATCATGCGCCGTACGGGATCGACCTTCCCGGCACCGGACCCTCAGGACAGTTCACCAATGGTCGAACCACAGTCAATTTCATCGGTCTCTCTTGCTCTCTCTCCATGTGTTTCGTTCAGTTGATTCTTTTTCCCGGTTTCTACAGCTTCAATATTCTTTATGAGCCAAGGATTCCTGTCAAGTTGAACGATCCTAATGATTTCATCTACACTAAAAGAAACGTGCGTTGAAATTAAGATTCTGGAGATCAACTTGATTTCACAGTGCTAATTTACTGCGTGTGGTATATCCTTTCACTCGAGATGACATGCACACTGAATGACGAATCGGCTGGCTTAAAGCGTAATGCTTTCCATGCATTGATATATTCATAAGCCGACACTACTTAACCTAGATAAGCAATAGGATTATTTTGTCAATGTTTCTTAGCAAATGGCAATAAGTGTTCATGCTTATGATCTTTCGCTGCTATCTCAATGCCTACAGATTATCCTAAAATATGCCATGACCTAATATATGGCACATTCATGTTCATGCATTTACCGGATTTGTGTATATATGTGGAAACTTTAAAGTTTTCAGGATCTTTGGTCATTATTTTGTAGGATATTATGATCCACCCTCCTTAAATCTGCGTAATATGTCTAGCAGTATCTTTAGATGCCGATGCTTGCTTAAAAGATCGACTGTTTCTTGTTTTCTCCAGCTCAATCCCTAGGGTTCAAGGATCTCATTCTGCCGCATGTGACTGCGTCCAGGAACGAACTCCTGAGAGGCATGAACTACGCATCGGCTTCATCAGGCATTCGTCCAGAGATTGGATCAAACCCGGAACAATGAATCCGTTTCTATATTAATGTTGTTAAAATATGTCTCGAGTTTGAGCCCAATGCGAAATTATGAATATTCCGAATTGGATATGTTGCGAACGTTTGAAATTGAGTAAAGAAGATCCGAAGATCAACTTCCCAAAGTTTGAATTTGCATTGGAGAGTTCGGCCGCTGAAATAGGAAAGTTCAACTTTGACTTGGATTTGGATTTTATTTAAAACATACAAATATATATTTTGGATAAAATCGTTTAAAATAGGAAACAGAATCCTATGAGAAGTTGGCAAAATAATAAGGGTTTCAATTATATATAGACTTATGGCCATGGATGGAAGACAATTGATCATGAAGAATTAGTCCTGAAGTGCCGTCTAGTCGTCGAGTGCTTGGGAGGGATTTTCTTTGTTCGTGAATTACATCCAAGAAGATTTAATGTTCGAGCCAATTAAATCTTGTGATAAGATTTGCATGTAATTCCTTCGTGAGATTGAGAGATTATTTCGTGAGGAATTTCGGGGCTAAACACTGTGTACGTTATTGGGTGTAATTGGGGTTTGGGAAACACCGAGAGAGTGTTTTAAGTGACTTGAGTGTGTAATCTCTTTGTATCGCTTGATCTATAGTGAAATTTGCTGCTGCTCTCCCCGTGGACGTAGGTCTTTACGACTGAACCACGTAAATCTGGTGTCCAATTTATTTTCTTCATCTGTCTATATTATTGTTCGATCGCTCGCCTTTCGCAACAAATGTCATACACTCGTATATCATCCTGCACATGCCGGTCACGAAACTTGAATGTCTTTATAAGAAATGCTTTCTTCCTCGGCAATTGGCAGGGCACTCATATCAGCTTGGACGACCAGCTGCAAAATCACAAAAATGTGATAAAAGCCATCGTTGCTTCAGTCAGAGAGGCTAAAGCTGCACAGCTGCTAAACAGCTGCTTGTACACCGTCGGCATGGGAAGCAACGACTACATCAATAACTACTTCGTCAGAGGAAGCCCAGCGAGTCGCAACACTCCAGAGCAGTATGCCTCGCTCCTTATCGACCAGTACTCTCAATTAAAGGTAACAAAGAACCACACTTACGGATTGATCCAACATTGTAACTTGGTGGTGCTTCGCGAGTCCTTTCTTGTTCTCATGTGTTCTTGAAAATCATAAATTCCCGCGCAACTTGTCACCCCTTATACTTGATCTATAATAACTTTAGTTTATATATCAAACTACATCTTTAACCACATATGGATGCAAAGTACCTTCTTTTCTTTTCTTTTCTTTTTCTGTTTTTGGGATTTTTAGGCTCTACATGGTTTTGGAGCGAGAAAGATTGCATTATTCGGGGTAGGGCCAATTGGATGCACACCCTTTGCGATTGCAGCATCCGGGAAGAGTGCCTGCGTGCAAGAAATGAACGCTGCAGTCAAAATCTTCGACGACAAGCTCCATCCACTCGTGAATCAGCTTGACAGTGCCTTCACCGCCGCCAAGTTCATGCTCGTGAACATCATGGGAATGTCAACAAATTCGAACGATGGTGCGTCACATTTAGCTGACCACCCGCTGTTTCGTTTTTGACTTTGCCTATCGAGTTTAGACTAATAGAAGTGCTCTTTTCCATCGACGATTTTCCTTTTCTTTTTCTATAGCGATAACGGTACTAGGAACCCCGTGCTGCCTGACGGGGCAGACTGGGCTGTGCATGCCAAACTCCACGCCGTGCCCCGATCGAAGTAGGTATGCATTTTTTGATGTATTCCATCCGACGGAAGCCGTTAATCAAGGAGTTGCAGAAAGAGCATACCGAGCAAGTTCGCCGACAGGTACTTATCCTACTGATATCACCCACCTGGTGACATCCTAGATCAAGAAGATTGTGTTTTTCTTTCTTTTCAGAACTAGCGCTGTCCGTAGCTTTTGGGTGACCCTTTGTCATCATTTGATTACTAGCACGTAACATTCTTAGTAATGGGTTTACGTTTATTCCATTACTTCGCTTGTTGGTGTCACAGAAAAGCATGAACTAATTGATCTGCTCCCGGTTTCCTTGAGGGAAAGAAGTAAAGGTGAAGATCTTGATAGGAAATTAAGTTTGAATTCTGAGCAAACTAGGAAGAAGAGCCACACATATAAGTGGTCAAAATATGGAGAAAAAATTAGAAGAGGGAAGAGATAGTAAATTTAAAATTCCATATTCAATACGTGATAAACATATGCTTATAAATAAACCCACAGTGGAATATTGACTCTCACATAAGCTCTACTTATTTCACGGAAAATAAATAATTTGGAAAACATTTTCATTAAAATTAATCGCTTATATCGTTTGAAATAATTAGTCAATCAAAAATATTTTCATTATCAATGACAAATTACGTTTAAATATTTTGTTAGACGATGAAAAATTTTTCATTCATTCACTTTTGTAAACAATATAAGCAATTTTAAGAAAATATTTTTCAAATAATTTATTTTCAGCCAAATAAACAAATCATGGTTTTGTGATGAAATGGTCTACTCCACTTAGACCAAACTCATAAAAGAAATATTATAAAAACCATATAAATTTATGGCATTTCAAGGTGGGTCTTACTTATAAATCTCAAAAGACTCCCTCTTATCCGTTGTGAAACTTGAGGTATCGTTGACGCTTTTCCCAACACGAAGAAAAGCAATGGACTAGAACATCTTCTTTTTTTTCTTTTTTCTTTTTTTGTATGTTTTCGGATTTTACACTTGCTTCATCATGAAGTTATATATACCTCCTTCTTTAATGAATAGACAGATTTACTTATGTTGCTCTTATGTTAAGATTAAGAAGAATGTCCTCAACTGCCACACTAATTTTTGAAATAGGGTGGTTTCCAAGGTTCTTGGAAGTATATTCTTTAAACTGCTTTTTATATCATAAATTTCATGGGGCATGTATAAAAACTCATTCAAATGAAGAACTTTAGAATTTCAAATTCAAGATTTACCTGTACAAATTTATGTCTGTCAATAGAATCGGCCATAAGTTACAATGACATAAATTATAGTTTGCCATAAGTTACAATGACATAAATTATAGTTTTCTTGTATCTCATTCCCATTCATAAATTATTTGAAATTTAGAAAATCGATTAGATATGACGGAATGCGATAAACCTTGCACATAAGCATGACACAAAATCACTCACATCTACATAGAGCCCACCTATTAATGCTCCAGTCTGTAAGAGTGTGTAAAAGAATTGGGAATTGCCTGAATTGCCTAGAACCAAACCGGACCGTTTGAGGACCAACAATTCCCATGGAGACTGGTCCGATTCCCAATTCCCGATTCCAATTTAGTGGAACCGATGAGTACCAGTTCGGTTATCGGTTCTAGGCATGGAACCACCCATCTAGACTGAACCACTGTGTGCGTATATTATATGTATATACATACATACATACATATAAATTAACGCAATTTTTTCCTGGGATTGATGGGTTAGTTCTTATAAATGCAGTCGTCATTAGATAAATTTTCAGTAAATATATGCAACAGAAACGGTTCATTGTTGTCCTAGACGATATATAGAGAATGCAAGATTGGGAACTGATTGTAAATGTATTTCATAATGGTTCCGGTGGTAGTAGAATATTGTTCACTTCTCGCGACAGTAATGTTGGCGCGTCTTGTGTTGAATACCCCAAATATGTCCATGAATTGAATCGTTTACCATGGAAAAAAGCATTAAGCCTATCCCCCACACCCCCCAAAAAAAAAAAAAAAAAAAGTTGGAGGATTGGTCCGAAAAAAATAATTGAGAAGGGAGAAGGGCTTCCCTTAGCAGTAATAGCAATAGGCAACCTCCTATCAAGGAATCTTCATAGTTGTGCCAATCCTTGTCGGGATTGGGGACTGGTCTCATAAAACCCCCGAGAATGAGATTGAATCGGTAATCCAGTTTCTAGGTAGATCCATGAAACTAATATGTGGTTCCCGATTCCAATTTTTTGAAACCGGTCTTTAGTGGGCGGTTTTTGATCCTAAAGTAGGACCTGCCCACTCGGACCATGCTCACTCTCATCCCTACCAATCTGTTTCATAGAAAAAAAAATGAATGATTTGAAAGATATATTCCAAAAAAATAATTGTTTATATTACTTAAAATAATTAATTAATTAAAAATATTTTCATTATGGGTAACAATTTATGCCTAAACACTTCATACGTAATAAAAATATTTTTTCGTTCATTTAAATTTTTTAATTGATAAATAATCATTTTTAGAAAAATTTATAAATCATCCATTTTTTAACCAAAAAAATGAATTTTAAGATATGTTTTAAACCTTGCATAAAATTTTATAAGGTGTCTAATTCAGTTTTAAACCTTACATAAACTTTTGACAACTTGCCAAAGTTAAGTCTTAAATTTTTCAATTGTGCCAATTTAATCATAAACCCTTTGATGATTTATCAATTTAGTCCTAAATATTTTAATAATTTTCTAATTTAATCATTTTGATCAATTTTGGTCTAGTCAACGTCAACCATCCTATCTACATTAGCGCCGACCATTTTACATGGCATAGCCAACGCTAATGAGAAAAATTTTACACTTTTTTAATTTTATGTATTTTCCTTTTTTTGTTCCTTTTTTTATTTTTTTATTTTCCCTCTGCCTGCCTCTAGTGATTGTTGCCCTCATCTAGGGTAGCATCCTCGACTGAGGATTGATGAGGCTTGGTAGAAGAAAAAAGGGAAAAAGAAAAAAAAAATCATAAAATTAGAAAATTTGTCCATGTCAAGACCCTACATTTACCAACTATTTTTAGAGATTAATGACCAAAATTAACATAGATTCATCATCATCTTTTAGTTAAATCTCTTATTTAAATTACTTACTGCACTCTAATTTATATTTTTATATAATGTCCCTAACTCATTTTCAGCTTTACAAACTTTTACCCCACTTTTCTTAGAAATTTGCCTATCCTAATCAAAGTGGGTAAAGTTTTGAGTTTACCTAACTCTTTATCTGAATAGAGATAGCTTAATCCAGTACACTGAATTCCGTGAGGAATTAGACCACATCTACATAACTGTACCTACAGAACCCCAGAAACAAAGATGAACTATACATACGTGACATTTTCTAATTCGACTCCAACGTCTCACGGGAAGGGCACAATTTTCTTGATCTCGGTTTGCTTGACGCGGATCGCAAGGTCCTTGCAGTGCTGCTTCCAGTAGTCGGCCTGCAGATTGATCCACTCCGGCTCCTCGATCTCCAGCCTTGAGACCTGAGGGCGTCGGTCGATACGTTGTCCTTGTTGTCTCTCTTCTGGACCAAGTCTGGCCTCACCATCCCGAGGTTCCTGCCCTGGGGCGACATCATCAGGGCTGGCGCGCCCAGCGGCAGCTTATTGCCTAACCTCCGCCCCGAAAAATTCTCGCTTAGTGTACCGCAAAACATCCAACCAGGCGTTGCCCAACATCAGACTAGTTCAATGATGAAATTAACTCTGTCAAACTGCCATGTGCACCAAAATTTGCCATATGTCTTGGCCAGATTCTTAAGCTCTGGCTTTTCCAAAATTTCAGGGACCCGAGGATTGACCCATGGACCAGATGTGATCTGCAAAGTATAGTCAAAGATGAATTCAAGAAACGAACGTCTCGGGAAAAGAACGACGAAAAGTAAAACAACATACGACCTCATAGGCATGGGAATGCCAGAGCTTCTGCTCGTCAGGAGGAAGAGCTTGAAATATCTTGTCCGAAACTATGTACTCCACTCCTGCGCAATACGTATGTATTTCAATAGACATACAGAAGCGTCGTCGTTATTTGAACTTACCAGTGAAAAGAAATTGGTAAGTCACCAAATATAGCATATATAAATATATAGACACACACACCACACACACACGAGTAGAACAGCATACTCTCTGGCAGCAATAAAAAAATAATTAGCTGTGCCATGCACCCGATTCATGCGAGCTCAACTAGAACGGGAGTCGGGATTCATATGACCAAAAAAAAAAACTAGAACGGGATTCGGGTCGATTCTAGACGCACCACATTTTAGAACACCAAGTGGCCGTATCCACTGGCCGACACCAAAACTTTCTTATTTCCGAATTGGGTAATTTTGCAAATGGGAGAAATGAACTTATATATATACTTGAAGATTAGGTAAAAGTTTAGCCTCAAATCCCTCAAACTTGCACCGACCACGTCTCAACTTTCAGAGCAAAAGAATAGAGGAAATATAGTCCATCTAGGCAAAGACATGGTTACATTTTATGATTGACATAATAACCTAAATCAATCATTTCGATCCCAACATAATCCTTGTGTTTTTGCAAAGTTTCTGAGAATTCGTTCGTTTCGTTAATTAAATTCGGTAAGCAGTCTAACCGGTTAATGCAAGAGGAACAAATAACTCCGATTCCATTGATACACACCACCCCACCCCACCCCCACATCAGCGGAATTTCCCCCTCTGCCATGGAAAGTGAGCTCAAGGACCAGCCTCCTCAAGTCGAAGCCAGAGGCTGAGGATGAAAAGAAAAAAGAGAAGAAAAAAATATATCTTTGGATGAAGATGGCTTTTGACTGGCTGGAAAATTTGGTCACCCTCCTTATCTGAAAGAAATTCCATTTTAGGTTATTTTCTTCGGAAAACGAGGGCACTCCATGAACTTATTTAGAATCTTCCTAAAAATACATTTTTACTAAAAACAATAACCCTATTTTCACGTTCTTATCTCCTTTATCTGCTCTTCCATTTCCAAGCTCTGCATAATGTGCGAAGCATTGCGATAGAACCAAGCCATTTTCTCCATTCCCTTGTACCCTTCACGGTACATTATCTTCCTTCATGGCTTCCAAGACAGCGATGCTCTTGTTCTCTTTCCTAGCCATCTCATGCTTTCGCAAGGTGGTCCGTGGAGAACCCCTCGTGCCCTGCTATTTCATCTTCGGAGACTCGCTGGTTGACAATGGTAACAACAATAATCTTAAGACCTCGGCCAAAGCCAATCATGCGCCGTACGGGATTGACCTTTCTGGCACCTGGCCCTCAGGACGGTTCACCAATGGTCTAACCATGGTCGATTTCATCGGTCTCTCTCACTTTCTCTCCACGTGCTTTGATATTCTTTATGAGCAAAGGATTCTTGTCAAGTTGAACGATCCTAATGATTTCATCTATACTAAAGCAAATCGTGCGTTGAATTTGAGATTTTAGAGATCATTAACTTCATGCACATCGAATGACGAATCAACAGGCTTAAGGCATCATGCTTTCCATGCATTTATATACTTATAACCTGACACTACTTAACCTAGATAAGCAACAGGATAATTTTGTCAATGTTTCTTAGCAAATGGTATAACTCTTAGCGATTATGATCTTTTGCTGTTATCTCAATGCCTACAGATTATCCTGAAATATGGCATGACCTACAATATGGCACATTTATGTTCATATTATTGCAGGATATTATTATCCACCCACCTTTAATCTGCATAATATGTATAGCAGTATCTTTAGATGCTGGTGCTTGCTTAAAAGATCGACTGTTTCTTGTTTCTCCAGCACAAGACCTAGGGTTTGCGGATCTCATTCCACCGCATGCAACTGCGTCCGGGGACGACCTCTTGAGAGGTGTGAACTATGCATCAGCTTCAGCAGGCATTCGTCCAGAGACGGGATCAAACCTGGTATAATGAACCCGTTTCTGTATCAAAGACAATAATGCCGTACACGCGTTTATCATCTCGTGCATGCCGGTCAGGAAACTCGAACTCTTTACAAGAAGTAATGTTTTCTTCCTCGGCAATTTACAGGGCACTCCTATCAGCTTGGACGATCAGCTGCAAAATCACCAAAACGTGACAAAAGCCATCGTTGCTTCAGTCGGAGAGGCTAAAGCAACAAAGCTGCTAAACAGCTGCTTGTACACCGTTGGAATGGGAAGCAACGACTACATCAACAACTACTTCGTCAAAGGAAGCCCAGCGAGTCGGAACACTCCGGAGCAGTACGCCACGCTCCTCATCAACCAGTACTCCTCTCAATTAAAGGTAACACAGAACCATGCGCATGGCTTGATCCAACATTGTAACTTGGTTGTGTTTTGCGAGTCCTTTTCTTGTTCTCATGTATTTTTGAAAACCCTAAATTCTCACCCAACTTTTCATCCCTCATATTGGGGAGGTGCGGACACCTCAAGTATCAAAATTTGAAACGGGTGGATATATAAATGTCAAAACTTCCAAAAACAATCGGTACTAACAATTCCGTATATGTATTAGATGCACGAAATACTAGTTCCACCACATATAGATGCAACATACCTTCTTTTTTTTTAATATATATTTTTTTCTTTTTTGGGATTTTTAGGCTCTACATGGTTTTGGAGCGAGAAAGATTGTATTGTTTAAGCTAGGGCCAGTTGGATGCACACCCTTTGCGATTGCATCATCTGGGAAGAACGCTTGCGTACAAGAAATGAACGATGCAGTCAAAATCTTCAACGACAGGCTCCGTCCACTCGTGGATCAGCTCAACAGTGCCTTCACCGACGCTAAGTTCATTCTTGTGAACGGCTTGGCAATGCCGACAGCATTGCCAAGCTGGATCAATGGTGCGTCGCATTTAGCTGACGATCCGCTGTTTCACTTTCGATTTTGCCTATGAGTTTAGACTAATAGAGGTGTTCTTTTCCGTTGACAATTTTTTCTTTTTTATAGTGGTAGTAGCAAACACGTGCTGCCCAACGGACCCGACCGGGCTGTGCCTGCCGAACTCCAAGCCGTGTCACACTCGGAGTATACATGCATTTTTCGATGGATTCCATCCGACGGAAACCGTTCATCGTGTAGTTGCAGCAACAGCATACCGAGCTTATCTCCCGACAGAAGCTTATCCTACTGATATCTACCACCTGGTCACATCCTAAGATCATACCGACGAAAAAAAAAAACAGAGAAAAGACATCCTAAGATCAAAGAAGGTTGTGATTTTCTTTCTTTTCAGAACGAGTGTTGTCCCTAGAATTTCGGTGATCCTTTGTAGTTAATATTTTGCTACTTTAGATGGTTAAGCTCTAAAACCTATATGTAGGCTCATGTTTTCTTCATCAGGGATGTACAAAATATTACATTTTTCTGTCAATACAACTCTCAACTTGGTATCAAAACCATTCTTTTCTGAGAAAGTGTTCATCCACCAGCCGCATTGACCGCGTCATTCTGATTTCACCCTCAATTACATAGCTATTGACTCTTCCGCTGCTAATTTTGGAGATAAGGATTGTTGTCCAAGGAAGCCAAAATCCTCTTCACGTGCCGGCATGTCTCGGAACCGAAGACCCGCCACTGTTATGTGCTGATTTGGCGCGTTCCATTTTGTATTTCAAAAAAAAAAAAAAAAGACCCACCCACGAACCACCGTCCTCCAATGAATCACACCCAAAAATCCTGTTAGGAATGGAGATCGAATGATGTAGCACATGTCGCCCAGGCTACCACCTCCGGTGAACCATCAGGGCCGAGCCTTTGGGGGTTATTTCATCTATTTTTGCTGCTCAGAATCACCAAGTACCACCACCATCAGCCCTTTGAAGCTCCACCAAGTCGACCCAACTCAACCTCATCTCTGTCGGAAGCTCTACGCACCACCAGTGCTCTCCGGGCATGAGATCTACATACCTGCTATCTCCCAGTCATTCCCACATGGCTTACATCATTCATGACGTCAGTTTATCGATCGGCGCTGACCTTCGTTGACCAGATCGGTTCAAGCGGATTTCGAACCAATTTGGTTCTTTCCAGACTGGTTTGACCATATATTAACTGGTTCGACCATATTTAGACTGGTTTGATGTTATTTCTCATCGGTTTGACCCTTTTCAGACCGGTTCAGCCCTTTTTCATATCGGTTCTAACCGGTTCATGCATTTTTAGATCGTTTCTAGGCCATCTCAAACCAGTTCCTAAGCTATTTTGACGTTCTGAGTTCATTTGTGGCCTTATTTCCTCCAGATAAGCTCTTCAGGTACTAGTTTCTTCACATTTTTGTGTCCAATCTATTGTGTTGAAGGTGATATAGTTCCTATTATGGGTGAATTAGAAGTTTCAATGTCCAATTACCATCAAGTACGACCTACACAACTTATAGGGACAGCTAACCAACCCCAAAATCGAGGTCCACTTACAAGTTCACCTACCACTGCTACTACCGTAAATACTTCTCCTAATGGATTGTCTGTCACTCTTTCATTAGATGATCTTCATTCCATTATTCAAGAATTTAGTACTTCTAGCTTCTTTGTTCCTTATGTTATGTTTGTCACTTTAGGTACTTCCGATTCATTGCATTTTGACTCTGCTCACTTCGATCATATGACCTCAAATTCTGATTTGTTTCAGTCAAAATCATCCAATTCTTATGTCCCTACTATTCACACAGTTGATAATTCTCAAATGAGAGTTAGCCAAACAAGAAACATTTCAACATCTACATTATCCTTACCTAATACATTAATGGTTCCCAAACTGTCCCTAAATTTGATTTTAGTTGGATAATTGTGTGAACTTGGCTTTGATGTTCACATCTCTTCCCATGGTTGTCATGTGCATAATCCACAGATGGGACAGACTACTAGGACAAGCAATAGAGTGGGACGCCTATTTGAGCTTGTTTCCTTGAATATTCCTAAATCCTTTGCTAGTTGTGTAGCCACAGTGTCATATGAAACTTGGCATTCTTGGTTAGGTCATACTTCATCCTTTATACTAAAAACCTTAATTTCAAATGGTTATTTAGGTTCCGTTGATAATAAACATTTAATTGCCTACCTTGCCAATTGAAAAAACGCCATGCCTTGCCTTTCAATCTTAGTGAATCTATCTCTCATACTCCTTTTGATCTTCTTCACTCTAATATTTTGGGACCATCTCCAACTCCCACAATGGAGGTTCTCGCTATTTTGTAATCTTTGAGAATGATCATTCTAGCTATACACGACTTTATATTATGAAAAATCAATCTAAATTTACTCATATCTGCCGTGATTTTGTTGCCATGATAAAAGCACAATTTTCTCAAGATATTAAGGTTTTTCGTATTGATAATGCCATGGAATTTTGACAAACCGAATTTATTAGAATTCTCTTCCAAAATGGTACTATCTTTCATCATTCTTCTCCAAGAACTTCCTAGCAAAATTGTTGAGCAGAACGTAAACATAGGCATATTTTATATATTACACATACTCTTCTAGTCTCTACTTCTTGTCCGAAACTATTTTGAGGATATGCTTGTCTTACTGTTATTACACCATTAATCGTATTCCGTCACCTATAATAGTTAACATTTCTCTTTATGAGCATTTGTATGATAGTGTATCCAATTACAATCTTCTTTGAGGCTTTGGTAGTGCTTACTTTATACATCTTCTCCCACATGAACACACAAAGTTAGAGTCTCGTGCTCATTTATGTTGCTTCCTTGGGTATGGCATTGAGCACAATGGTTATAGATGTTGGGATCCTATATCTAATCATCTTCGTTTGTCTTGTCATGTTACCTTTTGGGAACACAAGATGTTTTCTTCTCTTCATTCCTTCAAGTCATTGCCTCATGTTCCTTTCTTCACTAATACTTCCATGGATTTATTTCTGGAAGACCCCACACCTCCCTTCACTCATGAATCCTCCTCTCCAGATCTACCTCCACCTCCTCCTTCAAATATTGATGCTAGTTCTACTAGCGATACCACCTCGGCAGCTTCCGACATGTCTATTCCATCCACAGACTCACCACTAGCTGACATTCCATCATCCTATGTCCATCGCTCCAGCAAATTAACTCAACCTTCTATTCAACTTCGTAACTAACATTGCTTTTCTTTCTAAGCCTCACACATATAGAGAAGCCAACATTAATCCTCTTTGGCAGCAAGCAATGGCAGACAAGTTACAAACCTTAAATAAATCTCATACATGGGTTTTGGTTGATTTGCCTCCTAGTAAGTCTGTTGTAGGTTGTAAATGAGTATATGAGGTTAAAACAAAGGCAAATGGTACTGTGGATCATTACAAAGCTCGACTAGTGGCGATAGGCTTTACTAAGGAACACGAAGTTGACTATGAAGAGACTTTCGCCCTTATTGCACGTCTTACTCCTATCCGTAGTCTTCTTGTTATTTTTGCAGGTAAGCACTAGTCTCTATTTCAGATGATTGTTAAAAATGCATTTTTGAACTATGATTTTACTAAAGAAGTCTATATGGTGCCTCCTCCTATGTATACTCATTCTTCCAACAAAGTGTGTCGATTACACAAAGTATTATATGGTTTGAAATAGGCTCCTCATGCATGGTATTCCAAACTTAGTTTTACCATGAAATCTCTCAGCTTTAAATCCAGTCCTTATGATCATGCTCATTTTGTTCGACGCATGAAATTCGTGGGTATATTATGCTACTCTTATATGTGGACAACATGGTTATTACAGATGATGATCATATTGGCATTTCAAAGCTCAAGCAATATCTCAATCAACAATTTGAAATGAAAGATCTCAAGCGACTCGACTACTTTTTAGGCTATGAGGTTCATTCAGTTTTTTTTTGTTATTATCTTTCACAAGCCAAATATGACACTGATCTTATCTCTTGAACTGGACTCACTGACAACGAGATACCTACCACTTCCATTGAGACCAATGCCAAATTTGATGCAAAAAATGAGGCTCCTCTTTCAAATCCTACGCTCTATTAATAGCTTGTTGGCAGTCTTATATATCTCACTCTCACTTGACCTAACATTGCCTATGTTGTCCATATTGTTAGTCAGTACACAACTGTGCCTCGCACGATGCATTTTGCTGCAGTACTTCGAATTCTTCGCTACATCAAGGGTACATTATTTAATAGCCTGCACTTTTCCTCTCAATCTACTTTGGAGTTGACGGCTTAATCTAATGTTGATTGGGCTAGTGACCATCAAGATCATCGCTCCACTACGAGCTATTGTTTCTTTTTGGGCACCTCCCTTATCTCTTAGCGTAGCAAGAAACAAACTATTGTTGCTTGATCTAGTATAGAAGCATAATATCGAGCTCTTGCTATACGACATCAGAGTTACTATGGCTGGGATGGCTATTAGAAGACATAGGAGTGTGTCAACACAATGGAACAATCATCCATTACAATAAGCATAGTACTATCTAAATGACACATAATGACGTTTTCCATTGACAAACCAAGCATAATGAAACAGACTATCATTTTATTCGATCTCATCTCCTTAGTGGCATTGTGTGACTTGTCTCCACTTCATCTACTGAACAGACTGCTGATGTCTTTACCAAGGCACATCCACTTGGGCATTTTTTAGATCTTTCTCCAAACTCAAGTTCATTTCTTTCAAATCACCTTGAGTTTGGGGGCGAAGTTAGAGATATAGACATACTTAGGAGATTTATCGTAATTGATTATGATTTGATTCTAATGTAATTAATATTTTATTACTTTAGATAGTTAAGCTCTAATGACTATATATAGGCTAATGTATTCTTCATTAGGGATGTACAGAATATATACATTTTTTTGTCAATCCAATTCTCAACTACTACCATTTAGCATTCCATGTAATGGGTTTTTGTTTATTCCCTCACTTTGCTTGTTCATGTCATAGAAAAAATGAACCGATTCATATGCTTCTTGTTTCCTTAAAGGGAAGAAATAAAGGTGAAGATCTTGATAGAAAATTAATTTTGAATTCTAAGCAAACTCGAAAGAAAAGCCACACATGTATGTGTTAAAACTATGGAGAAGAAATTAGAAGAGGAAGAGATTAAACTCTTTTAGGAAATATGTAAAGCGGGTATATTTAATTACATGATAAACATATGCTTATAAATAAACCAATAGTGGAATTTAGACCATCACATAGTTTTGTGATGAAATTGCCTACTCTCCTCAGAACAAACTCCTAAAAGGAATATTAAAACGACCTTATAAATTTATGGCATTTCAATGCGGATCTTACTTATAAATCTTAAAAGAGTCTCTCCTATCCATTGTGAAACTTGAGGTTTTGTTGAAACTTTTCTCGACATGAAGGAAATCAATGGACAAGAACATCTTCTTTCTTCTTTTTTCTTTTTTTGGTATGTTTTCAGATTTTATAGTTGCTTCGTCATGAAATTATATATCCCCCATACTTTAATGAATAGACAAATTTTATATGTTGCTCTTATGTTAAGATTAAGGAAAAAGTCCTGAACTTCCACACTAATTTTTGAAGTAGGGTGGTTTCTAAGGTTCTTGGAAGTATATTCTTTAAACTTCAATAGAACTTTTTATACTAGAAATTTCATGGAAGATGTATGAAAATCTCATTCAAATGAAAACTTTTAAAAAATTCATATTCAAGAATTAACTGTAAAATATTTTCATGGTGGATTTGAAAAAAAAATTCTTGAAAATAATCGCTTATGTCGCTTAAAATAATTCGGCTCAAAAGCATAAGGCCGAAATAGGTGTACTATCCCCAAGTAACAAGCACCACAAGCCATTCTTCAAGAGACTACCTCTTAGTTTCTCAACCTTTTACTCTTGAATCTAGACCTTTGAGTTTCAGATATTCTAATCCACAAGTTCCATAAGGTTGTAAGTGGAGAGCATACTAAAATCATACCATCTTACCGAGCTAACAACAAAGTTCTAATCAGGAGAAACCATTGTAGAGGAAGAAGAAAAGGGATTTAGAAAGCCATGAGAGATATCACAATACAATTTTATATAAGCAGTTAACAATTCCAAGGAATTGTCGGATTGTTTGTAAGAAAAATTCTCATTTGGAAATTTAAGCAATTCTTATGCAATATGATCACTTGGTTCGAATGCCCCATCCTTGAGCTGCATACCTAGAAATCCAATCCTTGTCTAGGCAATCTTCATCTTTTTTGTGATAACATAATACCATGCTGCTTGACTATATGAGCAAATTGATGAGTACCTTGTCTATGCATTTGCATTGATTGGATGGAATATCTTGCACATGGCCAATTGGAATAATGAGGATGCTATTTTTAATCCAAAAGGAAGAACCTTCCACTGGAAGTGTTGATTTGGTATGCAAAATTCCATCTTATGTTTGTCTTCTAGGTGGACTTCAAGTTGCCAAAAGCCTACCTTCGAATCAAACTTATTGTGTTTGACAAACTGGAGAATAAAATTTTCTAGCTAGGTGAGGAAAACTTATCATCCTGGTGGAACAAATTAAGATGTTGGTAATTGATGATCAATGTCTTTTTTCCTCTAACTTGCTTAATCCATTTTTCTACATAAAATGCTTCATTTGCCCATTCTGAGTTTATGAGCTCATCAGTCTTTATTGGACAAAATCTTTGCATTCTTTCTGGGCCAACTAGAGATTTGGAGGTTTCATTCCTATGAGGCTTGCTCTAGTTGGATTGACATCTTCATTCTTCTTGAAGGGCAATATGATCAAGAACTCTAAATTTTTCCATAGAGGGTTGAAACATTTATTAAGAAACTCTGAATGGTTCTTAGCACATGACTCCAAAAGAGTTTGGAGGATTGGATCGAGGGTTTCAAGCTAGATTAAATAGAGCCTTTTAGTCTCCACAAATTCTCGAAATTGCGTTTAGAATTTAACCCAATGGGCATAATTCTTAGATCCAGGATTTGGGACAGAATATCCCAACCGATGATGATGTCTCGATATGGGAATGGTGATCCAATAATTCAAGTAATAATGGTGCATTGGGGGAAAACTGGATCTTAATGGGCTTACTCCTTAGCTGGGTGAAAAAAGTGTTTCCGGATGCAGAAGTAAAATATTAGGTATGGGGTTCCTGATATTCTTTAGTTGAAGCTTTGGATCAAGGATAGAGGAGTTTGCATCAATGTCTATGAATGCAATCAAGGGAATGTGCATAGTAGATTAGGATTGAAGGAACTGAATGGGAACATATGACTTGAAAGAAAGAGGTTTTTCTTTAGTGACATGTTAAAAATCTTGAGCAACACCCACAGGAATACAAAGAACTCTAAAGAATTCTATGCCAACACAAAAAAAGTGCTTCCTCCAAAGATTTGGCAAGAAGGTAACACTATCTGACAACACACTAATCTAGGAAATCACCAAATTCATCAAGCCTTTAGAGAATACCGTGGAGAAGAGCTCAATCCCGGCCTTGATGAAGCACTTGCTTCTTCCTCCCAAGATCCATGGGGTAGCCACTAGCCTAAGACCCATGCTCAGTTGACTTGTCCACATATTTATAGCTAGCTTCCACCACCTTTGAAAATTGGTCCCACTAGCCACACCCCTAAACAAACTAGTCCTCTCCCTTTAAGAAAAGATGAACATATGGTCCATCTTCATAAGGATTCCCTGACGACCCTATTGCTAATCAGCTTTTGTCAGAGTGGAAAATTGATAGCCTTATTCGCACCTTTCCCAAAGCAAAGGATGGAGACAGCTCATACAACTCAACAGACAACATTGAAGAAGGATTCAGTAATAAGATAGGGTAGTGTGCTTGGTGTGTAGTGCTTTAGCATCTTTCATATTATGTGTGCTTGGTGTGTGCTTGGAATATAGTGCTTTAGAATCTTCCGTACTATGTTGTTCTATAATGTGCATGATGGAGTGATTTAGCATCTTTCATCTCTAGCCTCGATGTAACATGTGGAGCATCTTCAAAGAGACTCATCATCTAAAAGCCTTGTGTGTTTTCCATTCAAAGCACGTGGTGCTTGTTTGTCCCTATATAAGGCAACGTATTGTGTATTGGAAGGGCAGCCATCATATTGTGAAATCTCCATGGCTTTCTTAATCCCTTTTCTTCTTCCCCCAAAATGGTTTCTCATGATTAGAACTTTGTTGTTAGCTTGGTAAGATGGTATGGTTTTAGTATGCTCTCCGCTTGCTACCTTGTGGAACCTGTGGATCAAAATATATGAAACTCAAATATCTAGATTCAAGAGTAAAAGGTCAAGAAACTAAGAGGCAGTCCCTGAAAAATGGCTTGTGGTGCCTATTAGTTGGGGATAGCATACCTATTCGTCCTTGTGCTTTTGAGCTTCTTCCTTTAACAGTTTATGCCTAAACATTTTCATAAATGATGAAAATATTTTTGTTAATTCATTTTTCTAAGTGATACAAATAATCATTTTTAGAAAAATATTTTTCAAATCATTTATTTTCCACTAAACAAATGAAGCCTAAGATATGCATTTTTATGCTTATTTCGGCAGGTGCAAAATCAATTGGAGTTGACTGAACTTGTAAGATGATCTCCAATCAATCAAGTCATAGACATGCACATAAATGGAAAGGCCTGTGTTAGCCATATATCCTCATAGTTACAAAATGGATTCTTCCAATTTTAGCCATATTATTTTGATGGTATTGGATGGTTAGTACCATTAGATAAGATGAGTCTCACGTGAGATGTATATGATCCAATAATTAATCTAAGTAGGGCTCATGTGTGCTAGGTACCGGCAAATACTTGCTACTTGGATTGATCATTACATACCCGTGATGTTGATGGAGCCGTTTTGAGTTAGATCAATCACAAGATCCACATTGATTGAAGAGCATATAATTAATGAATAATTGATGTTGGCAATAAACCCTAAAATCTGATCACATCGCACGGGTGAAGTTGAGGCACATACTAGTGATATGTTGTAACTTATTGTGCATGTGTAATCTCATATCTCACCTGTCTTCTGTCTCCCTGTGCTCTATATAACATGCAAGTGTCACAGGCCGATCGATTCGAATCATGACCGCGTGGCGACTCGGACACTTTAGGATCGATTTGGATCGCCGAAGCACCTAAGCCAAGCCTTGCTCGATCAAATGCTCACTCGCTCGCCTTACCCGGATCGTAGAGAGAGAAAGTTTCTAGAGAGAGGAGCTCTGGAAAGAAATATGCTTTGTATTGCAGAAGTAGTAGATAATTACAAATGAGAAAGGACGCCCCTTCTTATAGTCGAGGGCCTCAGCTTACAACCATTGATCTAGAATATAACTGGCGGACGAGATCGCACCGCCTCAACTACCAACATAAATGTCAACTACTAGCTACCGCATACCAACTACTAGCTACCGACATAAATAGAGCTAGAGACTTCTAGAAACTTCGGGAAGAAGGCTCGTTGGAAATTCGAGCGAGCACAGGAGGTCCACCATGGATGAGTCACGGCCGTCCCTTGGGAAGCTCTTGGATCAATCTTCATTCGGGCCGTGACATTCTCCCCCACTCAATCGAGCGATGTCCTCGTCGCTCATGGCTTGACAGGTGGCCTTTTTGGCACGAGCACGGGCTTTGGCACAGGCTCTCTTGTTTTGGTTTTGTTTGGTACAGATGCTCACGAACGAAGGACCACACCCTTCAATGATCACCTCGGAGTTGGCATGCAGCACCATCTTTGGCTTGGGTGGAGTATGTGACGCATACTCAACCTCAGGGAAGAGTGCTTGAATCGGTATGGCATGAGTTGGAGTAGGATCCAACTTTTCCTTCGATTTCCCCATGCGCTTCACGGCCTTCAAGCTTTTGTCGAAACGCCGGATCGTTGCGATGGTCTTGGTATCGATCACCCCTTTGATCATAGGGATCATTGACGAGGATTTTGAGTCGGGGATCAAAATGCACTTGGTCCTCATGTCAATCATGGCTCCCACGCTATGAAAAAACTGCAATCCCAAGATGAGATCATAATCGTCGAGAGGAATTACCTCAAATGATAGCTTGCCCTTCCATCCGCCGATTTGGACGCCCACATCGGGAGTCGATCCTATGCCATGGAGACCATCCGAGTTGATGGGTTCGAACGTCTTCCTAGTCAGCTCCACTGGAAGTTTCAAGGCCTTTGCTACCTCGGTCGACATGAACATGTTCGACGCGCCAGTGTCGACCAAAGCGTAAAGCATTCGGCCGCACACATCGATCTCCACGAAGAACATGTCTGTGTTTGGTGTGATTCATTCATCTTTGGACAGCGATCGAGCTTGGATGGAATTGATCGTCTTCACACCTCCAAGTCGAATTTGTCACCTCTCTTCTTTGGGCTCCTCCTCCACTTCTTCGATGGCTAGGAGGGTGTTGATTCGACCCTTCTTCGGGCACTTTTGTGTCCAGTGTGGACCTTTGCAAATAAAGCAAGGAGAAGGCGGAGGTTGATCGAACTTACTCGTGTAGTCCGTCGGTGGTCGACCCCTTTGGAAGGACGGCTTGGAAGTTCCTTATCCCCATGTTTTGACTCGACCGCATTAATCATGCGCGCCTCGGGGAGTGCTTCTTGCTTCATCCTCGGAGGATCGATCCGACCTCCATTCTCTTGCTCTACTCCTTGGTTCGGCTTTGGTGAGGTCGACGAGCGACTCAGCCACGCTAAGTGCTCACGCAAAACCACTCACGTCCCGACGCTTTAGCTCAAGTTGTGCCCATGGCTTAAGTCCATCCATGAATGCTCCGAAAGCCTCCTCCTCACTTAGGTTGCGGATTTGGAGTTTGAGCTCCGTGAACTCCTTCACGTATTCTCGGATTGCACCTCTTTGCTCGAGGCAATGGAGCATGCTACGAGCTTCTTGTTGAGCGAACTCGGGGAAAAAGTAGTAGCGGAACTCTCTCACGAAGTCATCCCATGTTTCCACGGGATCGGCGCCACGTCTAATCTCATCACACCTATTGCGCCACCAAAGCATTGCCGTATCAGAAAGGAACATGGAAGCGGTTCGTACATTGATCAACTCGTCTCGGATGTTGACAACGCCAAAGTATTGCTCCATGCTCCACACAAAGTTGTCAACCTCTTGGGCGGATCGGTTACCTTTGAAATCTTTTGGTTTCGGCACTTCAATTTTGGGCACCGCTTAAGTAGGCACCGCACCGTTCGTGATGCTTAGCTTGCATAGGGCGAGCTCGGTCTTGAGCTCTTGGATCTCTGCCTTCATGGCTTCGACCTCGTCCTTACACGGGCTTACCTCCTCGATCACTTGGACGCGCTCGTTCAAACCATCGATCGATGTTTCGAGAGCTTCGTCCTTGTCATACAACGGACCAATAGCTTGGTTGATGCCGGTCATGAAGTCTTCGTGGAGCAAGCCCTCAACCTCCATGATCCGGTCTCGCACATTGTCAAGACCTTCCATGAGTTTGAGCATGGCACTCCGAACCTTCCCGATCTTCTCATCGAATGTAGCTGCAGCATCCATCGAGGCTTCCCTCTTCTTTGATCAGCCGTGGGTCTCTTTGACTTGCACAGCCTCTCCCTTCATAGCTACTTCTTGGCTTGACATTCTCTCGAACAGTTGGCACTCTTTAATCTCCGGAAACGAATCTCTCTTTTGCTCTAATACCACTTGTCACGGGCCGATCGATTGGATCGTGATCGCGCGGCGACTTGGGCACTTTAGGATCGATTTGGATCGCCGAAGCACCTAAGCCAAGCCTTACTCAATCAAACACTCGCTCGCTCGCCTTACCCGGATCGTAGAGAGAGAAAGTTTCTAAAAAGAGAAGCTCTGGAAAGAAATATGCTTTGTATTGCGGAAGTAGAAGATGATTACAAATGAGAGAGGACACCCCTTCTTATAGTCGAGGGCCTCGGCTTACAACCATTGATCTAGAATATAACCGGCAGATGAGATCGCACCACCTCAACTACCGACATAAATGTCAATTACTAGCTACCGACATACCAAGTACTAGCTACCGACATAAATAGAGCTAGAGACTTCTAGAAACTTCGGGAAGAAGGCTCGTTGGAAATCCGAGCGAGCACAGGAGGTCCACCACGGATGAGTCACAGCCGTCCCTTGGGAACCTCTTGGATCGATCTTCATTCGGGCTGTGACACAAGCATGGCCTTCGGTTGTTCTCATCTACATATTAATCATTTAGGGTTTCTGTTTCCTTGATTCCTTCATGATTCTTCCTTTCATGGCTTCTGATATAATGTTGCTCCTGCTCTTGACATATGCCATCTCAAGCTTTCTCAGTGCGGCCCACGAGGACCCTATGGTCCCCTGCTATTTCATTTTTGGAGATTCATGAACAGATAATGGTAATAATATCATGCTCAACACCGCGGTGGAAGCCAATTTCCCGCCATACAGGGTCGAACTTCCTGGCGTCGGACCCTCGGGGCGGTTCACCAATAGTCAAATCATGGTCGATTTCATCAGTCTCTCTTTCTCTCTTCACTTGCCCTTTTTTGGTGCAATTTTTGTTACTTTAACATTCATATGATGTTTTTGCTTGATTCTTTTTCTTCATTTGGTCCAAGTTTTTCTGCAAAGTTGCACGATCATATGGATTCAATTTACGATCCACAACATGCAACGTGAAACTTAAAGTCTTAGGACATTTGTGTTAGTAACATACTTGTCTTTGGTTCAACCAAAAAAAAAAAAAAAAGAGGCTTCCCAAAATTGTTCAGCTCAATCCCTAGGCTTAACGGATTTTATTTCATCCCACGCGACCGCGAGAAGGTCCAGCTTACTGAGAGGCATGAACTATGCATCAGCTTCATCTGGCATCCGCGACTACACAAGATCGAACCTGGTAATAAACAACCACACGGGGCGTGTAGATATACTGTAAATGTCCATTTCGGAAACTCTTGAAGCGTTTATGTGGCAAATAATGTCTGTGTTTTATTTACACGGCGATCATATCAGCCTCTATAAGCATTTCAAGAATCACCGGAATGTGATCAATTCCATCAAATCCTCTCTCAGAGATCCGAGCAAAGACCGGGCGGCTGTTGGAAACCGCTTGTACAGCGTCGGAGTGGAAAATGACGACTACATCAACAATTACTTCTCCTTCGGCGACGGAAGTGGTGCACTCCGGAACAGTTCGCCTTGCTTCTCATTGGCCAATTCACCTTGCAATTACAGGTGAAACACAGTGAACGTTTGGGTCATTTTTGGGAACCTTTTCGTGCCCTAAACCAGTTGAGGATCGGTCCATGTCACGGAGTAAGTCGTTAGCGGACGGACGGGGACATACATTCCATGCTTGCCCCGTAAAGTTTCTAGTCCTTTCGATGCAATTTGAGGGTGATGAACTAATCATTCTGGATGTGAGTTTGTCCCTGCAATTGAATCGTTTTTCTTCCAGCTCTTTAGACTTTGCACGGCTACGGAGTGAGGAAAATCGCAGTGTTTGGAGCAGGGCCGGTAGGCTGCAGGCCCTTCGCGACTGCGAAATCCGGCAACTGGCAACACCTGCAGGACCAAATGAACAGTACGGTGCAGATCTTCACCGACAAACTCAAACAGCTCTTCGACGAGCTCAACTGACAATCGCCCGAAGCGAAGTTCATATACGCCAACATGATTGCGATGGCGTCGGCCGCCAGGGACGATTTCCCCCAGTGGTACAGTAGTTACTCATCTGAGAAAGGCGCATGGCATGTACATTTGCCGGACAAGTTTGTAAAGCTTCATTTTCACTCGTCTTTTTCCCTGGCAACGAAACCGGCGGGTGCCTTGAGGCGTCGACGGCGTGCCGACAATCGGAGTGCATTGCATTTTTCGATGGAGTCCACCACCCCCGGCAGCCATCAATGAAATATTTGCAGGGAGAGCGTACCGATCAAGTTCTCCATCCTACCGATATCTCGCACTTAGTGGGATCTTAAAATCGAGAAATTTCTGATTTTCTTCCTTTCCTTTTTCCGGTAAATTTGCCATAGCATTTGGTGTTTTTTCTGATGGACTATCATGGTATAGTAATTCCATTTCCTGACGTGTCCATATTTGAATTTTCTATTGGAGTGCTACAGTGATCGATTTCTATCGTTTCGTATTAAAGTTTAATGTGGCGGTAGGCGTCAAAAAAGTGTGCAAAAAAAATAATTAAAAGAAAAAAAGAGAGAGACCGGTGAAATATGACATGTAGGTATCTTTTGTAAAATTCCTATTTTTTTTAATTATGGAAATTATCAATATGTACAGTATTCAACTTACTATTAGTTGCATAACTTACAAAAAAAAAAAATCGAATTTACTAACTCTTAGCAAACTCCCTATATTTACCAACTATTTTTAGAGATTATAGACCAAAATTAACATAGTTTGATCACCACCTCTTTCTCTCATCTTACTTAGTTACTGTCTTAAATTTATTTTTTTATATAATTTCCCTGACTTTTCCCACTTTGATTAGGATTGGCACATTCCTAAGAAAAGTCAGGTCGAATTTTGTAAATACTCTTATCTGAACAGAGAGAGCTTCACAGCCCAGTACACCAAATTCCAAGAGGAATTAGAAAACATCTACGTACTCGCATTCAACATATCCATAACTGTAAATTCACATCCCCAGAAACAAAGGACTATATATATATGTGACATTTATTACTCTAATTCGACCCCTAATTCTCACGGGAAGGGCGTGATTTTCTTCATCTCGGTTTGATTGACGTCGATCGCGAAGCCCTTGCCGTGCTGCTTCCAATAGTCGGCCTGTGGATTGATCCACTCCGGCTCCTCGATCTCCAGCCTCGAGGCCCTGAGGGCATCGGTCGATATGTTGTACTTGTCGTCTCTCGTTTGGACCAAGTCCGGCCTCACCCTCCCGAGGTTCACGCCCTGGGGCGACATCATCAAGGCCGGCACGCCCAGCGGCAGCTTATCGCCTGAGCTCCGCCACGAAAAATTTTCCGCTTAGTGTGAACAGAATTAAAGACCAATGTCATAGAGACCAGATCTACCACAGAACATCCAACCAGGCACTGTCCAACATTAGACAAATTCAAATTACCTCTGTCGATCTGCCATGTGCACCAGAATTTGCCATAGGTCTTGGCCAGATTCTCGAGCTCTGGCTTTCCTACAATTTCAGGGACCCGAGGATTAACCCATAGACCAGATTTGATCTGCAAAGCATAGTAAAAGAATGAATTCAAGATACGAACGGCTCCGGAAAAAAAAGACAAAAAAAAAGTAAAACAACATACTACCTCGTAAGCATGGGAATGCCAGAGCTTCTGCTCGTCTGGAGGAAGAGATTCAAATATCTTGTCGGACACTATGTACTCCACCCCTGCACAATAAGTAAGCATTTCAATAGACGTGCATAAGCATCATCATCGTTTGGATTTACCAGTGAAGAGAAGTTGGTAAGTTACCGAGTATAACATATCTAAACACGAGTACGACGGTACTCTCCAGAGGCAACAAAGCGACGATGGGCTGTGCCACACACCCGATTCATGTGAGCTCAACTAAAACGGGATTTTGGTCAATTATATGCGCACCATCAGCCGACGTCAGAATTTTCTTATTTCCTTTTTTCCGAAAGTGGGCAATTTCGCAAATGGGAGAATGAATTTTTTTTGTTATATATACTTGAAGAGTAGGTAAAAGTTTAGCCTCACATCTCTCAATCTCAAACTCACACCAACCACATCTCAAACTTTCAGAGGTAAAGAATAGGGGAAACCTAGGCCATTTAGGTAAAGACATAGCTACATCGTATGATTGACGTCAATCATTTCAACCCCAATATATTTTTGCAAAGTTTCTGAGAGTTCGTTTGATGCACTAATTTTAAGTTCGTCGGGCAGCCCGACCGGTTCATGCACGAGGAACAAATAACTGGTGCAACCCGGGAGACCATACCGATGAGGCGGCCGGAGGCGGAGTCGGTGTCGTAGACGGCGCACTGGAGGAAGTCCTGGTTGAGGCGGGCGACGAAGTGGTGTGTCTCGATCTGGCGGCCGGGGTCGTGGGCGTAGAGGGCGAAGGTGCAGACGTGCTGGTTGATCTGCTTCACCGGCTTCAGCGACTGCAGCATCCCCGCCCCGGCGTCCAGCATGATCTGCCCCACCGTGATCCCCTTCCCCGGCGTCTTCTCCCCCTCCGCCGTCGGCGGCATCGGCCCCGGCCGCTGGTCGCTGGACGCCATTTCTTCCTTTTCTTTTCTCTTTCCTTTCACCCTCTTCCCTCGCTCTCTCTTCCTGCGAAAGTGACGACGGATGGCCGATGAGGTTTTGATGGCGGAGTTTATAAGAGAGAGGAGGAGCGGGCGGCGGCCACGGAGGCGTGCATGGCGGTGGTGACGTGGCTACGTGGGCCGATGTCGAGGGACACGTGGCGCCCTTTGGTCGCGCCAGTGATGGGACGGCCTTTTGGATATATCAAGAAGCTCTCGCTGGTAACGCGTCGTGCGGGATATTATACGTAACTACTTTAATTGCGAAACGTCGAAATACGTGAACTATTACGTCCTTCGCTCATTTGGATAAAATCATATTGAATTTTTAGGTGAAATGGGAGTATTTGAACTCTTGAAAAATTTAATAGTTGGTATACGTTGTTTTCGGGAAAATGGAAATGATTGACTTCATTTTAGGAAACGGAAAATTTCGAGGGACGTTCAAGCCACAGCTATTATTTCATCTCAATTTTAAATTTCTTAATTACATATATATATATATATATATATAGACAAATTATGCTAAGTCCGGATTTGGGAAAAAAAAAATAGAGAGGTTAAACTGACCGAAAAAAATGTAAAAAGATAGAACGACCTTAACCTCATCCTTCGGTGAGATAATTTAAAATGCTTCTCGCATTTTCTTTACGATTTTTAATAGATATTTGTCTGGGTTTTCCTATAAAAAAAAAAAAAAAGGAAAAACTCAGGCAAGGGCTTTTTCATTTTTTTTTAAACTTTGGTTTTTTTTATATAACTTAAATATAATTTTGTATTGAAAAATTATATTTGGAACAAAACAATGTCATTTTAGCCACGTTAGTATAATGTAGGATACACAAAATAATTATAAAAAAAAAAAAAGTCATGTCATTATTTTTCGTTTGTCAAATTGGAGGATATTAATGAAAAGATTTAATTGCACAAATTTGATAACTTTTAGAATTTAATTGCACGTTTAAAAAATTTTAGAACTCGATTGCATTTTTGTGATAAAGTTTAGGAATTTTAGTAAATTTTTCCAGTACTCTTCTTTTATATATAGTGTCAACCTAAAATTTGGTTACATAACTGTCGATATCTGATTTTGTCAACAAGGTGAGTCAATTCAACGAAAAAAAGAAAACGAGGTGACCCGTCAGAAAAATAGAAACAACAAAAACAGGCGGTTGGGCAGACGAGCAAATAGTAATACGATTTATTAAATTTTATTTTAAAATAATTGTTATTTATTACTAAAAAAGAAAAGCGAAACCTCTTTTTTCTCCTTTTCTTTTTTTTTCCCCGCTGGGCCTAGCCCAGCCTCCTTCTTTTTTCCCAGCCGAGCCGGCCCATTTCTTTTCTCTTGCCCTCCGGCCCAGCCCGCGCCCTGCTCACCTTCCTCCGTTCACGCTGTTCACGCCTCTGCAACAGAGGACACATTACGCAGAAGCAAGGGCAGGGGCCAGGCTGGCGGTGGCAGCCTCTGTTGGACAAGTAAAATTCCTTGTTTGTTGAAATGCTCTGAGCTCGGCTTGCTTCTGCGCTTGGACGTGGTTTGAGCATTCTTTGCTTGCACTGCCTACGGCTGCCGGAGTCCTCGCGGGGTCGAGCCGAAACGTGTCCGGCCGGCCAGACGCAGACGAGCGCAGCGGCTGGCCAGATGGACGGCCGACCCGGTGGAGACCGGGTCCTTGTCTGCTCGGCCGCGAAGGGGGCAGAGTGGCCGGCTGTACGGCCGGAAAACCAAGGGCCGGCCGAAGTCAGGCCATGTCTGGGCCGAAATTTGTTTCTAGGATTTTTGGGCTCGGTTCGTGGGTTTGGCAATTGGGCCGGTCATGTCTGTGTTTGAGTAGGGTAGTGGGCCGGCCTGGGTTTATTTCGTCTTTCTTTGGGCCAAGCTCAGTCCGTGCAGGTTTATTTTTAGGGTAGGCTGCATTTTGGGCCGGACTGGGCCTACGCATCAGGCCCAGTTCGGCCGAGGGCATGGAGTCTTGTGACTCGGGCCGGTGGTCCCAGGTCGGTCCTGACCAGGACCGGATCTGGAGATCGAGCCCGGTTCCCTATTTTCATACTGAATTTTTTTCAAAAAAATATATTTTAAAAATTCAAAAGGCTTAGAAATTAGATTTTGAGTAGTTTTCTTTGAAAATGTGTGAAAATCTTCAAAAAAAAAAAAAAAATTGCACTCAAAATTGAACGAGCTTTTAAAGCTTTATAATAGGGTTTTGACTGTTTTTAGAGATGAGTCTTAGGTAATTTTTTGGATATTTCCATTTCGATTATTACATTATATTAATTGTTATTTTCCCATTAACCTAGTTAGGAATAGAACCTCAAGACTCATAGTTAACGAGAATGCTACTCAAACATTTTAGTTTAGGTATTGAAAATGCATTAGTAAATTAATTATAATCAAGTCCCGCCATAAATTCTTTGGTTGCATAGAAAGTGAGGTATATTCTCATGTTTCACTTGATTTCTAACTCACCTAATAGGCTAGTAGGCTAGTGATAACTTCTCATTTGAAAATCCTTATAATGTCATTTTGACTTAACATCGAATATCACAATGTCACGCAAGATATGAACTTGGAAGAGTTTGCGTTCAATCGAGCACAGTAGCCCACCTTTTAGGAAATAATCATAAACCTATGACTTTTCCCTTTCAGAAGAAAAAGGTAAGTCGCGATATATCATAAGATGGTTGTGACTCCATTAATACTTAGTAATTCACCAATAGCATTGTAAGTCACTTCAAATTTTTGTAAGGGCTAGTAACTAAAAGTAGGGCTGTCAACAAATCCCGACCATACCCTACCTGACCCAATTTTTTCAAGTGTTTTTGGGCCGGTAGTCTTCATGTTCTAGTAACAGTTTACCACATGGGTATTTCAATGGTTTCAATTTGGGTATAAACCTCAACCGAACCGAAACACTTAATGTTAGGGCTTTAAACAAAACATAATGCGATGTTCAATAAAAAAAAACTTGACCCCACTGCTCAAGTAAAATACACTTCAAGCCCTACTACGCTCTCTTCTCTAGAAGTTGAAATTGCGACTTCGTCCTCCTTGTCGACTCTACCACCATAAACTCTGACCCCATCCTCCTCATCGCCTTCACCACCGTCAATTCCGTCCTCCTTGTCGACTCCACCGCTGTCGACAACTCCATCCTTCCTGTCAAATACGGTCGTCGAGTCCACTAACTTGGCTGTTAGTGGGTGTTAGTAAACAATCGAAGTAAGAGGCCTAATTTCTCCCCTTGTTTTTCTTTTCTTCGGTGCAGAAGTTTAAATTTTTTTTTATTACTTATGCTCATAATTAAGTGTTTGGTGTTTGTGGTATTGCTTTTAAGGCTCTAGAGGAGGAGTGATCATATTAGCCAAATATGAAGGCTTCAAGGAAGCCTGCTTTAATTTGGTCGTCGCTGTTCAACTTTCTTTTCTATAGGTTCTTTATTGATATATAAACATCTCTATGGCTATCGTCTGTTCAAGTCCTTCGGTCTCTCAATGTCGTATATGAATATACTAAAGTAGTAAGTATGAGGGTTGGGCAAAGTTGGCATGGCTCCGATGCCTTGGCGAAACATTTTTAAATGACAAAAGATACCTTCTGCGGGTGGCATTTCATTCAAATTTAAAGAGAAGTAGAAGAACATGAAGCAATGGGCTAGTAGCTAGTCTCAACTATAGAAGACGATATTACACTTCGGTTATGGATTCTCTTATCATTACTTTAGACAGTATGTCTCACGTGACTAAGATTTAGAGAGTTTCCTAAACGGGTGAGACATGCACTGTAAACATTCTAAACTTAAATAGTCTACATATTATTAAAAGAGATGATTCCTAACACACGAGGCTAGGCATATCATGGGGTATAGTTAAAAGAGATTTTTGTCTAATATGTAATTACATGGATAAACTACAGATGTTTTTCATATGTATGTATCTACCTGTTAAATTTAATGGAATATTCCAGCCATTTATACGTGCTAGATGCTTGGCTACTTTATTCGAAATATAAAACGAAACAGAATAATGTGCTAGATTTTCTTTAGGTCACAACAATCTGTGTACCGTGTGCCTTTTGGTTGTGCATGTCTCTTGAGCTTCATATTATTGACTGGTTGATATGCTTTTATAATTGACTCTTTGCACACATTTTATATTCTTTTGAAAGACTCATATTTTATCTAAGAAATATTTGTCTCGTGCTTGTTGGTTATGTTTGGACTTGTCATCTTTTTCTGCTTTCCATATTCCTCATGCGCTCATGAAATCTGCCTCTTTGAATAGTTGTAACTCCGTAAATTTCTTATTATAATAATAATTTGCAAGTTCTAAGCAGCATAAATAGTTGTCTCAACAAGCGATTCTAGTGTTATAGATAAAAAAAAATGAGATGTGTAGTGCGGGAACACTCTAAAATGATCCTTGATCAAGAAAAGGCTGAATGTTTGTATTGTAGAGTCCGTATCAGCCATGCTAGCGGTTGAGGGATCAGTTCGATGCATCATGATTTAGCTAGATGAGAGAAATACCCATATGCAAACATTGAGAAAAGGTAAAAAGAAAAAGTGTCTCAAGTTAACCTATTGGGGTTTAGAAAAGATTTAGCGACCACTTTTATTATTGGTGAATTGTCTTTCAAGTTTATAGAACATAAGGATTTTGGTGATTTGTGAATAGAATCTAATCAAATATCTTAATCACATCACGTAACTTGTTGAGGCATGATTCTTCCAAGTTATATGTGGAGGAATGATGTAAATAAAATAAATATTTCACCAAGACATCCTAGAGTTTGTTTTGCAATAGAAATATGGATTTCTGTCAAAATTTGAGTTATATATGTGTCATTGCTCATTTTATTGATGCCGATCGGAAGTTGCAGAAAAAATATTTAATTTTTGTCAAATTCTAGGTCATTCTACTGAAATAATAATAAAAATAGTTCAAAAATGCTTGACTGATCAGCAGATTCAAAGCGTTTTTCTTTTTTTATCGTGGTGGATAATGCATTTTCAAATAACCTAGGAATTCAATATTGGAAAATGAGACTTAACTCTCGCCACTTTCACTCTTGATTGAGGAGGGCTTAGAAAAACTAGAAATTTTTTAGTCATGCGAAAAATATTGTTATAGAATATTTATACCCTTCTATATTTCAATGGATACATTAGGTCTCATTTTCATCGTAAATTTAATGCAAAGTTGCCAACTACAACCATTAAGCCAAACTTGATATTGATTTCTCTTGATGATTGACGAAGTTGGAGATCGATACTTATTTAGCAAATTCTTTTTTTCTTATTATGAATTTACTTCTTCATATTCTACATTAGACATTTAATTGATTGCTGTCTTCTTCATTACCTTTTTGCAAGTTGATCTTGGTTGATAGATTGATTTTTTTGCTATTGAAATAAAAATCTTCATTGTTTGCTTTATTTCTTCCCCTTTATAATGTCTTGGCTAAAAGCTCAGTGTTTTTTTTTTTAACAATGCTAAATCAATTTATAGTTCAACTTTTTCAAGAACTAGACTAAGTGTGGGATGTTTGTGCGATATAATGTTTGTAGCTTTTGAAACAAGGAAATGGTTTTATTTTTTTATTGTTTGTCATCTCAAAAGCAAGAAAATTTTACTTGCCTTTTTTGTGCTTTCAGGAGTGTTTTACAATTATACTTAAATTTTACTGACGCTTTTGGTTTTCTTTGTTCTTAATTTATATGATTAGATAAAGTTATTCAGGTTCATTTATCAGTCGGTAATTTTGTGAAAATCCCAATTGTCTTCTTTTTATGGGTAGTGCTATTTTTATTCATGAATCAGCACATCAAATTCTGGATATAAGCTTGTAATAGCATGAACAAAAATTAAAAAAGGAGGGAAACTTGACCTGACCCATGTTTTTGGCTCTAGTCATATGCGGTTCCAGTCGGGTTGGGATTCCATGCAACCTGACCCGAATCATAAGAGATGTGTGTTTAAACCGCAATGACCTGAGCCAAAAACATAGGTCGAGTTGGTCCTAGTTGGGTTTTCAAGTTTTCCTTCTTCTTTTTTCTTCTTTTTTTTTGTTGTTCTTACTATTACAAGTTTATATCCATAATTTGACTATATCGATTCACAAATGAAAATAGCGCTACTAAAAATAAAAATAAAAATGAGTCACTTGGATTTTCATAAGCCATAATTGATGTTTTGACTGGCAAATGAAACCTGAATAACTTAATCTAACCTACACATCAAGAATAAAGAAAACCAAAGGCACCGGTAAAATTTAAACATGATTGTATATTACTTTGAAAAAAAAAGGAAAAACTCAAGTAAAATTTTCTTCCTTATAACATAACTAAAAATCTTAGGGAGGACAATTAAAAAGAAAACCACTTCTTTGTCACAAAAGCTACAAATATCACATTCCACAAGCATCCCAAACTTAGTCCAGTCCTTAAACAAGTCGAACTACAAATTTATTTAAGCATTATCCAAAAAACACGAACTTTGTAGTCAAGACGGCAAAGAAAGGGGAGAAATAAAAGCAAATGATCAAAATCTTTGCTCAACTAAGGTGCCAGAAGAAAATGAATAAGACAACAATCTTTAAATACTTCTAATACACAATATGAAGAAGTAAGCTCACAATAAGAACAAAAAAATTGGTTAAACAAGTACCAATCTCCAACTTCGTCAATCATTAAGAGAAATCATAGCCCCATGACTAGTTGACAACTCTACATTAAATTTAAGATGAAAATGAGAACTAACGTTGCCATTAAAATATAAAAAGGTATAAGTATTCTACACCAATATTTTTTTTCGAGACTTTGCCGACAATCCAACCAAAAATGGTGAAACTGTGCAGTCGAGTTCAGTCTCGGCTATTAAGAGCGCAATCTACAATAAAGACAGTTTAATGGCTGGTGAGTGTTGAAAGATTTGTCGTGTGAAAAGAAATTCTCCTGGGCCCATGCCTTAACCAGACGGGAATCCATGCCGTTGGCTACGATTCCGTTTAACAGGACATCTGATCATGCATATGACATTGAAAACAATCGAATGCAGCAAAACTCTTTGTTTTTCCCACCCACAGTTCATCATGAAATGCACTCATCGGTTCCGATGCGCAAGGGGTTAGAACACAAGGACAGAACCGAGTTGAATATAGACCAAATACAAAAGTGATTACAGAATCCTAGATGCTGGCTTTGCCGGCTATTTCCGATATGGCTAATTCCTATTAGAATATTGCCAACACAAGCATAAGACAGCAAAGAAGACACAAAACCCTGAAATTGATCTCCTCGAATCTGGATCTCCCCCCCAGTCAGCATTTGAGGTAATGGAAAAGTCTCACAGGATAGGTAGGGGGGGCATCTCCAGTCCAGAATAAGACTTGAATAGCTGTTCTCCTCCTCCACTCATACCAAAAAGCTCTCTTTGCTCAAGCACTGCCTTTACTTCGCATCCTTCATCACGTCCGCGTAGAGGAAAACTCATTCGTGACGGGCCCTCACCGTCACATTTCTCCTTTGGCCGACGGCACAGCCACTCTCTCGCGCGCGATGTTTTGCGCTTTCGTCAAATGACAGAAGATGAAGAAGCCCACTTATCCCACATCGGAGCTTCCAAAGCATAAAACACAGTTAATAGGCTCCGCGCAGGTGAGGTACGCTCGCCGAGCTCTGTAACGAGGGCTTGTGACCCGAGTGGGGGCATCAATGTGGTGGAACATGGGCTCGGATCCATCAGGCCGGGTCTGATGTGGCTACTTGCTGGCCCGCCCATTCCAAGCCGAGAGTTGAACCATGCGTTTCGGGCGAAGGCCCGGACAACGTGGGTCCTAAAGTGGAGGGGTCCGCGTCAGGCTGGCTTCACAGAGCAGCGAAGACCTCCCGCTCTCGACAGTGGAAGGATAACGGGCCGGTGTCACCCAGGCCCACCACGGTCAAATGGGCTGAGTCCTACTGAACCACCACTTTTTTTAATTTTTTTTTTTCCGTTTTTCGACATATTTATTGAATCTTTCTTAATTTGCATGACTCGAATTTTACTTTAAATTGAACCACCACATGTCCTGAGAAAAAATTAAAAATGCCACGTCATTATCTTCTATTAGCCTTAATCGAATATAACTAATGGAAGAACTTGATTAAATCAACTTGACAAGTTTTCTGATTTGAATACACTTTTTTTAAATTTTAAGATTTAATTATATTTTCATAATAAATTTAAGGACTTTCAATGCATTTATCCTTTTTAAAAAATTGACATTGCCAACATTTTCATCAGTCGGGTTGGGATTCCATGCGACCTGACCCGAATCATGAGAGATGTGTGTTTGAATTGCAATGATCTGAGCCAAAAATATAGGTCGAGTTGGTCCTGGTCGGGTTTTCAAGTTTTCCTTCTTTGTTTTTGTTTTTCTTTCTTTTTTCTTTTTTGTTGTTCTTACTATTACAAGTTTATATCCATAATTTGACTATATGAAAATAGCGCTACTAAAAAGCAAAAAAAAATGAGACACTTAGATTTTCATAAACCATGTTTTGACTGGCAAATGAAACTTGAATAACTTAATCTAACCTACACATCAAGAATAAAGAAAACCAAAGGCATTGCGCAACCTAACCTCGGGTGCACCACCTAGGGTTTGGCTAATGGATTACTAAGTCTAAACTTAGTTCGGGTTCTCCCAAGCCCATACTAATTCACAACTTAGGTTCAAATATTTAGCATGCAATAGATTATTAATAAGGAGTCGCCACTAATCAGTTCACGGCAGATCGATTAGACATCTAAGTAAAATAATGGGAAAATTATTTTACTTTTATGAACTAGAGACTTTAGATACGGGGACTTGGTTACACTAGACTTTTCCAATGCCCTTTCGGTACCTTTCTCTTTTATTTCGAAAAAATATTTTGCAAACAGCTTGAATTAATTTTAATTCACTTCCCTAACAATATGATATGATCATGTGGGTACGCAAACCACCAATTTAACACCTAAATAAAGTAATAAATAAATTGCAAAACTTACTTTATTGCAACGAAAGCATCTGCAATGTTAAATCATAATTCACATCAACGGTCATAAATATGATTTCTAATTAATACACAATCACTTAATTTTTAGTTTCAGTTATGTAAAGAGAATTATGCTTTATGCAATGCATGCTATTAGTCTAACGTGAAATGATATGACATAAATATGACATAAACTATATGACGCAAATACGATATTTTTGTGTTTTCTCAATAAGCATGCAATCTATCCTAGAGAATTAAATTAATTTATTCTAAGATGATTTTTAGTATTTTGCATGAAATTCAAGATTAGAAAAATGCAAAAATTATCTATCCAAATTAAGATATCATCCAATTTATATTAAGAATTACGTTAGGCCAAATCTTAATTTAAACTAGAATGTTATCTTAACTTGGTAATCCCTAACCTAAGATGTAATCTATCTAAAGAATTTTCTAAACTTATAATAAATTAAAAAATATTATCTAGAATTAAATTATGTGCAATTTTATCCTAACATGCAATGACGTGCAAAGAATGCCCTAATTCTAAGTTTTTTTTTTTTAATAAAATTGGGAATTAAAATTGTCAAATAATTAAACATGCAATTTAAATTAATGAAACAAAAATCTAGCATCCTAAATTTATGTTTTTGGTATTTTCTATTTCAAAAATTCAGAATAAATAAAATGCTTAGTCTACATATGCAAATTACCCTAAAAAGCATGCGATATTTTAATATGAACCTAATCTAACTCAAACATATTTCAGGATAAATAAAGCAATCAAGACGAGACAAGCACTAAGCCATTCAGAATCATCAAAGACATCATACATCATTCGAATCAACGAACAATATCTAAACCAAACTTAATTATTTCGTTAATAAAATCGATAAATTGATCTTAAGCTTTAAAAATCAAGATATCAATTTTATTCCCGTGTGATTAATTATTCTATCGAAAGCCTTATAGATGAAATAAAAAATCGGTGTGCGGTTACGAACTAGGCAGTAAGCTCTAACCCTAATTGGAAAATACGTCTATTATTTATATATGCACGTAAGATATTGACAAGCATGTTTTAGGCAATAAAATATCCTAATCAAATTTAGATAAGATAATTACCTAATTTCGCAAGTAATATTGTCAAATTTGAAATCAACGGAATCAACTCAGACGGATGGATAGTTCACGATGGAGTGGATTTCTCAGTGGTGGCTATCGGTTGAGGCTTGACACGGTGAAGAGATGGTGCTTTGACACCAAGGGTTGTTGGACGGGTGGTGCAGGCCCAGCAATTAAGACTGGCTAGTGCTGCTCACGGTGGCCAATTGTAGCAAGAAGTTATCCCGCGACGTTCAAGGTAGCAATGGAAAAGAGCAGCACCATCGGGGATAAACTGCCAAGTGCTTCACCTGTAGTGAGTGATGGTCAAAAAGCAAAGACAAAAGCCATCAATTTCAGAACTTGAATAACCCCTTTTTGTCCTTTTCCTCCGTTGGCTCTTTCACGAAAGAGGCTCTCTCCTTTGTTGTTTTTTTCTTTTTCCTTTTGTATTCTTTTTTGCTTCTCTTCGTCAAGTTATGAATATGCCCTTTGCCACGTATTGCTTTGATGAGTGTCAAGGAGGAGCGGGTTGTGGCTGCTTCGTCGTCTGGACTTACGATTGGGCTATCTTCGTTTGGAAGAGTCCACGGCTGCCCGTTTGGATGGACACAGCATCAGGATCTTGAGCAAAGTGAGAGTGGGCACGGTGGTTGTCTTGGCTATGTGACGTCCTAGATTTTCGACTCTGCTTTCAATTCAATAAATCGGGCATTTTATCGATGCGCCTATAGAGCTATTCTCAGAGCTAATCACTCTTGAGATAACTAGACTATCTAGGGAAGCCATTAAGGATTTTAAAACAAATAGATTTGAGGATTTGATCAGGAATCGGCTGCTCAACCGTGTTCATCTGCCAAAATCATTACGGCACGGATGTAAATTGATTTGAGATTAGAGATAGGTCGATTTGACTGAGATATATGGCTAATCATAGGTGACACCACTAAATTAGAAAATTGTCGTCGACCGGCACTAGTGATTTATCTATCGTTTTGATATCCTGTGTTCGTATTTGAAATCTCGATATTGTCACGACAATTGAGAGTTGCCAATGCATCGAGTGGATTCATTGTGGCTCGAAGAAAATTGACCACTGGTCATTTGTACTAAAAATCTCTGAAAACTACCGGTAGTTTAAGTTACGCTAAAAACGCGCCGAATGGTCTATCCTATTATTTTATTGTCTGAGGATTTGTTTCGCTTCCGCATGTGTAATAAAATGAAGGGTCGGCGACTCGTCCTGGAAAGTCGCGAAATTTTTTTATCAACCAGTGAGGGATGGGTGCACGATCAAGGATCGGGGCGTGACAGGCTCAATGTCGAGAAGGAAGGTCGTCATGCTGGCAATGGGCAACGATGCTTGAGCGCGCGCTGTAGAGAGGACTTCGGTGGTCGGTTTATTCTTTTGTGAGTGATGAATGTAGCGTGCAACAGCGTAGTGGCCGAGCCTGCAAAGAAAGGCAAACTCCTCCTTTGCAGCAGATCAACTCATTATTTCTCTCTCTCCCTCTCTCTCTCAATTGTTGTCATGTATTCAATATGTGTGGCCTCCATTTTCTCCATACGCAGCTCTTTTATAGGTGAAGAACTTGATTTTCGTGGATTATTTCACTTCCTTTTTCGGCTCACGCACGAAAATCTCCTTTCTTATTTTGAGTCAAAGAATATATTTAATGCCCCCATGTGCAATATTCCCTCTTGATATTTCATCCTTAAATTTCCAATCTTCAGTAATATATCACTTAACATATAAATCACATGAATATATGAAATATTTACCGAATATTTGAAGAATAATATGAATCCTTTATGAAAATATCGAATTGTCAACTCATAAAATTGAAGCTCAAAACCAACTCATCCATTGAAAGTCCAATGTAAATGCTAAAAAAAAAAAAAAAAAAAAAGCTCCTAAATCTATATGTTATTCTAATATTTTTATTTAAGGATTAAAAATTAATCCCTAATTTTTAATGCAATAAGTGAATGATTGGATTATCAAAATTTAGGTGTCAACAAGCACTAGTAAAATTTAAACATGATTGTATATTACTTTGAAAAAAAAAAAGAAAAACTCAAGTAAAATTTTCTTACTTATAACATAACTAAAAATCTTAGGGAGGGCAATTAAAAAGAAAACCACTTCTTTGTCTCAAAAGCTACAAATATCACATTCCATGGGCATCCCAAACTACAAATTTATTTTAGCATCGTCCAAAAAACAGGAACTTTGTAGTCAAGACGACATAGAAAGGGGAGAAATAAAAGCAAAGGATCGATCTTTGCTCAACTAAGGTGCCGAAAGAAAATGAATAAGACAACAATCTTTAAATACTTCTAATACACAATATGAAGAAGTAAACTCACAATAAGAACAAAAAAATTGGTTAAACAAGTACCAATCTCCAACTTCGTCACTCATTAAGAGAAATCATGGCTCCATGACTAGTTGACAACTCTACATTAAATTTAAGATGAAAATGAGAACTAATGTTGCCATTAAAATATAGAAAGGTATAAGTATTCTACACCAATATTTTTTTCCACCAAACTCAAAGATTTCAATTTCTTCTAAGTCCACCTCAAATTTTTTTTTTTTTTTTTTGTCAGTAAGTCAAGAAGGTGAAAATGACAAGACTTAAAAGTCTCTTTTTCAATTATTTAAGTTTAGATTACCAAGGTGATAGAAATAATGCTTTGAATCTCTCAATCAGTCAAACATTTCTCAACTACTTTTCATATTATCTGGGCATAACGATTTGGGATTTGACAAAAAATTGATATTATTTTCAATTACTTTTAATTGACACCAACAAAATGAATAGTAAGATTCATATAACTCAAATTTTGACCAGAAGTTCATGTGCTAGTTGTAAGACAAATGCTAGGAAATTTCCCGGAGATATATTTGTTCCCTTTACTTCTTTTTCCTCTATGTATGGCTCACAACCGTCCCAACGTGTTACGCTATGAGATTAAGAAATTTGATTGGATTCTATTCATAAATTGTCGATAACCTATGTTCTACAAACTTGAAAGGCAATTCATAAAAAATAAACACGGTTGCTAATTTTATTTTATTTTTTTGGTAAAATGTAAGAATATATATTGAGCTTTGGACAAATATACAAAAGATCGGCGCCAAAAACTTACACTCAAACTTCAAACAAGAAAGAGAGTGAAAGGGAGCCAATGTAAAAGCCACGAGGGCAACAACAAAACAACAAGCTAGATAGCAACAGCAGATACAACAAAGCGAAACTACAAGGCACACCAACCCTCGGCCACTCGACAGTAAGCGGGACGAAGAACAGAGAGCCTATAGCCGGCTAAGAAGCGAGGCAAAGCACATGAGCAGCTGCTAAGGAGAAACGGGCGAGTGAGAAAACACCGAAGGGTCAAAGCCCCACCCTCTTTGAAGTCTCTTGTTCCTTAGGGTAAGAGGAACATTTTTGAAATTAATAGCTTTGTCCTTGACAACCTTGATAAGGTAATTTTTTAAAGCTTAAACCACCAAGGATTCACCACGAAAAATGATGCTATTCCTCTTTTTCCAAATCAAATGGCACATAGCTTCAAAAGAGAACCGCGCAATACTATGAAAGAAATCCTTACCGGATAAGAACTTTGAGGCCCAAGAGAGAATGTCTTTCCAAGATCTAATCCGCCAAGGGAGGTTACACCTGGCGGCCCAAAGAAGGCCAGCAAAGCCGAGGTGTCACAATCAAAAAACAAATGTTCGATAGAATCCGGTAAAACGTTGCAAAAGGCACAGACAATATAATCAATCCTTCCATACGAAAGAAGCAGCGTCTGAATGGGGAGGCGATTCTTCGTAATAAGCCATAGATTGAATTGGAACCGAGGGGTTATTGCATTATCCCATATAAGAGGTGCCCAAGCAACACGGTCTTTCTTGGCTCTAATGGAGTTCCAGGCAGAAGCTACGGAGAAAGAACTAGAAGCATCACAGCGCCAAGAAAAACAATCAGAAGCCAAAGATAGGATCGGAAGAGAGAGACCCCAACAATCCAAGAAAGATTTGCACAAACAGCCCACAGAGGTAAATAGGTCGGCCACAACAGCATAGTCGGGAAGATGTAAGCTTTCCCTGAAAGAAAGTGGAACAAAGGAATCCAACGGGCCACAAGAGAGCCAATGATCATGCCAAAGAGAAACCAATAGCCCGTTTCCAATCTTCCATAAGAAAGACAACCAAAAGTACTTTCTGAGTTGAAGGATTTTTTTTCCACGCCCATGAGCATAAAGCAGGTTGGGAGGAAATCCAAAAGTTCTTCTTCCTTAAGAAGTTAGTGTGAACCCACCGACACCACAAAAATTCTTTATCGGTGAAAGGTATCTAGAAATATTTAAGCATAGAGGCTTTGTTGCAGTCCTTTAGTTTCCGAATGCCTAGACCGCCCTCTTCCTTCGGGAGACAAACGTCATCCCAAGAAACTTTGGCCCCACCTCGGCCGAGGGTAGTGCCCTTCCATAAAAATTGTCTTAAAATGCGCTGAATACTAGCTAGAACCGAGGACGAAAGAGCGAAGACACTACTCCAGAAAGCTTGTATCGAGTGTAAAACCGACCTTATCAGTTGAAGCCTCCTGCAAAGGACAAAAAACGCTGAGCCCAGGATTGGACCCTGGCGGTAACACGATCAATCAATGCGATGCAGTCTGCTTTCCCCAATCTAGAAGAGATAATGGGCACACCTAAATAACGAACCAGGAGCTTCCCTTCTTGAAAGCCGAAAGCCTAGAGAACCCTATTGCAAAGAGAAGTATGCCCGCCTGAGATGAATATCTCACTTTTGTTTTCTTTCGGATACAGACCGAATGAACCGATAGCCCGCTAATTTTTTTCTACTAGCATCTTGGTCAAAATTCCATGGACCGGATGAACTACAATAGGTTGACCTAAGGCAATAGTTTGCCATTTCTCAACATTTGCATATTAGTATTCCTTACACCTAGCCAAATGATGATGCATTGAATTAGTCCCTTCACCACTATCATAGTTAATATGAGCCACACAACCTTTTCTTGATTAGTAGTCCTTTTAAAGTATTCACATATTACAATTTGTTCAATATAGTCTTCAAGTTTTTTGTTTCGCATGTTTAATCTAATCCCTGAATTATAATCTCCTTCTTCTATCTGACACTAAAATCACTTGTTGATGATATCTAGCGATATCACTAAGATCCCTTGAATGAAAGTGGTGGTGTTGGGTAAATACTTTTTGGATCAATTTGAGTCAAAATTTGCCTTGGCAAAACCCAAAGCCTTAAGAGAGATCTAATCATGCTTCGGCATAGGAGCATTGGATAGAGGGGTTAATAAATTTCTTTTCACCGTGAACTTTGCCCTCATTAAACTATCAACTTTTCAAGTTCAGCATTGGCGAAGGTTCACGGGGGTCACGCAGCCCCGACATGATCCAACCCAATAGGTCTGGTTCGACAAGAACTAGGTCCCAACGATGAGAAAGTCGGCGATGGCAACTCGCTTAGCAGAGAGGCTGCGCGAGTTGGTGATTGAGACACCAGAGAGATGGCAAGCTAGACCTCACGCGATTTAAGCGAGACATGGATCTTGCCTAGGTCCTACAATCTCGGCGATGCCTTGCCTGGAGCCGAGCAGCCCCAGTGAGGCTTAGCCAGAGTCCGGCGGCCCGGCGACCCCGTGACAATGCAATTTTGGGCTGACGACCCCAGGACGTGGAGCTGCACACCTCTGCACTTCCTCTTCTTTCCTTTTTTTTCTTTATGTATTTAAAAATTTACACTATATTCTTTAGTTGAAAACACCTTCAATCAAGGAACTTTGACTAGATGCAACTGGAAAAGTCAAAACATTGCCTATCTCACACCGAGACCATTAATGAGAAAAGTGCAATTGTCTTCCATATGTTCGAAGATGAAAAAATCAGCTTCATCAATTTGCACCGCTCACTTTCGTTTTTTGCCAGAAGAAACACACACAAACCAACAGAACACATGCAATTTAAAAATACAACAGGACAGTCACTTACCAACACAAATTTCGATGAATTGTTGTCTTTCTAACTTGGTTCATCTAGTTGGTGACAGCAGGCACTATCCGAGGCCTGTACTTGTACCTCCTAGCAGCAACCAGGTACACGAGGAAGTTGCTAATGCTCAGGATCGAGAGCAGCAGAGAGAACAGATTCAAATGGCTCCTGTTGATGTTGTTCCCTGCAAGCCAACCACCACTCCTGGTCACGCCCTTTGTTGCCTTGTTCACAATCTTGACCAATATGCTGCTGAAGAAATACCCAAGCGCCATGGAGCACCACAGGAAGCAGGTCGAGAGCGACTTGAGCCCCTTTGGCGCCTCAGAGTAGAAAAACTCGAGGAGCCCGATGTACGTGAACATGTCAGCGATCCCGAAGATGAAGTACTGGAAGGAGAGCCAGAACACGCTGATGGGCAGTGGCTGAGCAACAGGTATCGCATCGAGCATGCCATGGTCGCGGGCCACCTTTTTCCGCTTCACCTCCATGATCGCCGCCATGGCCATTGAGAGCGAAGATAGAACAAGCCCGACGCCTATTCTCTGCAGGTGGGTTATGCCTGTTGGGTGGCCAGTGATTTTCCTGGCGAATGGGACTATCAGCCGATCGTAGACAGGGACTATGATGATGAGGAAGGAAACCGGGACGATGGGGAGCGAGGCCGGTGGGATCTTGAATGAACCTATGCTCGTATCCATCGTTAGGCCCTGTTGGATGGAGAAGGTCTGGAGCTGAGCCAGGCAAAGGGTCATGATTATGGTGCAGCAGAAGATTGGAACCATGCCGAGCACAATTTTTGCGTTCTCCACTTGGGTCATCCGGCACAGCTTCCATGGGTTTGGAGATTCGGATTGCCTGTGAGGCAGCGTTGGTGTTTCCTTCACAGCCGCCTTGTCTAGGAACCTGAGATTCCATTGATACAATTTGTCAGGAGATTGTAGACTTGAATAAATGTTATTTTTTCTGATAGGGAAAGTAATAGGTAGCAACCTGAAAGTATCTCTGTGAGGTAGAAATTCTTTATCTCCAGCAGCTTCTGCATCTCTGTCAATCTCATACAGCTCCACTGGGTCCTCAGGGAGGGGAAGTTTTCTGTTGCGAATTGCAACAACAAATACCTGAGAGACATTGAAGAGAGCAACCACAATTTGAGCCCTGAACATTTTTCTGTTTTGGGATGCTGCAGATAATAGGTTAGGAAAAGGCCAATTAGGGAACTTTGATAGACCTGGAAGATTTCGACAATTGCACTGGTCCCTTGAATGGGCTGTATCCGGTGCCACGGCAATCCTAATGTGAATAACACCACGCCCAAGAACATGGCTATAGTAGATATCCCGAAGCCCCAGTCCCATCCTTTATTGTCTTGTATCCACACGATGAGTGTCAAACTAGCTGCGCCACCAAGACACACTATTAGCAACAGGAAGTTGAAGAAGCTCGACATGTCCCCCACTTCCCTAGGGTCCTTCTCGTCAAACTGGTCAGCTCCATGGGTTGGCAATGCAGCTTTGATTCCGGCTGAACCAGCGGCCAACAGGTACAACGCAATGAAGAAGAGGGCAGCATTTCCGCCCCCAATTTTTTCGCATCGTGAAGTAGGATCAAAGATATTGCATGTTGGTGGACGAAGCCTGGGATAGTGAGCTTGTACAGTTAGTAATGCCAGTGCCTGAACAGAACAAAAGAAGAAGATGATCTTCATAATTTATGATATGCGGTTCATTAGCTTGCCACACATTCAAGAGAATTAGATGCCTGTGAAATTTATACCAAGAATTCAACGCAGCCCGAAAGGAGAGTGGCATTAAATCTGCCAATGTATATGTCTGCTAAGGCAGCCACGACAATGGAAAGAATGTTGGAAGAGCCCAAGAAGTTGGTGAGCTCGTTGGCGGCATCAGCAATGTCAAAGTGCAAGACCCCATTGAAGTACGTCACCAAGTTCACAGCCAGTGCAATGGTCGCCATCTGCTCGAACCCAAATGTGGCTGCAACAATAGAATTAAATCATTGGAACATGAACAGTTCAAGAAACATCTCAATAACGCAAATTAGATATGTTTGAATAGTCATGCGTAGCATAGTTCATGGTATAATCACAGCATAACGTCATGGTTCAACATTTTTTTCTCCCTCTTGCAGGTCTCATTGTAACTTTTACCTGACTTTGAACTGTATTCATTAAGCTAAAGACTATACATTCAACTCAGTTGAATCATTAGATCTGGTAAATATGATGCCATACCGAGAATAAGCAAACCAATACGCATTCCTCCATGTTTATGCTTCAGAGCTGTTCTTCCCTTCCGGTCCACCTTTCCTTGGACAAGCTCTGGCTTGTCCTGCAAACGGAACATCTCACACTCAGCAGGAAAAGGAAAATTATTAAGGAACGCAATAAATTGGAACGGACAATAATCAGACCCCTGTTTCGAGGTCCATTTGGTTCTTGAAGTTCAAAAGGGTAGTCACTGGTCAGTGATTCTCTTGGTAGAATTTTAAGTTTGGGCCTTTGCTAGTTTGTATTTATATTAGTACCCATGAGATGCCATGAGCACTTCTTTGCCTCTAGGAATACCCACTTTGTTGTCTGCTTATGATTGCATCTTCTTCTTGATTTGTTGCTGCCGAACATGGAGGAGATTCTCATTGGACTCGGTCGGGATTAGTGTCTTTAGCAAAAACGACAGAGAGAAGGGGCAGGGACCCTTTCTGCTCTTAACTGCATAAAAATGCTCCAATTTATAAAGCGACATTGTGTAAGCATGATGCTTCCTCTGTCTTCTTCCTTAAACACAGCATATAACCCAGTCATGCAGATTCTGGGGCTTAGTGTGAGCGTCTGGATCAACCAATGCTTGCTCCCAGTTCATGACAGCATAAAAAATGGGACTTCTCGAATCGAATCTTGAATCCTTCATGGATTGGTTAGGTCACGCTCTAAGTGGACATGTGGGGGAGCGTTGATGCAGATACTTCATATGATAGGTCTCATCGATTATTCACGGTCAAGATTAAGATCAGACATATTGATCATCCTAGTGTAACTGAGATAGAATTCGTTGATCTATGGAGTTTGAAAGCGGAAAAAAGGTAGCCGAATTTTCACAGTATATCATTATCGCCACCATGTTTCAACTAGTTTAAGTTTATATTCCTGACCAAAGGAAAAAAGTTCCACTCGAGTCTTACGTAATAAGTGGCAATATCTGACGCTCTAATTACCATTTTGAAAAATTCATGTCGAGGTTGCGATGGCAGTGACGACAGCTCAAGATAGCGGGGGTCCAGTGAAGGCGAATCGTACGTCGGCATTCTTGCTAAAAGTTGTAGCTCAAACGGATGGGAGGATGTCCATATCGCATAATTTCAGCTTGGAATGTTCCCGCTTCCGTGCTTCTGCTGAAATGGTCTTCCCAGGGAGCTGTCTTCGAAGATGGAAATGTTGGCTTGCGTTTGTCAGTAACACAAGAAAATAAATTGACCCTCCAAAAGCTTCTCAATGATAAAGGACTAATGATAGTTCCATTGAATAGAAATTTCGTATGCAGTGGCTGCAAAGCAATTGGCTAAAACAAGACGCTCACGTGAAGCAGTCCATTCCGCATTGAGTACAACACGGTAGCCTCAAGACAATTCACAAACAAGGAGCACAGAAAGAGGCTCGGAGAATCCGACAGGACCAACTATTCCGTCGTATTCACTCTTACCCTGCTCAATTCTTTTTCTGTTTTTTCCCCCTTTTTTTCCCTTTCAATCTAATCAAACTTGCGAAACCGGGACCAAAACCAAATAAACTGCTAGTCGTAGAAGTAGACTACAGAAGGACGACGACTATTCAGGAAACAATCACGAGTTCGTTCTTCATAATGAAGTGAACCACTTTTACACAGCAGTGTTATTATCCAGCAGCCACTAGGTTGATTCACCAATAATCAAAACATAAGGTCAATAATACCACATCATCAATAGATGACCAGAAAAAGGGCATACAAAAGAAGAATGTACAGAACAACTCAAGGCGATCACCTGTGCAAAGAATGCATTTTTCTAAGCTAAACACCACCAAAAAACAAAGAAAAAATCAATCTACCGAGTAGGACACAACGAATCAGTAGTTCAACAGCGAGTACTTTATGCGTAAGATGATCTTTCCTTTGTCAACCCCTAGTTTTGCCCCCGTAACCAACCAATGACCAGGAATATCTTGTGGGCCCTTGGACATTTCCGTCATGTCCACAATCTTCACCAGTTTTCCAGGTTTATTTGAACTGTCTTCCTTGTTGTCACTGGATGTCTTATTCGTAGATGCTGATGAGGAGGCACCGTCACTCTTAAGCGAAGATGCATTCGCGGGGTTGTGATCCCATACAGACCGCCTTATTGTACAACCTGGGACCTTGGAAAAGAGGAGTTTAAGGTGCAGTACATTCTTGGATCCAAAGTCCCAAACACCGAGCTGAGCCCCCGTGACAATGTGGACCCCCGAGAGATCGCCGATGTTGGTCTCTGTGTGCTCTATTGGTGCGGTGCTGACATGGGAAAAGTTCTTCCACTTGATCGGCTCGAACCAACGGCTGTCCTGCTCTTCAGGGCCTTGCCACTTGGGAGCACCAATCGCCATGTGCACATCCCAATGGGGTTGGAGAACTTTGGGAAGAGAAACCAGGTGTTGCAAATGGATAGCGAGCCGGTTTTGCTTGCTCCCCTCAATTGTAAGTCTCAACCCTGTCACAGGCTTACGACCGACTGTCACCTGAAAAAGAACAAAAAGAAAGATCATCTGACTGAAAAATTACCAAATCCAATAGGAATATGCAATTCTAGCAATTTATTCAGCAACACGGAAATATCGCTGGGTTTGAATGAATGGATTCATCAAAGGTCATGATTGCAAATAGATATATTTTACTATGGTATCGGTACATTTGATATGCACTTCTTTCGATTTTGGACAGCTTCTTTGCTTGCTTATCTTTTTTCAGTTTAACAAGTAGGTATGCTGTGAAACTAAACATTAAAAGATTCCAGCTAGACAGTGATGAACATGAACGCTCATTTATTTTGCTCTTTTCTGGGCAAGTGCAGTTAGTGGACTTCAAGGAGACGCAGGATAAAGTTCGTCTTCTGAGATAGCCAAATAAGTAATCCTTCACTTTTATTGCCCTTTTTTGTTGTAACATAAAGTATCTTCCTATGTTATCTGCTTTTGTAATATTTCCTGCTCGAGAAGATTGTAACGTACCTGATCTGGACTAATGTATAGCTTGGGACCCATCAAGCTGAACTGGAGGGATGGACAGACGGGCTCTTTCCTTTGAAGATTCTTCTGTTCTGGAGCCCAGACACGAGCAATTTGAAAATCCAAAAAATACTGTAAATCTTCGATCGGAGGTTTATCTGGTTGGAACAACAAACAATTTGCACACATTTGATTATCCAAAGTAAAATCAGACGCAGACATTCTCATCTCCACACGAAAAGAAGCAATTCATTAGTCTCCTAACATATCTAATCACAAACTTGTACAAATAGAACCATTTCAAGGAAGTTTTTAAGTTTCTGCCACAAATCAGAAATGCAAATTAATAGGGCTGAAATTAACTGGACAGAATTCATCCAGAAATTAAGGCTGATTTAAATTACCATATCTGCATCAAGTTAGAAATCACTCATTTTAAGTAATTACAATAGGGAAAAAAACAGAACCTCGGAAGCTTAACAAGTTGGTGATCTAGTTCTGATCTGGGTTTATACACATGTATAGGAGATTCCACCAATCCTCAGAAATAGGTGTCATACTAAAATCTACTTCAAATCATGTTGCTCATCTAAAAGTTTGTTGAACATCAATAATCTTCATAATAAAACCAAAGATCAGCCAATTAAAGATCTATGGATCCATATAGCAAATACACTGAGCTAAATAAAACCTCAAAACGCATTGCCTTTACCAAGCACTCGAGTTTACAAACATTTATAGGAAAATGAACACTCACATTCCAAATATAAGTCTATAGCACGGGCCAAGTGCTTTATCCCAGGCACTCCTTCGAGAAGTGAAACAATGGGTGTGAATGTCATGTTAATCACGTCTGGTGCTAATCTTACAGTGTCGGCCCACTTAGCCTGATTCTGCTCAAGATCATCACCGCCTCGCCTCCTAAATATTACTGTGACATCCTGCAGCAAATAAATGTGAGTCTTACGTGATTAGTGCTTCCAAAATGAGGAGAATATCACATGACAGAATTTGCATATGGTTTTCAAGAGTGAAAGATAAATGAAGGTAATAGTAACTTTCTCCACTGTTGGACTATTGCAAGTTTATAAGGAAAATTTCTACAATGTAGAGGGGGAATTTTTGGAGTAAGCGACGTTCTGATACTAACCTTGTCTTTGTATTTTGGGAGGCCTGCATTTGGTTGATTCCTGGATTCTTGAAATCGATGACTCTCAATGTCATTTACATAACTTTCAATGTCCGATGTTGACAAAGAAGATGATTGATGCTGCTTGATATAAACTACATCTCTTCCACCAACAGTTGCAGAAGTAACAATATGGGTACCAAAGTTCTCGATAAAGCTGAAGATGAAAACAAAAACAAAGGGTGAGGAAGTTGGTGGCTAATTTGAATTGCTCCTGTGTCTTCATGCAAATACATCAATACAAGTAGCAGATCCGGATACAAGGGGACACCAGGGAAGTTCAGCATTTCCCCACCCAAAATTTAAACTGCCTAAGTATTAATATTAGAATAGTCAACATATAAGCCAAACTCATGATGTATTGAGTAAAGCCTCATCACATGATGGAATGAGGCATCCACTAGCTTTAAACATAATGCTACTTTTGAACAGATAAAGTTAAAACATGGCTCAATTTTTCCCAACTAACTCAAGGTGTTCTTAGGAATATCTTTAAATAGGGAGGAAAAAGCATTCTGTTATTTACAAGTTTCTCATAATGAATGTTCTAAAGGCACAATAAACTTAAATTTAACGCAATTAAAGATAAGATGGAAAAAGCTTGTTTGAGATGCCTTGGTCACCTTGAACGAAGACCTTCTAATGCTCCACTCAGGCCAAGTGATTAGGAACAGAGATTCATGCTAGAAAGGCGGAAGACCTTAAATGTCATGGAAGGGATGGCAAGAAAAGATACTGAGTATCTAAAGCTTCAAGATATAGCTGATTTGGAAAACTCCATATTGGTATTCAATGTTAGAAGATGAATCAAAGAATTATTTCTGCATTTAAAGATGGATGCACTAAGGTGGAACTAAAACTTCATAACGCACTGATACCAGAGGGTATGGAATTGGCATAAACTAATTTGGACTTGTTAATTACTGTGATAAAGATCAAGATACGGTTTGAAGAGCGTAAGTGAGAAGCACCAAGAATATATAGTAGATTGGCCCAGAATGTACATGCAAGATTGCTTATGAACGATTACCTTGCCAAAGAAGCAGGATCCCATGAGTAGGGAACAGCACGCTTGATTTCTTCCCGTAAAACTAACTTCAGCTTTGTCAATTTAACCTCAAACAAGGGAATGAAGTACCCAACCATAGAAAGTGACTTTGTAGATGCTGCATCAACTTGCCAAGAGCCAGTAAAATTGAACATGGCATTGAAGCTTCCTAGGGGTGTTGATCCTGATATACCTGATTGTTCATTAAAATATTTGGCCATCTGAAATTTTGACAGTAATAGTCTTAGTGAAACCACCCATCATAGTCATCAGCCCAAAAAGAATCAAGACCATCCACGAGAACTGATATGTGGACAGCAAGTTCATTCATGATGCAAGAAAGACCAAAATGATCTGTGTTATATGCACTTAAGAGTGAGAAGTCAGCAATTCTTGTCTGGCCTTATCTGGCCTTATATGGCATATACAGCATCATGCAAGTTGCCAAGGAAAAAGATAAGAAAGAGAAAAGATTTCCCTGCCTCAAAGAGGTGGCTCTTAGAGAGCTTTATATCAGAAGTATTTGGAGTAAATGACTTATATTTATCATCAATCTTTGTACAGATTTTCAGAAGAGATTGATAAATCATATTTTGATCCATTTTTGTTACTTTTATAATGATTCAATTGAGTCACCTCATACCGCCCAATGAAAACACTAACAGAAAGCCAATTGAAGGATAAGTCACAGAGCCAATTAAAATTTTAACCTTTTCAAATGGAAAAATAGCCAAATTATAATAAAGTGGACTGATTAAAAATAGCACCAAATTTGAAAGAATTTCCTTAATTACCCAAAGCATTAGCTATAGCATCATAAGTCTACATCACATGGATAGATTTGTTGAGTGTATTAAAGGGTACTGAGTTGTTTATTGGAAATGAGAGATGGGTAGAAAACCCGTCTTTAATATCCTTCCTCCTACTGTCCTAGCTTCATCCTTAACACAAATTATGGTTTCCCTTCTTAAGCGTCTATTTCTGCCCTTTCTTTTCCAGTAACATATCACCTTATGACTCAATAAATAGAATTTCGCATGTAGAACACAGTTGATTCAAGTGGAACTTTTTATGTGTATATTACTCTATCCACACATTCAGGTACAATTGCCATATGGATTTTCATCATGATCTTTGTTATATGGATTTTCAAGGGTTATCTAGTGCCAATGAATATATGTAATATTGCTTTTAATGCAAGCACATGCTAACCCCAATTTTTCTCTCCTTCATCTCACTTCTACTGTCTCAATGGTTAAACGGCTACTCTAGTCTCCTAGCCTATTATAACCAAGTTATGCAGGTCTTGACCTGAACCCTGAACACTTTTGATAATACCATGCATGTTATTGTGAAGGCACTGCACAAGAAGTATCACAGAAAATAAGCTTGTAATGGCTCTCAAAATTAAACACGTCAATTTAGATAGTTCATGGTTGCTAAGAAAAGTATGCCACAGTTCACCAGATTGTACATTTCCCATGTAATTTATTAAATTAAAATCATATAGAGGTAAAGAAAATCAAAAGGTGAGGTGTATATTGGAGGCTCATTCTTAGGAACAGAGCTTTCATCATCTTATCCTTGCCAGTGCAGAGAAAGCAACAAGCTAAACAAGTTCCAAGTGAAACCAATTGGATGATCTGGGGATGTACTAAACCAGATAAACCTTGGAACAAGAAGGAAGTTGAAACTTGAAACTGCATAACTGGAAAGCAGCAAAAAACAACAGAAGAAACCTTATCCCACTAACTGCAATCACCATATGATCCTTTCACCAGTGCACTCGACTCTTTATCAAGTCTTTTGAAACTCTAAATGCTCAAAATCTCTACTTATTGTCTCATTTCACGTCTTTTACGTCTTCTCCTGCCCTTTCTGGCTAGAGCAAAATTTTGTATGAAATGATCAACACTAAAAATTACCATTTAAAAAATTAATAATCTACAGATTTGACAATACAATCAATTATTGTCATGGATGTTGAAACCCAGATAACCTTATCTGGAAGGCATTCAGCCAATATCACCCTATGTTTCCAGTAATTACTAACGTGAATAAAGCAAGGTGTACTAACACCAGTATTCATATAGGCTTACAAAGTAACGTGTTAGACTGTAGGAGGTCTTTTAACCACTAGGCCACATTCAACACCCCATAAGGATTTGTCACATTACTTAGTAAACCATTTTTTGAACTGGTCTCCATATACCTAGCACTATTCTTACTGACACACTGACATGCAAAGAGAAAAGGCAGAAGCACTTAAGACAGCTAACCTTTTCCATGCAGTAATCTCATGCGCAAGATTTTAGTACCTATTACCCTGTGCATCACAGTTCAAACAAAGCCAGAATTTAGTTCACAATCCACCCTTCTGTTATCATGACCTCGCTGTCCAGGTTCAACAAATTTAGAAACCTCAAGAAGATGAAAGTTAAACTAAACTCTACTAGTTATCAGGTCAAAAGAACTGCTTTGACATTTTGCTCTTTATCTCACCCTTTTAATTTAAATTCCCAAATTACCCCCACAGTAAGTGAATTGACCTCAACAAAAGGACAGTGATGTAAAAAACTGTATGAAACAGTTAGTTATAACTGCTCCCTCGAACTGCAGCCAAGTTCCGGCGCTTACAAAGTTTGCGTATTCTCATTTTTCGGTCAACTTTATTCCCCCAACCGGAAAAAAAAATACTCTCCTCGAGTAAATAGTCAAGTTGAATGCGACAAACACCTTAACTCTAAGTAAATCTGCATTGAGAATGAGATGGCAAGGCAAAATTTTCTGACCAGCTACTGCAACCTGTCATATCCCCAAAGCAATACGAGTGAATAAATCATACAAGAGGGTACAATGATGGTTGTCATTTGGCTGTTAGTTAGAGAGTAGTAGCAAAATTGCTATTACAATGTAATTGGATTTTTATTGCTTATTATGCTATTGTCATGTGAGTGGCTTGTCAGTGGGGAAGTTGTGAGAGCAGATATAAGCTCATTTCTCTTTCTATTTTCCTCAACGAATGAAATACAGAAGAACTATTTTCTCTCAACTCACTATTTCTTCTTTGTTCTCCTTCTCATCCATTCTCTTCTCATCTCAATCTTAATTATTCTCATCTCACTGAAGATGCTCTTAGGTCATTAGCCCTCCAAGAGCTCCTTCAACTTGACTTAATTTTTACTATCTTCCCAAATGGATAGTGAAGTCTCAACTCAACTACTTGAGGATCTGCTCTGGTGAGATTTGGATATAACATCCCACATGCTGTCAATCTCAACAATCCCTGATTTCACATAACTAAAGACTGGAAGAGAATTATTGTCAAACATATAAGCTGCACGAGTTCCCCGACCACCAAGGACTCAGCATTAGTTCAATAGATCTATCTTAATTTTCTTTTTTACCAGGAAACCAGAGGGGTACCATTACTGAATAAAAAAACATGTAGGCAACTTGAGCAAGCTATGTAACCTTAGAAGATGGCAGTGCTCATTGTACCATTAGCTTGAAGTACAAAGACACATGTCCTTCACATCGCTAAATGGAATGTTGGTTTTCATTCTCCCTCCACATAAACATAAAACTGCCACAAGTGCAAGTGTTTGTTCTCTTCAGGTCAAATCAGAACAACCAAAGAAGCAAACCGCAGATTCTCCTATGAACATGGATAAATGGATAATACTAAGCAAGACTTGCCAACTTTTTGTGCGCATATATAGAAGCTAATTTGGAACTGACAAAGTTCTGCATATCCATTATGTCCTCAGATGCAGCTTCAAAACCAAAAGTTAAAGCATGCCATAACGAAATCCCAACGCCCACAAAGCCATCAACAAGCAAAATATGATATGCCGACAAGTGCATCCCAAAAACAATCCACAAATCAAGAAAAGAAAAGAAAGAGCATGGCCCAGGATTCAAGATCAAGAACTCTCACCTCATGGAAGCTACGGACATCAGTCCTGTCAATCTTCCCTCTCCCCTCCGAGCACTTAATATCAACGGACACACCCGGTAGGACAACGCCATCAGACACCTCAAGATCCCTCACATGATCATCGTCAAGGACCACAACCCTCGACCCAGGAGCACCCTTGCAATAGAGGAGCCTAATATCAGACGTGACATCAAATCCTCTGCCCAGAGCTTGGACAGAATTGAAGAGGGTGGCGGTCAAAGCATCATCTGGGCTGAAGCTCAAGCTCTCCATGGAGTCAGGATCTTTCATTGATCCAAAACAAACCAAGAAACGATGCTCTGCTGACGATGCGGGGATAATGGGGATGACAAGAACCGCGTGTTAAATCGCATGAGGAATCTCCCGGTGCTGCTGCGAAAGGAGGGTGAATTCTCTTTTGGTGGGTTGTGGTGGGCTTTACAGATTGGACTCCGCAGCTCGGTGCTGGTTTCTTGTGCCCTTGCTTTGTTCGTTCCAAGGGTGTCTTTTGACTCCAACAACTCGAAAACCGCGTACCCTTGAGAATGAAGGATTCTGGGTTGACTGGTCTTCTTAAGGCAAAAAGAAAAAAGAATTAAAGAACGGGAGGAAAGAAATCGAGGAGGCGATGCTGTTTCATCGTCGTTCGGCACCGAAACAACAAAAGTCAAAATACTGCAGCTTTCTTGGCAGGACGCCTACACGAGTGGACTGAGAAAAGTTCAACAAGATCCGGCTTTGAATGTTGGGTAATGTTTCTACTCTCTTCCGGTTCTTTCAACCTTTCTTTTACCTTTTCTCCACTTTGTTTCGTCACATTATATTGTCGTACATGGTGCGTCTCTCGTGTAAGTTTGCAAGCTCCATTCAGAATATGCAGGAAGACAACCAATCTTGCTTACAATCAAGAAATGCCGTCTGCAAAGCAGTTCAAACCTTCCCCATCTTCTCGGTGCGCGAATTAGTTGAGGAAAATCAGTCAAAAAATTCGTCTTTTGGATGAAAGATGAGCTTCTAGACAATGATTAATGATTTGGAACTCCTTATATTGTTAGTCAGCACTACCGCCACCAACAAGGATCATCAACGCAACGCATGTTATCAATGTCCGGTCAAGTCAATCACTAAGAAATTAAAAAACCTGAAGTATGTTTTCCTTAAGACAAAATAAGATGCATGCACCACCATTGGAAACTAGTACTGACTTTCCTTGTCAAAACTTAAAATATCACACAAACTTTGATAAATAAAAAGAGTTACGAAATATTTTGCACCTTGATTTATACAACACTATTTGTATGTTTCGAAAAAAATTAGGGTACTGTTCTGAATAAAATGTCTAATTGCATGAGGTGCTAAATTTAAAGAGAATAAAAAGCCAATCCAAATAGGTATGGAGATAAAAGAGGACTAACGGAAGATCGTTCCATGAATAAATTCTACACAACTGAACGGAACATGTTAACATGATAGTAATCATGATAAGAACGACCACAGTGAGATAAGGAAAAGGTAAGGCGAGAGAAAAACATCTTTTGACTACTATTACTAGTAAAATCGGTACAGAATAATATTGTACAGATGATGCATCCTTCTATGCATCACCGACGAGCCGTGTCTAACATTTGTACAAGCACCGTGAGCTTCGTTGATGCAGCTGCAAAATTGCTAAATCTAAGAAAACATACACTTATGCTAAATACAGCCTTGACTCTGGATTAATTTCCACACATTCATCGTGGGTAAAAGCCGAAGACGAACCAGAAGTGTATACTGCAGTCATGCTCCCTGATGGCATGTTCCCCAGATGGCTTCCACTCATGCTTCGACCCTTCGTGTGACAGCCAAGGTCTCTCAGAGCCTTGAACCTCAGGTCTTCGGTGTAGTTGCCTGGTGTTGGGATTGAATCTGGAATAGTTGCCCTTCCTTCGAGCATGTTCACCACCTCGGACATTGTTGGTCTTATCGATGGCGATGCATTGGTGCAAAGTAGAACTACTTTGATAACCATTTCTGCCTCTTCTCGATCAATCTCAGGCCTCAACTTCTCATCCACTAGTTCCATCAAGTTGCCAGATTGTTGTATTTGACAGGCCTGCAATCATAGCATTAATATCGTCAGCATCGAATAAATGGATCACCATATCATGTTTCGGGCCATTTTCTAATATGACAAGCACCTTTATTAAATTCAATGATGTAAATGCCTAAAAATTTCTAGTACTGAAACCGAGATAATTTAAAAGTGAAGATTTTCTTGAAATGAGTGAATGCTCTTCTCATGAATCTCGTCATACCATGCCATCTCATTAGATTGTTCATCATATAGAGCACCAGTCGCAGTTAAAAATGAGAAGAACTTACCCAATCCAAGAGGCAAATGCACTCATCACTTGGCACAAAACTATTGTTGCTTTGACCACTAACAATTTCCAATACCAGAACTCCAAAGCTGTACACATCTGCTTTATAGGTGAGGTATCCCCATAGGGCATATTCAGGTGCCATGTATCCCCTGCAAATAAGGATATAAGTTCTAGGTTAAAATTTCCATCAGACATCAACATCATACATATAAGAACAAGTCAAAATATGGTTTTTGTGATATTCTCACAGAGACATGGCGACTCACATTGTTCCGGCAACCTTGGTATTAATATGAGTCTTTTCCTCTTCATCGAGCCTAGCCAATCCAAAGTCGGATATTTTGGGGTTTAAATCTTGATCCAGCAGCACGTTAGTAGCTTTAATATCTCGATGAATAATTCTAAGTCTGGATTCTTCGTGAAGAAATGCTAGACCTTTAGCCACTCCAATGCAGATTTGAAGCCTTGTAGGCCAGTCAAGTTGAAGCTGATAGTTCTGTGGACCTACAAAATACCCATTCACTGTCTATACACCGAAATTTGATCATGTAGCATGAGAATTTAGCAAGAACTACAATTGAAAAATTCATAGACTCACCAAACATAGCACGGAAAAGACTATTATTCTCCATATACTCATAGACCAGCAACAGTTGATCCCCTTCAATGCAACACCCGTGAAGCTTGACAAGGTTTGGGTGTTGTAAACAAGAAATCATGCCTATCTCATTCAAAAATTCACGATCCCCTTGCTTCGATCTGGATGAGAGCTGTTTAACTGCTACCAAAGTACCGTCGGGTAATTGACCCTGCACACCATAATAACTCACAGTTTCTTCCGAAGCAAACTAAGTGGGAACTTTGTTATTGTGGACATACGAATAGCACTTTTATACCTTGTATACAGGACCAAATCCACCCTCTCCAATCTTAGAAGCAGGATCGAAATCATTAGTTGCTGCTTTAATTTGATGCAAAGAATAAGTCCGTGTTTGCAGATCCAATCCTTTGTTATCATCTGGACAAGGATTTTAAAAAATCAGTGGGAAATAGTTCTCCAATGCCCAAAGGAAAATCTCGCAGCAATGCAGACTAAGATGTATAACCATAGTTTTCCAACTGAAGAACCTTTTTCTTATAAAAAAAACAAATACATGTGTTGCTTAACACATCAAGAAAACCTTGCTTCTTGAGGAGGAGCAAAATAAAGAATGAAGGAATCGAAGTGAAAAAATATGTAGAAAGGAACATTCATGAATAAATGTGCCTCTGTGTTTCTGTTTGTCTCTTTTGATGTGTGAATGATAGACATATATATATTTGGCCCTGAAAAAAGGATTTCATTTGAACTTGTATACATATGATCCACGTTGAAAGGGAGGGATTCATGGTACAACCTGCAGATTTTCTTCTCCCCCTTTTCCCAGTCAAGTACCCTTTCCACCAAAGGATGCACAGCATGAAGAAAACAAAGCATGAGACTCCAACTCCTATGAAGATAGAATTAGTTCTCCTTTTTCCATGACTAGAGCAAGCTTCAAAACCTGCCCAATGAAACAACGCAAAAGATAATACTACTGAACAAAGCACTAAGGAAAACATCAAAGGAAAAGTACAAGCTCTAGTTTATACTGTGAATGAAGGAAAGAAATCCTTCTATGTTGCTTTTGAAAACCAACATCATGTAATGTATGATCTTACTTAACGAAGAATATAGGTTTAAACAAATCCTCCTTGGGTACTTTCTGCACTCAATTGAAAGAACAAAGAAAGTATTTTGTTTATATCCATGTCTTTATATGGTTTCGTACCACATAAATTATCATATGCACAAAACTGCAAGACTAGTAAAATTCACTCTTTTTCAGGCATGATCCTAAAATGTACCAGGTCATGTCCTCATCCATGTGGCAGTGAATGCAAATTTAAGCACTTCATCTGTTTTCAGCTTTCAACAAGGAGAGAAAAAAAGAATGAGATCTACTCTTGACATAGAGGAGAGCAGCAGGTGCACTTTTTCAGCATGTTATACTGCAGCAATTTGACTAAACTAAGGTGGATATTGAAATTTTTTCTATGTTTATCATTATAGAGGCAGCATGATAAGAAGCCAGCAAAATGAAGTGTACTTCATCCTTTAAGCATTCAGCAAAAGCAGAAGCATAATATTTTTGAAGAAAACCAAATGCCCATAAAATTTGACCAGAGTATGCCTCCCACACGTATTCAATCCACCTTTAAACGAAGCAAGCTGGAGGCTCAAACAACTAGAAAGGTCTAGTCACACATACTAAAACTGGACCTGCGAAGAAAAAGCTACAGCGACATATTCTTAAAAAAAAAGGTAGTAGTACTACCATTAGTCCGAGCATATAATGGACACTGATTTATCCCTAAGTTGGGGTGGGTAATGTCTCACCCGATAAGTTGTCTTATTCATTGGGACCAAATTATAATGAAGCAGTTGGACTTTTAATATTAAACAATCAAAGGAAAGGAAAGGCAAAATTACACTGGTTTTGTAAATTGCGAAGATTTTATGAAAACATTTACTGACTTCTAGAGCAATTATATGTAAAGAAAAGATATAAACAATTCACTCACCAGAGACAACAGAAATTGCTGATACTAGAGGACCATAAACACTTCTACGGGGAATTCTTGTTGTTCCTTTACCAGCCCAAGAAAATCGGACCTCCAGCATATTATTGGTCACATTGACATTAAATATTTCCACTACAGGTTTTTCAACCCCACCCGCCTCATCTTTGATATTGAAATCCTTCCGGACTAATTTGTCCTGTGATATTGTAGCATGTTGAGAGGAATGCCCAACTCCAAATATATATAAAGCACAAGATGCAACAGTAACATGTGGAACTACCTGAATATATATATGGAACATTCGCTTCCCGAGACTATTAAATGCATTGTCAGTTGTGAACTGAATCTCTGCAAACCGTAAATGTACAGTGTACTGTCCATTTCTTAAGCAATAAAAGAAGTAGGTAAGCGAAATCGGAGAGATTCTTGCAGTTGTATAGCGAACATCCATGTTTGCATCTGATAAAGTTACAGTGTATAGTTTATTTTGGTAATCATTGTCGTCCATGAAGTCACCTGTGCTACTAAACCCCCAATTCCGATTTCTATCAAAGGAGTATAATGCAGTACCGCCCTCGACCTGTCCATCTCCTTCATACAGAACAGTCTGTTTATTTTCTTTAATGTTTGCATCTTGTCCGCCACAATTAACATGTCGGCAACTCGAATCTGTCGGGACAAGTTTAAACTTCAGCAAATAAATGGATGAACCTTAAATGAGAAAGCGGGGAAAAAGTGTTAGCATATTTGAATATTAAGTCATACGTTTATCTAATAGGTTAAGCTTTCAAAATAGTTAGCAGTGGTTTTACAAAACTTTTACATGATATCAGAGCAAAAGGTCCTTGATACAAATCTTATCAGGCCTTTATTCACCTCCCCTATTATACATTTCCATGCTCAAGTTGTAGACCAAAGTCCAGCTTATGAGAGAGGGGGAGTGTTTGAGCATTGTTAAATCAGGCCTTCATTTAATAATTTAAACTTTAGAATAGTTGATAGTGGTCTCACAAAATTTTACAAAAAGAATGCTCTGCATCTTAGGAACAAAATAATGAGGGGACGCCATCCATGAACCGAAAAATAAAACCTTCTCATTTTCCATAGAGAAACATTGATGAGACCATTTAATTGAGAAGGCAGTTACTGAGTCATATACATATCAATTGGAAGTTTTAATACAAAAAGGCATTGTATCTAATACATGTTTTGCAGCTCACAGAAAAATACTTACAGCGTGAACAGCGGAAGTTGTCCAAGCATGGCACGGCTCTACTTCTGCGGCAGAGTAGAAACATAAACCGATAGTTAAAGACAAGTGTTCCTGCCTTTTGAAAATGAATCGAGGACATAATAGTTTGAACAGAGCTAGCAAAAATAATAAATGATAGACCTCTAAAGCAAGTAAAAGAATTGTAAAGGGAAAACATAACCGAGAAATCTTACAAGTTGTTCTCTTGTGAAGAGCTTCTGTATAGGTTCAAGTTTAGGTTCCTGACAGATGAAGAAAAACTGACTTATCAGATTTCTTAAGTACATAACACTATGACCCATTGGGCAAAATTCACGAGAATCCTCACAAGTTGTCCCGACAAGCTCGTTGGTCAGAGCTTTGCCATGAAAAGTTGTTGTAAGAAAGATCGCTGCATCCACATTACAAAAAACATTCAAGTGATTTTATCTTAAGGTGAAGATTTGACAGCAATTGTATCCCAAATAAGCAAAAGAGGGCACACCAAAATTTCAGAAAGTAAGTTTGTAAAATCAACATTGATGAGAAGAAAACATACACACTGGTTCCATCCTTCAAGATTGAGTCTGGTACTTGTCCACTCAGAATATTGCCCGTTAGAAAGCTAGCCAAAACAAAATCTGGTGTTTTAGCATTCATGAAGAAAAATTGAGCACCAAAATGCAAGAGAAAAACAAAACTTATTCACGCATCCGAATATATAGTGTGACATAGTTACAGATTGAATGCCCCCATTTGAGGTTGAAACATCTGCTACTACAAGCATGTTGGGTTTTATAGAACGTGGCTTCATATCTTCCCTCTACCTCTAAGAGCGCATAAAATAAAAACACCAATATATGTGATGATCACATGGCTCGATTTTTCAGCTTTTAATTCGATCCTATCAAGAAAGATTTCCATAAACAAATCTCCATTTTCACGGTCATGTCACCACCCATTTCATTATATCTCATACAATTGATAGGGTACAGACTTACATAAATCTCGCACTTTTTGCAGTAATTGTTGCTGGAATTTCACCAACTAATCTGTTGAAGCTGAGATCCCTGTTAAATGGAGGATATGAGTGCTTGTATGCGCAATGTTACTCCAAAAACTGAAGACAGAAATCTCAAATAACAAAGCCAGTTCTAAGTCTTGTGCACAGAACATAATCAGAGGGTAGCAATGTTGAGAAGACAGTATGTACACAAACTTGACCGGATGCAGAAATTAATGCCAAACATCCTACCAAGAAAACCCCTGCCCATATTGGTAACTTTCTTGTATAGTTAAATTTGGTCACCAACTGAAAAACGAACTTTGGATTAGTATGAATCACATATTCCCAATTTATACACAAATTCCATACGACATCAGTTTGGTCCTCCAGTCATAAAAACAAACAAAAAAAAGATGCATGGCTTATTGCCATAAAGGCTTGGCGACGTTAGTCAAGTACTATTTGTGGCCGTTAATCAGGAGTGGAACCAAATCTTTTGAGGCTATGAATTATACATATCTATAATATTGCAACTCACACTGATTGCCAATTGTAAAGGACAAGTAAGAAGGGGCAGCAGTCAATGTTTTGGTTGTGGGAAAAAAATGTCCACTTTCAAGGCTCTAATTATAGGCGCTTAGGACAGTCCACCATTGTGGATCGGAAGAAAAAAATATGTGGACAACCATAGCAGGAGGCAATTCTGTATTAGTGCTGAACAATTTGACTGTTCTTTTTATTAAAAAGAAAGATCAGTACAAGTTAAAGTCCCAACCGATTTTTGAACCTAACTTCTGGCATATGCGAGGCAACACCGTCAATAGAATATATCGTGTGATCATGCAATGTTATCATTGTGCACTTTCAGCTCTCTTGCACAGCATGACTTTGACACTCCTACTTGCACATCTACTGTTTCTCATTCGGCAGCTAACATAGAAACTTCAAAGTTCATTCGAGCACCCAGACGAGATTAACCACTACCTTTGTGCAACAATGAAAAATTGTACTGACTTCTCTGAAGGATCTTTCAGATCATGGAAGATGGTTAGAAAGTCTTTTCAAAATTGAGAATGAGTGATGTGGACATTAGCATGATTTGTACTGTACATGATGCAAAAAGCAAGCTAAGAAATTTTACAGACGATAACTCACACAAGTTATACTTACATAACTTCTAGTTCTTCAAAGTTCCAAATGTAAGAGGGAATCTCCCCAGATATGTTACAGTTCCTTAGCACCCTGACAATGTAACAGATTGGTTACTCAAACATCCGTGACATGTAACAAAATGATCTCCTAGTAGAGAAATGAGTGAAACAAGAATCAAACCTACAATGTTACGAGGCCTGTCATATTACTGAGATTAGGAAATAGCTGTCTGGGACTGATTATGTCACTCATTTTCCTGAGAAAGATATAAGAACTTGCTCTAAATTTCTCAACTTGATAACTGCACGTCAGATTTTCAAATATGAGTTTCACAGGATCATGAACAGGATACTGTATGCTTACAAGTGGGCCATGTTATTCAAAAGTGAGACACCAGTTGGAATAGGCCCCTTCAGCCCACTTGCGATCATCTCTCTGCATATCACAATATGAAAAATGATAGTTACTTGCTTGGAATGAGTAGTATTTGCTTTTATTCATCATCTCTAGCTTAAAAGAATTCAAACGATCTTACAATCTATTGAGTCGTATGCAGTTCTTGATGAACTCTGGTATTCTGCCACTGAAGTTATTGTCATTTATCCTCCTGCATTATGCAATTGAAATGTGTCATCAGACATTTGAATTAAGATATATAATCTGTATGGGAGGAACAAGACAAAATCGTACAAATCTGTAAGATTTATCAAACCAGCAAAAGAGGTTGGCAAGTTTCCAGTTAACCGATTGGAGGATAGGATCCTGCCAGCATAATAAGCCAAGAATAGACCCTCATCAACATCTAATATATACAAAACTTGCAATCAGAACAAGTGGACAATAAATAAATAATGCAGCATCTTACAGAGATTGTAAGTTGATCAAACTTTCAAGCTCAGGAGGAACGTTGCCAGAGAATTGGTTGGCCTCAAGGGATCTGATTTAGAATCCCTAGTAAAATCACTAATAGTATGACCCAACATAACTTAAGACAAGGAAATTGCATAGTAAGTGTCCTAGCTTTACCACAAATAGTAATCATGGCAACCAAGAGATTCTATAGACATTATCACAGCTGTAAGCAAACTTGCAAGCAACACAGACAAAGATATCGAAAACGCACAGGTACGTGAGAGAGGTGATATTGCCCAAAGTCTTTGGAATTTCCCCAGATAAGCGATTCACGAGGACAGAGCTGCATCAATCACTCCATTATTTAGACCAAGCCTAATGAGATGCCAGTACAAGATAGAATTATTAGAAGGATCTTACATTGAAGTCAACTGCATAGAAGCCCACCCCTGAGGTATTGTCCCATAGAGATAGTTATAAGCGAAGTCACTACAAGAATAAGATAGTATTTATCCACAAAGTAGGATTTCATATAAGTATTCCATGTCCATATATTAGCTTATATCTTCAAGAAATATGATAGTGTTTAATTAAGGTCTCACATTTCTCTAAGGTGAGGAAGCTTAGCAAGTTCAGGGGGAAGGATCCCAGGGAGACTAAAGCCCTTGAGAGTTCTACAAAGCATCAAAACAAAAATTAGACAAACTCAAGTAACATCACATGATAAATGATAACAATTTCTACACAGACAAACAACAGAAAGGGGTCCTTAAGGGCTATGCGACAAGCACTCAATGAAAAACTGTTTTAAATTTGCAAAGCACATCTATACTCACCAATGCTGCATATAAGCTGTTCTTTGAAAGGTTACACGGAATTATAATGACCGGCTTTAATGTTTTTTAACCAACTTGGATGAAAATTAAAAGGAAGTACGAAATAGTATAATTCAAAAAATACTCAACATATTCTAGGATAATTCACTATGTGTCTACATAATCTTCTAAAATGTCATGTTTGGAATTGGATGTTATTATGGTATAAGAATTTTGAACTAAATAGTGGCTGGCGGTCCAATAAGCATGGGAATATTAGGTAGATGATTACAATCTAAACATCCTACATATTATATATTTTTAAAAGAGAGCCAGCATCTTCTTGGTTCCTTCTGATGAATATTATGAAAAATTGAGGAAATTGACTCAATCAAATTATACAGATTTTTACCTAGTCTACACGTATCAAAAAATTCCAGCTGCAGAAAAGAGGTCCTTTTTTTCTCATACCTGTATATAGTGAGGCTCTCATTTGAGTCACAGTCTCAGCTTTCAAGGTCTCGCAATAACTTGTTTCCCAAGAAAAATTGTGGACTCAAACCTTTTTATGTTTTGTCATGTAATGCATGTTATTCAGCTGCCTATGTAACACCTCTCATTTTGTGTTTGCAACCAAGAATCTGAACATTGTCAAAGCAGCCCCAGATATTCACACTATTTACTGTTGTAAGTTACATCAACCCTGCTTAAGAGACTGTATATTATAGATAGACAAAAAAGAATTATTTTCTCCAGTCAAGGTGCAAAACTATGCATTAGATCTGAGTAACGAGCTGAGGAGTATATACATGCTTACGACATGACAGAAGGTATCATTTAGGAAGTTGCATTCACAAGCAACGGTACTCTCGGCTCCTTTCGGTATTTCTGTTGTTACACCAACTTTTACTACTTCACAAGAATCACCATCAAACTCCCAATACTTGGCCCCCAGTTTAGCAGCAATTTGTTGAAGGGCGTCCACTGAATCCCATTCAGAACCACGTAAAGGAGAAAATAAGCAAAAAGATTAGTGTCATTGCAGTGACCTGAGTAGCCAATCAAATATTTAAGGATATTTGCCTGATATCATTAGCAAAGATCAGGCCAACTTACTGGAAAAGTATTAAGCATAACAAACAATCGTAACCCCAAACCAATCTTTGCAAATTTGCTTCCAAGTTCCTAGACTAAGTTTAGTAACTCTGCTATGCAGACCCAAGAGAAGAAACCACTCCAACCAAGATCAATCCAAGAAACAGCAGAATCAGCATAACGGCAAGCAAAATAAGAATTGTGGACAATGTGACGAAAGAGAGAACTGGATTTTATCTGTTCTTTTTATTTCTGTTGTAAGTTACTGTACGGCAGATCTCGTCGTACTTCAAACCCATTAAAGAAAGGTGAAAAACACAAAATTCCATAAACAAAGACAGATGCAAAGCCAACTTAGCTACTCCAAACCATCTTAAGAAGGCAAAGCTCAGAAAAACTCAGCACAAAACTTCTAATAAGCTCCGAAGTTCGAATTTTCATGCAAATAAAAATAAAAATAAAAATGAAGATTTTGCACTCACCTTCTTGGGGAGAAACCTTCGGTTCAGCCAATCTAAGCATCCTGAAGTAGCTCAAGGCAAAAATCAAGAAAATTAAGGAGTTCTTCGCAACCATGATGAAGAGAAAATGTGGGTCTCAGATAAGCCAAGACCCAGGTAGCTGTTTTCGCTTTGGACTTGCGCTCTCAGAGTATTGTCAAAACAAGCAAAACGGGGAAATGTAGGATGACGACGGGGAGCAAACTCCATTTGCCTGATGTGAAAACGAGGAATCTCTCTCTCTCTCTCTCTCCACTTTATTTGACCTTTCTGGGCCTTGGAGGTGTGCATGTTGGAGCGTAGCCGCCACCGTACCGAACGAACTCAGGAGTCAAACTTTCTTTTTACGTCTTCAGTTTCAGAAGACAAAAATATCATCACGTAACCTTTTCCTGTCAGATTATCAAACTTTTTGCTTTCTCCTTGTTTTGCCTCGGGACTTTTGTGAAGGTGGAAGGTGTTAGCTAGTAAAAATTACAATTACTTGTGCTCGACTTTTGGAGGGTTTTTTTCTCAATTTTTTTTTTTTTCTGAAATACTGAACTTCTCGATTGAGTTTAAGCTTAAATTAATTTAATTTTCAAAGAACTCCATAATATTATAGTTATTACATTATACTGTACTCGGGACTCATCGAGTAATCGAACTTTCAAGTTTCAATTACACATATCAATTCACCATATTATAAAATCGCCATGTTAACATTTAGACACAACGACATCGTTTTAAATTTACTTTATGTAAGCTCTAGCTTAGAGTAGAATATGCTTGCTATTAAAAACAAAAAAGTCCTAGCATCAAAATGTTAATCGAGTTTATTTGACCTTGAAAAGTCAAGCTTATTCGGTAACACATAATCAAACCCATTATATACATACTTAACGTCGAAGCTATAGTTAATGCCGAAGCTAAGATAATGTACACTCCAATACTCGCCACTAAACACTTCACTTATGATATGTGGGACAGTTTTGCCGCGTGACACCTATTGGACCAATAAGTTTTTGCTATAATTTAATTTTGTACTCGTGAAAAGTTAAAGAAATTTAATGATTTTGCCAAAAATGAGAATTTAGATTAAGGCATAATGAGTATGTAGTGAAATCTCCATAGTTAGGATATTCAATGAATATAAACCGAAGATAAACAAATAAATAATATGAGCAAAGAATAAGTTTATAAAACAGTAGCTCTTGTTTATACATAAGTTATTTAGTGACATGTGTTTTAAATAGAAATGAATTTTTACTATGTGAACTAAATAATTTGAGCATAATAATTTATGAAAATGTAATTGGAGCTCGATATTTTACACCAGACTTAAATACAAGCAACCAACTATATATGCATATTTTTTGGAAAAAAAAAAAAAAGACTACATATGCATATTTACATTCTCCCCCTTTGTGGACGAAAAATGGGAATGTAATCGAAATTTAATCATGAGCCTAAAAGCCGAGATCTCTCTTGGGGTTGACACCTTTGTAGCTCGAATCATTGCTAGGCCACTTTAATGGGGCTTGAACTCGAAACTGAAAGTGCAAATTCTCCTAAAGTAAAATATATATTTACATAATCAAATTATATTCAACATCCGACAAGTATTTGCCATCATCACGAGCCTCTCAATTTATTAATGCCGTAAATTGGCCTTCCTGCTAAACATTCTTTCTTCCAAGAATAGGACAATGATAATAGCATTATAAAGTAGGTATGCTATTACATTTAGGGCATCATGAATGTTTCAATACAGAGAAAGAAAAAAATGCCACTACTCGCTATGTGCATATGTAAATGAATTGGCCACTTGTTTGGGGGACCGTCAACAATGGCTGCCAGATAAAAGCTAATTTCAGAACATCTCAATCTCAGGGTTGATGTCTTGGATTTTTCAAAGGCTTTTGCTTCGTGATTACGGTTGGCCAATGACGATCTAGAAATGACTTTTCCTTCGGTGGAAATCTTTTTAAGCCGGCTTTGACCGCATGGGCCGTGTTGGATTCTTCATCGTTCGTTATTAAATGCAATTTGCATATCTGGACGGACAGCGACGTGGGTGTCCGACCCGGAGACGAGACCCCCATCACGTAGAATTATTTTATTGGAGCTGACTAAGATGTCCGTTCCGACGAGAGTGGGGCATGGTCGATGAGAAATTATTATACGACCATAGTACACGTGCATGGCTGCAGAATCGCGGGGCTGGAAAGAGAGACGACGTCTTTGAATAGAAGCCGTTTCAAATTCGCAATCAAGCGCCATGAGGCGATACCGGATTGAGAATTGCTATGGAGTCATTGCTAGGGGCGATGATATTGCAGTCATGAAGTGTTCTTATTCCTTTTTTTTTTTTAATGAAGTGACTTATTTTCACAAGGATATATAAAATGTCTCATTCACCCGCGTCAAACGAAGGGCTTCATGCATACAGTGGATGGCGTGACTCCTAAAGTTACTCTAGGTGGGTAGAGAATCCGTAATTTGAGTAAAAGATCCGCCACTATAAACTTCATAATAGATTTTGACATCGACACAACTGGTCATGAAAATTTGGTTAGTCTGATAATCATCTTAAAGTATATTGAACTAGAAAAATACTCTAGGAGTGAAGTTATCTCAATCTAGTTCGAACTCAAGACCAGACTGTAAAGTCTACTTCAGTTGGAATAAGCTCGGGCTTAAGTTTAGACTTTATATTGAAGATGAAAATATTCACACTATGACTACATTTGGCAGTCGAGATGAAATTCGAGATAAGATCAATATTATCCTATATCGTGTTTAATGCATACTCAAGATAGGATAAAATCGGATATAAAAGAGATATAGGCCGAATGAAATTACCCTATAGGGAAGATGGAATGTAGGTAGATAGGATTTGTAATATCCATAATAGAAAAATTATTTTTGTCAAATAACAAACTTATTAACTTAAGAAAATTGAAATTATATTTCAATATAAATAGTATTTGAACTCTAATATAAGAAATTCAAAATATGAAAAAAAAAATGAAATATAGTTTTTAAATTTAATCTTAGTTTTATTTATATATTCAACTTTAATTCTATCTTATAATATAAATTAAATATATAAATATAAATATATATTACATTTATATTTATTACATATTTGAGGTATTTTTGTATTTTAGGTATATTAGTACAGTTTGCTATTTAATAAAATTTCATCAAAGAATGATGAAAGGGGAAAAAAGAAATAAAAAATAAAATGATTAAAAAAAAGAGGAAAAAATATAAATAAATTAAGCAATAATTTCGGGAGAGATTTTTATCATATCGGTTTGTGAACTTTTAGGTTCATTTACATTGACATATTTTTTATACCAAAAAATGTACATAATATTATGTTAATATATCGACTTTATTATTGCAATTCACCAAATAGTAGATTGGATATAGCAAAATCCGTAGATTTCCTATCCTATCTAGTCTAATTCTGGTTAGAAATCCAAACAACAAAATAGTGTAAGAAAATTACTTTTGCTCCCATCTTGACATAAGTTGAGACCGAGACAAGTTCAGAACGTGACTCAAGTCTAGACCAAGACAAGTTCAAAACATTACTCAAATCTAAAATGAGACGCAAGTTTAGAACATGACCACAATCCAAAACATATAATGGCTAGTGATTTGGTTTATATTACATACTAAAAAATATTAGATTAACTCAATCTTATTTGATTGGCAAATCAATTTTGAGATAAGTTCTTTCTAAATGGAGATGCTTTACTTATTAAAACCAAGACTCTAGTTGTATGGGTGACTAGAATCAAGTGAAGATTCAGTTCTGTCTCTCAACGGCTACACAATTTTCTTGATACAAATTTGCCCAACTAATAGATTAGAAGATTATCCTTTGGAGACTGTCCAACGGCTAGTTTGGAAATAAATGAGTTTATAAAGAGACCAAGGTACCAAGGAGCATGTAAGAGACGGGACCCAATATTTAGAATTCCAAATTATGAGCATACTTCAACCATACACTTGTTTTTTGTAAGCTTAATTTTTGTGATCGTGAGAGAAGTACAGAAAAAGTAATCGAGTGATATAGTGTGATCTATTAGACACTGAATGTTAACACTCAATATTATAATCTCTTATTGATCATCTAGTGAAATCTAGCCAGTGGACTATCGGTATGGGATAGTAAACGTAGGCTTAATCTAAGCCAAATCACTATAAATCTTGCATGCAAATTCTCTTGTCCCTAATCTCTTTTGGTTTATTGTTATAGTCTATTGCACACTCACAAGGTATTTCAAAAGTTTGTTCTACTATACAAATGATTCTATATAATCTGATTTTTGTTCAGATTTTGATCTTGACTCTTTCTATTTCACTTTGAATTGTCAAGATTTTATAAAATCCCTTACTTACCCCCCTCCAGGTGATACTCGCTATCTACTTCAACCACGTCCAAGTCAGGAGCTCCCACTCAACTAATTCAATAACGGTTAGCTACACGGTGTTTATGGACACTTTGCAATAAGCTTAAGCAACATCTTAAGTTGTCTCGATTGATTAAAACTCAAAAATCCAATGATGAGCTTGAATTCAACATGTAGTTGAAATGAATTAAAAAGTTTTTGAGGCGTACATGGGGTTATTAGAAAGACTTTGAGGCACACATAGGGTTATCTATTATTACCAAACCTGATCAGTTAAGGTCAAGAGTGTATCACCAATAGAAGGGACGAGCCAATCGATCCCTATGGTGAGGTAGATCTGTTGACCCAACCCATGGTCGGTCCAATTATGAGCTTTTTAATTGCAACAACCTAGAAGATATGCCGTGCCGCTCGGCCCAAGCCCTCCCCACCTCTCTCTTTGTCCCATAGGCCTCTCCGCTTCAAGCCCGACAGCCCGGCCCAGGCTCATCGGCGCCTCAAACAATCGGGCCGGCCCGAGCTTTGGGCGTCTCGGATTTTCTATTGTTAGAAATTCTCATTGCCCCCGACCCAGATGCCACGTGGCGCACATTGTCTCACCACGTGGCTCCCGGATAGATCCTCCCCATCCTTTCTCGCCGGAAGTTTTTAATTCGTCGTTCCCAATCCCGAGTTCGTCGAGAAACGCAGGATGTGATGATGAGGAAAAGGTTAGGCGAGAGAAAAACATCTTTTGACTACTATTACTAGTAAAATCGGTAAAGAATAATATTGTACAGATGATGCATCCTTCTATGCATCACCAACGAGCCGTGCATAACATTTGTACAAGCACCGCGAGCTTCGTTGATGCGGCTGCAAAATTGCCAAATCTAAGAAAACATACACTTATGCTAAATACAGTCTTGACTCTGGTTTAATTTCCACACATCCATCGTGGGTAAAAGCCGAAGACGAACCAGAAGTGTGTACTGCAGTCGTGCTCCCTGATGGCATGTTCCCCGAATGGCTTCCACTCATGCTTCGACCCTTCGTGTGACAGTCAAGGTCTCTCAGAGCCTTGAACCTCAGGTCTTCGGTGTAGTTGCCTGGTGTTGGGATTGAATCTGGAATAGTTGTCCTTCCTTCGAGCATGTTCACCACCTCGGACATTGTTGGTCTTATCGATGGTGATGCATTGGTGCAAAGTAGAACTACTTTGATAACCATTTCTGCCTCTTCTCGATCAATCTCAGGCCTCAACTTCTCATCCACTAGTTCCATCAAGTTGCCAGATTGTTGTATTTGACAGGCCTGCAATCATAGCATTAATATCGTCAGCATCGAATAAATGGATCACCATATCATGTTTCGGGCCATTTTCTAATATGACAAGCACCTTTATTAAATTCAATGATGTAAATGCCTAAAAATTTCTAGTACTGAAACCGAGATAATTTAAAAGTGAAGATTTTCTTGAAATGAGTAAATGCTCTTCTCATGAATCTCGTCATACCATGCCATCTCATTAGATTGTTCATCATATAGAGCACCGCTCGCAGTTAAAAATGAGAAGAACTTACCCAATCCAAGAGGCAAATGCACTCATCACTTGGCACAAAACTATTGTTGCTTAGACCACTAACAATTTCCAATACCAGAACTCCAAAGCTGTACACGTCTGCTTTATAGGTGAGGTATCCCCATAGGGCATATTCAGGTGCCATGTATCCCCTGCAAATAAGGATATAAGTTCTAGGTTAAAATTTCCATCAGACATCAACATCATACATATAAGAACAAGTCAAAATATGGTTTTTCTGATATTCTCACAGAGACATGGCGACTCACATTGTTCCGGCAACCCTGGTGTTAATATGAGTCTTTTCCTCTTCATTGAGCCTAGCCAATCCAAAGTCGGATATTTTGGGGTTTAAATCTTGATCCAGCAGCACGTTAGTAGCTTTAATATCTCGATGAATAATTCTAAGTCTGGATTCTTCGTGAAGAAATGCTAGACCTTTAGCCACTCCAATGCAGATTTGAAGCCTTGTAGGCCAGTCAAGTTGAAGCTGACAGTTCTGTGGACCTACAAAATACCCATTCACTGTCTATACACCGAAATTTGAGAACGTGGCATGAGAATTTAGCAAGAACTACAATTGAAAAATTCATAGACTCACCAAACATAGCACGGAAAAGACTATTATTCTCCATATACTCATAGACCAGCAACAGTTGATCCCCTTCAATGCAACAGCCGTGAAGCTTGACAAGGTTCGGGTGTTGTAAACAAGAAATCATGCCTATCTCATTCAAAAATTCACGATTCCCTTGCTTCGATCTGGATGAGAGCTGTTTAACTGCTACCAATGTACCATCGGGTAATTGACCCTGCACACCACAATAACTAACAGTTTCTTCCGAAGCAAACTAAGTGGGAACTTTGTTATTGTCGACATACGAATAGCACTTTTATACCTTGTATACAGGACCAAAGCCACCCTCTCCAATCTTAGAAGCAGGATCGAAATCATTAGTTGCTGCTTTAATTTGATGCAAAGAATAAGTCCGTGTTTGCAGATCCAATCCTTTGTTATCACCTGGACAAGGATTTTAAAAAATCAGTGGGAAATAGTTCTCCAATGCCCAAACGAAAATCTCGCAGCAATGCAGACTAAGATGCATAACCATTGTTTTCCAACTGAAGAACCTTTTTCTTATAAAGAATGAAGGAGGAGCAAAATAAAGAAAGAAGGAATTGAAGTGAAAAAATATGTAGGAAGGAACATTCATGAATAAATGCGCCTGTGTTTCTGTTTGTCTCTTTTGATGTGTGAATGATAGACATACATATATTTGGCCCTGAAAAAAGGATTTCATTTGAACTTGTATACATATGATCCACGTTGAAAGGGAGGGATTCATGGTACAACCTGCAGATTTTCTTCTCCCCCTTTTCCCAGTCAAGTACCCTTTCCACCAAAGGATGCACAGCATGAAGAAAACAAAGCATGAGACTCCAACTCCTATGAAGATAGAATTAGTTCTCCTTTTTCCATGACTAGAGCAAGCTTCAAAACCTGCCCAATGAAACAACTCAAAAAATAATACTACTTCTGAACAAAGCACTAAGGAAAACATCAAAGGAAAAGTACAAGCTCTAGTTTATACTGTGAATGAAGGACAGAAATCCTTCTATTTTGCTTTTGAAAACCAATATCATGTAATGTATGATCTTATTTAACGAAGAATATAGGTTTAAACAAATCCTCCTTAGGTACTTTCTGCACTCAATTGAAAGAACAAGAAAGCATTTTGTTTATATGCATGTCTTTATATGGTTTCGTACCACATATAAATTATCATATGCATAAAACTGCAAGACTAGTAAAATTCACTCTGTTTCAAGCATGATCCTAAAATGTACCAGGTCATGTCCTCATCCATGTGGTAGTGAATGCAAATTTAAGCACTTTAATCTGTTTTCAGCTTTCAACAAGGAGAGAAGAAAAGAATGAGATCTACTCTTGACATAGAGGAGAGCAGCAGGTGCACTTTTTCAGCATGTTATACTATAGCAATTTGACTAAACTAAATGGATATTGAAATTTTTTCTATGTTTATCATTATAGAGACAACATGATAAGAAGCCAGCAAAATGAAGTGTACTTCATCCTTTAAGCATTCAGCAAAAGCAGAAGCATAATATTTCTGAAGAAAACCAAATGCCCATAAAATTTGACCAGAGTATGCCTCCCACACGTATTCAATCCACCTTTAAACAAAGCAAGCTGGAGGCTCAAACAACTAGAAAGGTCTAGTCACACATACTAAAACTGGACCTGTGAAGAAAAAGCTAAGCAACATATTCTTAAGAAAAAAAAAAAAAAGGTAGTAGTACTACCATTAGTCCGAGCATATAATGGACACTGATTTATCCCTAAGTTGGGGTGGGTAATGTCTCACCTGATAAGTACTCTTATTCATTGGGACCAAATTATAATGAAGCAGTTGGACTTTTATTATTAAACAATCAAAGGAAAGGAAAGGCAAAATTACACTGGTTTTGTAAATTGCAAAGATTTTATGCAAAACATTTACTGACTTCTAGAGCAATTATATGTAAAGAAAATATATAAACAATTCACTCACCAGAGACAACAGAAATTGCCGATACTAGAGGACCATAAACACTTCTATGGGGAATTCTTGTTGTTCCTTTACCAGCCCAAGAAAGTCGGACCTCCAGCATATTATTGGTCACATTGACATTAAATATTTCCACTACAGGTTTTTCAACCCCACCCGCCTCATCTTTGATATTGAAATCCTTCCGGACTAATTTGTCCTGTGATATTGTAGAATGTTGAGAGGAATGCCCAACTCCAAATATGTATAAAGCACAAGACGCAACAGTAACACGTGGAACTACCTGAATATATATATGGAACATTCGCTTCCCGAGACTATTAAATGCATTGTCAGTTGTGAACTGAATCTCTGCAAACTGTAAATTTACAGTGTACTGTCCATTTCTTAAGCAATAAAAGAAGTAGGTAAGCGAAATTGGAGAGATTCTTGCCGTTGTATAGCGAACATCCATGTTTGCATCTGATAAAGTTACAGTGTATAGTGTATTTTGGAAATCATTGTCATTCATGAAGTCACCTGTGCTACTAAACCCCCAATTCTGATTTCTATCAAAGAAGTATAATGCAGTACCGCCCTTGACCTGTCCGTCTCCTTCATTAAGAACAGTCTGTTTATTTTCTTTGATGTTTGCATCTTGTCCACCACAATTAACATGTTGGCAACTCGAATCTGTCAGAACAAGTTTAAACTTCAGCAAAATAAATGATGGACCTTAAATAAGGGTGTTAGCATATTTGAATATTAATTTAAGCCTTTATCTAATAGGTTACGCTTTCAAAATAGTTGGCAGTGGTTTTACAAAACTTTACATGATATCAGAGCAAAATGTCCTAGATACAAATCTTATCAGGCCTTTATTCGCCTCCCCTATTATTCATTTCCACACACTAGTTGTAGACCAAAGTCCCAACTTACGAGAGAGGGGGAGTGTTTAAGCAATGTTAAATCAAGCCTTCATTTAATAATTTAAACTTTAGAATAGTTGACAATGGTCTCACAAAATTTTACAAAAAGAATGCTCCGCATCTTAGGAACAAAATAATGAGGAGATGCCATCCATGGACAGAAAAAGAAAACCTTCTCATTTTTCATACAGAAAGGCATTGTATCCAATACATGTTTTGCAGCTCACAGAAAAATACATACAGCGTGAACAGCGGAAGTTGTCCAAGCATGGCACAGCTCTACTTCTGTGGCAGAGTAGAAACATAAACCGATAGTTAAAGATAAAATGAATCAAGGACATAATGGTTTGAACAGAGCTAGCAGAAATAATAAATGATAGACGTCTAAAGCAAGTAAAAGAATTGTAAAGTGAGGGAAAAAGAAAAACCGAGAAATCTTACAAGTTGTTCTCTTGTGAAGAGCTTTTGTATAGGTTCAAGTTTAGGTCCCTGACAGATGAAGAAAAACTGACTCATCAGATTTCTTAAGTACATAACACTATGACTTATTGGGCAAAAATCACGAGAATCCTCACAAGTTGTCCCGACAAGCTTGTTGGTCAGAGCTTTGCCATGAAAAGTTGTTGTAAGAAAGATCGCTGCATCCATGCAACAACAAGCATTCAAGTGATTTTATCTTAAGATGAAGATTTGACAGCAATTGTATCCCAAATAAGCGAAAGAGGGCAAACCAAAAATTCGGAAGTAAGCTTGTGAAATCAACTTTGACAAGAAGAAAACATACACACTGGTTCCATCCTTCAAGATTGAGTCCGGTACTTGTCCACTCAGAATATTGCCCGTTAGAAAGCTAGCCAAAACAAAATCTGGCGTTTTAGCATTCATGAAGAAAAATTGAGCACCAAAAAACATGAGAAAAACAAAACTTATTGATGCATCCGAATATATACTGTGACATAGTTACAGATTGAATGCCCCCATTTGAGGTTGCAACATTTGCTACTACAAGCATGTTGGGTTTTGTAAAACATGGCTTCATATCTTCCCTCTACCTCTTAGAGCGCATAAAATAAAAACACCGATATATGTGATGATCACATGGCTCAATTTTTCAGCTTTTAATTCGATCCTATTAAGAAATATTTTTATAAACAAATCTTCATTTACATGGTCATGTCACCACCCATTTCATTATATCTCATACAATTGGTAGGGTACAGACTTACATAAATCTCACTCTTTTTGCAGTGATTGTCGCTGGAATTTCACCAACTAATCTGTTGAAGCTGAGATCCCTGTTAAATGGAGGATATGAGTGCTTGTATGCGCAATATTACTCCAAAAACTGAAAACAGAGATCTCAGCTAACAAAGCCAGCTCTAAGTCTTGTGCACAGAACATAATCAGAGGGTAGCAATGTTGAGAAGACAGGATGTACACAAACTTGACTGGATGCAGAAATTAACGCCAAACATCCTACCAAGAAAACCCCTTGCCCATATTGGTAACTTTCTTGTATAGTTAAATTTGGTCACCAACTGAAAAACGAACTTTGGATTAATATGAATCACGCATTCCCAATTTATACACAAATTCCATGCAACATCAGTTTGAGGACCAATCATAAAAACAAACGAAAAAAAGATGCATGGTTTATTGTGATATGGTGATGTCAGTCAAGTACTGTTTGTGGCTGTTAATCAGGAGTGGAACCAAATCTTTTGAGGTTATGAATTATACATATGTATAGTATTGCAACTCACACCGATTGTCAACTGGTAAAGTACGAGTAAGAAGGGGCAGCAGTCGATGTCTTGGTTGTGGGAAAAATATGTCCACTTTCAAGGCTCTAATTCTAGGTGCTTAGAACAGTCCACTATTGCGGATCGGAACAAAATATATGTGGACAACCACAGCAGGAGGTAATTCTGTATTAGTGCCGAACAATGGTACATGGATATATCAAGTTTAAGTTAATTGAGTTAATAAACAAAAAGTACAATTTGACTGTTCTTTTTATTAAAAAGAAAGATCAGTACAAGGTCCCAACCGAATTTCACACCTAACTTCTGGCATATTCGAGGCAACACCATCAGTAGAATATATCCTCTGATCATGGAATGTTATCATTGTGCAATTTCAGCTCTTTTGCACAGCATGACTTTGACAAATCCTACTTGTGCATCTACTGTTTCTCATACAGCGGCTAAAAAAGAAAGTTCCAAGTTCATTTGAGCACCCAGACGAGATTAACCACTACCTTTGTGCAACAATGAAAAATTGCACTGACTTCTCCGAAGGATCTTTCAGATTATGGAAGATGGTTAGAAAGTCTTCTCGAAATTGAGAATGAGTGATGTGGACATTAGCATGATTTGTACTGTACATGATGCAAAAAGCAAGCTTAGAAATTTTACAGACGATAATTCACACGAGTAATACTTACACGACTTCTAGTTCTTGTAAGTTCCAAATGTAAGAGGGAATCTCCCCAGATATGTTACAGCTCCTTAGCACCCTGACAATGTAACAGATTAGTTACTCAACCATTCATGACATGTAACAAAATGATTTCCTAGTAGAGAAATGAGTGAAACAAGAATCAAACCTACAATGTTACGAGGCCTATCATATTACTGAGATTAGGAAATAGCTGTCTGGGACTGATTATGTCACTAATTTTCCTGAAAAAGACATAAGAACTTGCTCTAAATTTCTCAACTTGATAACTGCACGTCAGATTTTCAAATATGAGTTTCACAGGATCATGACAGGATACTGTACGCTTACAAGTGGACCATGTTATTCAAAAGTGAGACAACAGTTGGAATAGGCCCCTCCAGCCCACTTGCGATCATTTCTCTGCGCATCACAATATGAAAAATGATAGTTACTTGCTTGGAATGAGTAGTGTTTGCTTTTATTCATCATCTCTAGCTTAAAAAATTTCAAACGATCTTACAGTCTCTTGAGTTGTAAGCAGTTCTTGATGAACTCTGGTATTCTGCCATTGAAGTTATTATCATTTATCCTCCTGCATTATGCAATTGAAATGTGTCATCAGACATTTGAATTAAGATATATAATCTGTATGGGAGGAATGAGACAACATCATACAAATCTGTAAGATTTATCAAACCAGCAAAAGAGGTTGGCAAGTTTCCAGTTAACTGATTGGAGGACAGAATCCTGCCAGCATAACATGCCAAGAACAGGCCCACATCAACATCTAATATATATAAAACTTGCAATCAGAACAAGTGGACAATAAATAATTATACAGCATCTCACAGAGTTTGTAGGTTGATCAAACTTCCGAGCTCAGGAGGAATGTTGCCAGAGAATTGGTTGGCCTCAAGGCATCTGATTTAGAATCCCCAGTAAAATCACTAATAGTATGATCCAACATAACATAAGGAAATTGCATAGTAAGTGTCCTAGCTTCACCGCAAAAAGTAATCATGGCAACTAAGAGATTCTATAGACATTATTACAGCTGTAAGCAAACTTGCAAGCAACAGAGACAAAGATGTTGAAGACGCACAGGTATGTAAGAGAGGTGATACTGCCCAAAGTCTTTGGAATTTCCCCAGATAAGCGATTCACGAGAACAGAGCTGCATTGATCACTCCAATTATTTATACCAAGGCTAATGAGATACCAGTACAAGATAGAATTATTAGAATAGAATCATTAGAAGGATCTTACATTGAAGTCAACCGCATAGAAGCCCACTCCTGAGGTATTGTCCCATAGAGGTAGTTATAAGCAAAGTCACTACAAGAATAAGATAGTATTTATCCACAAAGTAGGATTTCAAATAAGTATTCCATGTCCATATATTAGCTTATATCTGCAAGAAATATGATAGTGTTTAATTAAGGTCTCACATTTTTCTAAGGTGAGGAAGCTTATCAAGTTCAGGGGGAAGGATCCCAGGGAGACTAAAGCCCTTGAGAGTTCTACAAAGCATCAAAACCAAAATTAGACAAACTCAAGCAACATCACACGATGAATGATAACAATTTCTACACAGACAAACAACAGAAAGAGGTCCTTACGGGCTATGCGACAAGCACTCAGTGAAAAACTGTTTTAAATTTGCAAAGCACATCTATACTCACCAATGCTGCATATAAGCTGTTCTTTGAAAGGTTACAAGGAATTATAATGACCGGCTTTAATGTTTTTTAACCAACTAGGATGAAAATTAAAAGGAAGTACAAAAGAGTGTAATTAAAAAAATACTCAACATATTCTAGGATAATTCACTATGTGTCTACATAATCTTCTAAAATGTCATGTTTGGAATTGGATGTTATATGGTATGAGAATTTTGAACTAAATAGTGGCTAGCAGTCCAGTAAGCATGGGAATATTAGGTAGATGATTACAATCTAAACATCCTACATATTATATATTTTAAAAAGAGAGTCAGCATCTTCTTGGTTCCTTCTGAAGAATATTATGAAAAATTGCGGAAATTGACTGAATCAAAATATACAGATTTTTACCTAGTCTACACGTATCAAAAATTTCCAGCCGCAGAAAAGAGGTCCTTTTTTTCTCATACCTATATATAGCGAGGCTCTCATTTGAGTCACAGTCTCAGCTTTCAAGGTCTTGCAATAACTAGTTTCCCAAGAAAAATTGTGGACTCAAACCTTTTCATGTTTTGTCATGTAATGCATGTTATTCAGCTGCCTATGTAACAACTCTCATTTTGTGTTTGCAACCAAGAATCTGAACATTGTCAAAGCAGCCCCAGATATTCACACTATTTACTGTTGTAAGTTACATCAACCCTGCTTAAGAGACTGTATATTATAGATAGACAAAAAAAGAATTATTTTCTCCAGTTAAGGTGCAAAACTATGCATTAAATCTGAGTAACGAGCTGAGGAGTATATACATGTTTACAACATGACAGAAGGTATCATTTAGGAAGTTGCATTCACAAGCAACGGTACTCTCGGCTCCTTTTGGTATTTCTGTTGTTACACCAACTTTTATGACTTCACAAGAATCACCATCAAACTCCCAATACTTGGCCCCCAGTTTAGCAGCAATTTGTTGAAGGGCGTCCACTGAATCCCATTCAGAACCATGTAAAGAAGAAAATAAGCAAAAAGATTAGTGTCATTGCAGTAACCTGAGTAGCCAATCAAATAATTAAGGATGTTTGCCTGATATCATTAGCAAAGATCAGGACAACTTACTGGAAAAGTATTAAGCATAACAAACAATCGTAACCCCAAACCAATCTCTGCAAATTTGCTTCCAAGTTCCTAGACTAAGTTTTAGTAATTCTGCTATGCAAACCCAAGAGAAGAAACCACTCCAACCAAGATCAATCCAAGAAACAGCAGATCAGCATAACGGCAAGCAAAATAAGAATTGTGGACAATGTGACGAAAGAGAGAACTGGATTTTATCTGTTCTTTTTATTTCTGTTGTAAGTTACTGTACAGCAGATCTCGTTGTACTTCAAACCCACTAAAGAAAGGCTGAAAAACACAAAATTCCATAAACAAAGACAGATGCAAAGCCAACTTAGCTACTCCAAACCATCTTAAGAAGGCAAAGCTCAGAAAAACTCAGCACAAAACTTTTAATTATCTCCAGAGTTCGAATCGTTATGCGGACAAAATGAAGATTTTGCACTCACCTTCTTGGGGAGAAACCTTTGGTTCAGCCAATCTAAGCATCCTGAAGTAGCTCAAGGCAAAAATCAAGAAAATTAAGGAGTTCTTCGCAACCATGATCAAGAGAAAATGTGGGCCTCGGATAAGCCAAGACCCAGATAGCTGTTTTCGCTTTGGACTTGCGTTCTCAGAGTACTGTCAAAAGAAGCAAAACGAGGAAACGAAGCATCAAAAGACGACAGGGAGCAAACTCCATTCTATTTGACCTTTCTGGGTTGGAGGTGTGCATGTTGGAGCGTAGCCACCAGGCCCACCACCGTACCAAACGAACCGGAGTCAAACTTTCTTTTTTCGTCATTTTAGTTTTTTCTTTTTTGAACATTCGTCATTTTAGTTTCAGAAGACAAAAAGATCATCACCTAAACTTTTCCTGTCAGATTATCAATTTTTTTTGCTTTCTCCTTGTTTTGCCTCGGGACTTTTGTGAAGGTGGAAGGGGTTAGCCAGTAAAAATTACAATTACTTGTGCTCGATTTTTGAAGAGTTTTTTTTTCTCATTTTTATTTTTTTTGAAATACTAAACTTCTCATTTGAGTTTGAGCTTAAATTAATTTAATTTTCAAAGAACTCCATAATATTATAGTTATTACATTATACTGTACTCGGGACTCATCGAGTAATCAAACTTTCAAGTTTTAATTACACATATCAATTCATCATATTATAAAATCGTCACGTCAGCATTTAGAGACAAAACGACGTCATTTTAAATTTACTTTATGTAAACTTTAGCTTAGAGTAGAATATGCTTGTTATTAAAAACAAAAAATTCCTAGCATCAAAATGTTAATCGAGTTTATTTGACCTTGAAAAGTCAAGCTTATTCGGTAACACATAATCAAACATATTATATACATAGTTAACGTTGAAGCTATAGTTAATGCCGAAGCTAAGAAAATGTACGCTTCAATACTTGCCACTTAACACTTATGATATGCGGGACAGTTTTGCCGCGTGCCACCTATTGGACCAATAAGCTTTTGCTATAATTTAATTTTGTATTCATGAAAAGTTAAGGAAATTTAATGATTTTGCCAAAAATGAGAATTTAGATTAAGGCATAACAAGTATGTAGTGAAATCTTCATAGTTAGGATATTCAATGAATATAAACCGAAGATAAACAAATACATAATATGAGCAAAGAATAAGATTATAAAACAGAAGCTCTTGTTTCTACATAAGTTATTTAGTGACATGTGTTTTGAATAGAAATGAATTTTTACTATGTGAACCAAATAAGTTGAGCATAATAATTTATGAAAATGTAATTGGAGCTCAATATTTTACACCGGACTTAAATACAAGCAACCAACTATATATGCATATTTTTCGAGAAAAAAAGACTATATATGCATATTTACATTCTCCCCCTTTGTGGACGAAAAACGGGAATGTAACCGAAATTTAATCGTGGGCCTAAAAGCTGAGATCTCTCTTGGCGTCCACGCCTTTGTAGATTGAATCATTGCTAGGTTGCTTTAGTGGAGCTTGAGCTCGTGATTAAAGTGAAAAGTTTTCCTAAAATAAAAAATATATATTTATAGAATCAAGCTATATTCAACATCCGGCAAGTGTTTGCCATCGTCACACCGCTTAATTTAGTAATGCTGTAAATCGGCCTCCATGCTTTTCTTCTTCCAAGAATAGGACAATGATCATAGCACTATAAAGTAGGTAACACTAGTCCATTTTGGACATCATGAAAGTTTCACTACAAAGAAAGAAAAGAAAATGCCACTACTCGATATATACATATGTAAATGAATTTGCCACTTGTTTGGGGGGACCGTCAACAGTGGCTGCCAGATAAAAGCTAAGTTCAGAGCATCTCAATCTCAGGGTTGATGTCTTGGATTTTTCAAAGGCTTTTGCTTCGTGAATACGTTTGGCCGATGACGATCTAGAAATAAATTTTCCTTTAGTGGAAGTCTTTTTCAAGCGGGCTTTGACCCCATGGGCCGTGTTCGATTCTTCATCGTTCGTTATTGGACGCAATTTGCACATCTGGACGGACAGCGACGTGGGTGTCTCACCCGGAGACGAGACCCCATCACAAATTTTCATAGGGAAAATGTCTTGGAGCTGACTAGACGTCCATTCCGACGAGAGTGGGGCAGGTTGAGGAGAAATTTTCATAGGGAAAATGTTACAAATGATCCCTGAGGTTTTATCTAATATTCAATTTCATCATTGAGCTTTCGATTTACTCAATTTGATCCATGAACTATTAACAAATGTTCAATTTAATCATTCCATTCAAACTTTTAAGTGATGACTATTTTTCCCTTTTTTTTCTTCTTCTTCTTCTCTCTTTCCTCCACCGGCAGCGACCCTAGGTTGGCTAGGGCAGCCCTCATCAGCGTCGGGCGAGGGCGGCCTTTGGCTGGGGCAGGCAAGGGCGGCCCTTGTCTAACGCCGGCAAGGGCGGCCCTCGCTAAACCCTTGTCGGACTTGGGCAAGGGGTGCCCTCGCCCGACGCCGACAAGGGCCGCCCTCCCCTACCTCGAGCAAGGACGACCCTCGCCCAATGCCAACAAGGGTGGCCCTAGCCAGCCCAGGCGAGGGCAACCCTTGCCAGATGCCGGTTTTCCTCCACAGGCCTCGCCATGGCCAACAGAGGGAGGAGAGAAGAAAAAGAAAAAAAAGAAAAAAATATTAAAAAGTAAAAAGACCAAAGTGCCCAATTTCATTAACTTTAACTAATGGAATGACAAAATTTGTCAATTTTCAAATAGTCAATAACTAGATTGGACATTTATCGATAATTTAGGGGACCAAATTAAACAAATTAAAAATCTAGGGACGAGATTGCATATTAAGTAAAAGTTTAGGGATTGTTTGTGACATTTTCCCATTATCGTATGACCATAGTACACATGCATGGCTACAAAATCGCCGAACTGGAAAGAGAGATAACACGTTTGAATAGAAGCCATTTCAAATTTGCAATCAAGCGACGTGAGACAATACCAGACTGAGAATTGCTGTGGAGCCATTGCTAGGGGCGATGATATTGCAGTCATGAAGTGTTCTTATTCCTTCTTCTTCTTTTTTTTTTTTTTAATGAAGTGACTTTTTTTCACAAGGATATATAAAATGTCTCATTCACTTGCATCAAACGAAGGGCTTCATGCATACTGGATGGCGTGGCTCCTAAAGTTACTCTAGGTGGGTAGAGAATCCATAATTTGAGTAAAAGATCCGCCACTATTGAGAAAACTTCATAATAGATTTTGACGTCGCCAAAACTGTTCATGAAGATTTGGTCAGTCTGATAATCATCTTAAAGTATATTGATCTAGACAAATACTCTTGGAGTGAAATTATCTCGATCTAGTTTGAACTCAAGACCAAACTGTAAAGTCTACTTCGATTGGAATAAGCTTGGGCTTAAGTTTAGACTTTATATTCGAGATAAGATTGATATTATCCTATAGCGTGTTTAATGCCTACTCAAGATAGGATAAAATCGGATATAAAAGGGATATAGGCCGGATAAAATTACCCTATAGAGAAAATGGAACATAGGTAAATAGGATTTGTAATATGCACAATAGAATTTTTTTTTTTCAAATAACAAACTTATTAACTTAAGAAAATTGAAATTATATTTCAATATAAATAGTAATTGAACTCTAATATAAGAAATTCAAAATATGAAAAAATGAAAAGTTAGTTTTTTAATTTAATCTTAGTTAAATTTATATATTTGACTTTAATTCTATCTTATAATATAAATTAAATATATAAATATAAATATATATTATATTTATATTTATTACATATTTGAGGCATTTTTGTATTTTAGGTATATTAGTATAGTTTGCTATTTAATAAAATTTCATCAGAGAATGATGAAAGGGAAAAAAGAAATAAAAAATAAAATGATTAAAAAAAGAGGAAAAAATAAAAATAAATTAAGCAATAATTTCAGGAGAGATTTTTACCATATGACTTTGTAGTTCGTGAACTTTTAGGTTCGGCTTTTTGCTTCGTGATTACGTTTGGCCAATGGCGAATCTATAAAGAATTTTACTTCAGCAGAAGAGAGGGGTCAAAGGGTCTAAATCTTTTTAAGCCGGCTTTGACCGCATGGGCCGTGTCCGATTCTTCATCGTTCGTTGTCGCATGAAATTGGCCTATCCGAACGGACAGCGACGTGGGCGTCCCACGCGGAGACGAGACCCCGTCTCGTAGAATCAAATATCTAAGAGCTGACTAGACGTCCGTTCCGACGTGTGGGGCACGGTCAAAGGAGAAATTATTACACGACCTTAGTACACGTGCATGGCTGCAAAATCACGGGCCGGAAAGAGAGAAGACGTGTGCGTATGGAACACGTTTCATTTTTGCAGTCAAGTGATGCGACACAACATCGGATTCGGAATTGCCAAGGAATCACTACAACTGGCGAGGAAATTGCAATTATAAAGTGTTCTTATCCCTTTCCGGTTGAAACGAGAGGCTTCGTGCGTACGGATGATGGCGTGGCCCCTAAACTTACTTTTGGGGAAAAATCATCTAAAAAGTCTATGACTTGCTTTTAATTTTGCTAATTGAGCTCCAAATATTTTCACGTGTTATCAATTGAGATCAATCCGATTAATTTTGGTTAGAAATTGTTGATATAGACTCTGCCTATCTTAAATACATGGAATAGTCGGCGCTAATTTAGAAAATTTTGAATAATATAATAATTTTTTTTTCTTGTTTTCCCTCCATTCTTCTTTCTCTAGCTGACAACGAGGCTTAAGTAGTGGCCAACGATTGACTAAAGAAAACAACTAGTGACCCTCACCGAAGGCTATTGAGGATCACCTTGTTAGAGGATGGCAAGGCTCGCCCTTGTTGACCTTACCTGAAGCTAGCGAGGCTCACCCTCATAGGCCAAGGTCAACCCTTGCTAGATTCCAACGAATGTGACCTCACCGTCGTCGAGGAAGAAGAAGGGAGGGGAAAAAAATAAAAAAAAAAAGAAGGAAAAAAAGAAAAGAAGAAAAGAGGACAAAAATAATAAATATATAATTCGAAAATTATATTAAAATATTATTAAAAATTGCTTACTTTAGTATCGGTCGTGCCATGTACAACAACTAGCGTCCATGTTAGCAATTTCCAACCAAAATCAATGTTAATAGATTCAGGAATGAATTGACAAAAATGTAATGAGTTTATAATTTTATGGACAATTTTCTTGTTACTTTGGGTGGGTGGAGATTCTCCGTTTCGATTAAAGGATCTGCCGCTTCAAGGTGTGGAGCTTGCACTGGGCTAATTCAATTGGAGTGCCGCCGCTTCTTTATCCTTCATGAGAAACACCGCGCTGGGCCTTCTTTGAGCCACTAAGGCCCGCCGGGCTAATTCAATTGGAGCCCGAAAGCCCGGCCCGGGAATACTGGGGCCTCCAAAAAATGGGCCCAGGCCGGGCCGAGCTTTTTAGCGTCTCGGACCTTTTACCTCCCACCGTGCCCCGCTGGCCCATATGCCACGTGGAGCTCGTTCATCCCGCCACGTGGCTCCGGGACGAGATCCTCCCCATCCTGTCTCACTCCAGAAAATCTCTCCTCCTTCGTCGTTCCCAAATCCGGAGCTCGCCGGGAAACGTAGGACGTGACGAAACCCTAGCCCCCGATCTCCGTTCCCGATTCACCTCGATTCTCCATGGGCTCGTCCAATTCCTCCGGCGACGACGACGACGACGGCGACGCCGGCTCCACGTTTCACGATGCCTGCGACGACTTCCCGTTCTACGATTGCCCGACTCCCGACGACTCCGCCGTTCCCCTCGACGGATCGGAACCGAAGCGGCCCTCCTCGCTGGAGATTCCCTCCGGCCTCCGGCGCCGGCATTCGGGTAGGGTCCCCGCCGGAGGAGCGGCCGAGGCCGAATCGGGCTTCGCCGCCCGTTCCAGGGAGAACAGGTTCAGGCTCTACCGCGATTTGACGGAAGGCGAAGGTCCTATCGAGCGAGCGCGCTCGGATGAGGAGGAGAGCGGCTCGATTTCGGTTCCGGGTATTGCTCGGCGTGATGAGAGCGAGGATTCCGCCATAACAACGTCGAACGATGCTGGAGTCGGCGACACGGCGGCGGAGTCGATCGTGACTCCGTCCGAGGTCTTTGATGGCGCGGGCGACCGGAAGGATGACTCGTCTATAGTGACCACGGTGGATGACGAACGGATCGGCGACTCGGTGGACTCGGCTGACTCGGCGGTTCCGCTTGGTGAAACCACGTCTTCTAGTTTGCTCATATCTATGGCGGGAATACTAATTAAGGCAATTGGATTCCAAATTAACTTGTTAGTTAGCTTTCTTACTTTCCCATTTTGGTGTTTTCGTACATTTTACGCCTTCGTCTTCGACCCCTATGCGACAATGAGGCGTGGCGTGAAGTGTTTGACTGGAAAGATATCGAGCGTATGCAATTCGGTGTGCGATAAAATGAGTCCTTTTGTACGTGAATGGTTCGAGGACAATAAGTCAATTTGGAAGCTGGTGCTGCGGTGCGGTTGGGGGCTCTTTTGGTCGATGTATGTTTGTTTCATCTTGGTCGGTTTACTGGTGACTGCTGCTCTGATTAGTGGTCTTATAATGAGGTTTCTCGTGGCAGAGCCAATCAGGATAGAGGACAAATTGAACTTTGATTATACGAAACACAGCCCGGCCGCTTATCTACCAGTAAGTTCTTGTGCCGGTGCAGATTGTGGTATGAAATGTGGAGGGATTATCGTTGATGTGGGGAAGAGTGGGAGATCACGGGTTATTCCTCCTCGTCACGAGCTGGAAGCAACTGTGTCTTTGACATTGCCAGAGTCTGAGTACAACAGAAATTTAGGTGTCTTTCAGGTAACTTTCTTCTTGCTGTTGAATTGGGTTCAGTTTGATTGGCTTGAAATGTTGTGTTATGCTTACTGTTCATAGTGTGACGCGATTTTATATGTATGCTATTTGTAGCGAACCCGCATTATGTTTTATACAACTTAATTTGCTCAGGTGCCGAAATGTCAGTCTTGTTTAAGGTAGATGTGGGCCTTTCCAAGAGAGCTATGTGCTTATTTGCCTTAGCCCTTTCCTTCTTACATACTGACTGTAGAGAGCATCGTCTTCAAGAGTTGCTGTTGCCTCTTAGTTAACACTGGATCCTGCAAGTCTAGATCTTTGCCAGATTCTTGGGAAGTTTCACTCATCCTAGTTCTGAGGATTCTTTGCAAAGGGTCTAATTCACCAATAGTAGCATTCTGGGATTTTGTAGCGTGACAAGTTTCTTTTAGTGGGGGTTCATTTCACTTTTAGCCTGGGCTAGTGTTGCCTCATCAGGTGAAAGATTTACTTGTAGTAGTGATAAACTTGTTGGTAGTTTCTGGTCCACTGGAAGTGTACGAGTTATCAAGCGTAGCTTCTTCTTCCGAAATAGTTTTAGTTACCCCGCAAGTATTGACATCTTTCCTGCTCGAGCAGCCTTAAGTAAATTTAATGTTAACATTGCTATGTCTATATTATTTACTCTTATGTTGTCATATGTATGACTTTTTTCTTCTTTCTTGTTTCGCACAAATAGTATTGTTTTCCTGCTCATCTTTTGTTGTTTATTTTTGGTCCAACTTTGTAGGTTACAACCAAAGTAATAAAATAACCACTTATCTTGAAGATTGACTTTCAAATCCTTAACATTTGTTAGGTCAGGGTTGATCTGCTGTCCGCTGATGGTGTAGTACTTTCAAGTTTAAGCCGTCCGTGCATGCTACTCTTCAAAAGCGAGCCTATCCGCCTTCTCTTAACTTTCCTTAAAGTAGTTCCGCTGATTGCTGGCTATGTATCGGAATCTGAAACCATCCATGTAAAGTTTCAAGGTTTTATTGAAGCGAATGTACCCACTGCCTGTGTAAAGGTGGTCCTTGAACAACGGGCAGAATTCCGTCCTGGAGCTGGCATCCCTGAAATATATGACGCGTCGCTAACCCTGGAGTCTGAGCTTCCTCTTTTAAGAAGGATCCTATGGTACTGGAAGAGGACCATATTTATCTGGATCAGCATGGTGATGTTTATATGGGAGTTGCTATTTACTCTAATCTGCTGCAAGCCCATCCTTATACCACAAACAAGGTGGAGTGTCGATTCTGCTAGAAGTCATGCTCGAAATGCTTCTCCCTCACATTGATGGTGTGGAACTTTGGCCTGCAGATAGATGATACAAAGGTAACATCTAATTTTTGGCATCTGCACTTATGTCCTCCTTCGAAAGAAACGATTCGTCCTCATTTTGAGTGCCTCCCTATGCAATGTGGGGGAACCGCGACCAAGTCTGGCCAAACACGTCGGTCTGGACAAAGTTTTTAGGCCATGTAAAACATGTCTCTAAGCGTTAAGTGAGACATTTGTATTGTACTCCTGCTCATTCTTTGATTCTTTTTCTCCTCCTGTCAAATAATAAATATAGCGCCTGTCCTCTAAGTATATGTTGGCAAAGAGTATTCGGCTTGTTATGCTTGTTGCCGCTGTCGCTCTTAGATGTCGTTACAACTTCCGAAACATGTCGGGCTGATGCTGTTTTGGAAGACTGGAGAGCTTCAGGTTATCCTTCAGATAGCGGGTTTAAGTTTTGTGAGGTGGTGAGGAAGCATATGTAAAGCAGATCTGTTTAAGCATACTGTACATACCTATGGCATTTCTATTTTCTTTGAACCTCATTTTTGGGTGTTTCATTTCGTATTTGATTTGGTTCTCTAAAGTAATTGTAAAATCTATGTAATATTTTGTACACGGGGGGCAATTTATACATCCAATATTCTATTCCCCTTGGTCTACATCAATTGTATTGAGGCATTTTGCATAATCGTGCCATGTCAAATTTAGGTCTAATATGAACAAATATGTGGGTTGATCATATTACAACTTCAAAGGTTTAGACATGTGAAAATGTGTTTAGACGTGTATAAACGTGTCTAATGGTGTTTAAAGATGCCTAAATATATCTAAACGTGCCTATTTATAGAAATAACAAATCAACATTGACAATTAATTGTGTCTAAGAGTGTCATACTATAAAGGATTAGAGTAGACCAACACATATTTGTGTATAGACGAGTTGACCCTTTCATAAGCGAACCTGTCTAGACTTTATATCGACATGCTTAATTATGGGCAATCTATATGTCATGTAAACGGATCATTTGTCAACCTACGTTGGTTGCATTAGTATAATGAGAGACTTTGCACAACAAAGAGCTCTATAACTCGAAGTACAATTCTCCTTGCAATGTCTGATATTAGCTTTAGATCGTGAGAAGTGATTCCCGACAATTCCATAAATCTCGCACTCTCAAAAAGAGAAATGGTATCATAAGTACGGGAACTTTTTCTCGTTTTGGAATCAGTACATAAATAGTTTTTTTTTTTTTGGCTTAATCAATCAAGTATCTTAACTAACCTCATCATCTTTATTGGTTTTAATTCTCTCTCGATATGAAGAGCTTTCTCTACCATCCATGGTAGTTCATTTCCAAACCCTAATGACTGTCTCCCGCAGTATCTTTTCTCTTCCTTTCATTGCAATTTCCTTGATTGCATCGATCTGTTGAGTCTCGCAGTTTATTCCTTGATTGCATCGATCTGTTGAGTCTCGCAGTTTACTTTCGCTGAATTTGCTGTTTGGAAGGGACCCGCTTCGTTCTTCACAGAGCTTTCTGCCCTGTTTTCCAGCGATGACCCAATTTGTTTTCTTTACTCCTTTTGTCGCGCCCACTAGTACAGTCTTTCCCTCATCCCAACTGAATTTCATCTGGTTTGTTTCCTCGGCACCTTGATTTTGCATGCATTAATGCCTTGCGACCTCCATGATGCTTCTAGTATTTCCTCCATTACCGATGGATTGACCTTAGCGACCGCTTGCTCTCCATCTCTCTTCTCTTCGTTTAGTCTTTAGCTTCTTCATCTCCTTTGAAGTTCCGATTCCAACCATTGTTCGTTTGAATCCCCAATTCAGCATCATTTACACAAGCGAACGTCCATGCATTCTCAATTCCCTACTCATCCTATGTTCTCTGCCCAAACCTTTCCCTTTTTCTTCTCTTTATACAGTTTTTTCTGCCATCGCCTCATCATGTCCGAGCCCCTTCTGACCTAATTCAGCCGTTACCTTCGCAATCACGTTATGGATTCCCATCAACTGAGTGAAGAATCGCGTCTGGCTGCCCTCAGTAGCAGAATGGGACGTCTGTGGTCCGAATATGAAATTGACGTCTGGGATGAACCTCCTCCGACGGAACAACTGCACGAATGCAGAAATGTGTTAGTAGGTACACTTCTTTCAAATCCTTATGTCAATATTCAAGCTCTTCAAAGTACTCTAAGCCGAGTTTGGAGGATAGACAATGTTGAAATTACCCAACGTGAAGCTGGTCTTTTTGTCGCAACCTTTAAATTAGCAAGTGAAAAACAGAGAGTGCTAGAGACTAGAGAGTGGTCCATGGAATTTTGCTGGTCATCTGGTAATTCTTAAGCCTTGGAAACCAAATACACCTTTACATTGCTATGATTTTACTACATGCGCATTCTGGGTACAAGTTTTTGGACTACCCCTTGAGTGGTGTTCAGACCAAATGCTCTGTAAAGCGGTTAAGAGTGTAGGCAGAGTGATTCAGGTGCAAATTGATAAAAAGGAAGGCACTACTATCCGAGCTGCGCGTGTCCGAATTGAACTTGATCTAGCTCAACATTTGAAAACAGGTCAATTACTTCGAATAGCTGGTAAGACTTTCTGGCTAGACTTCCGTTATGAGAGACTCTCTCATTTTTGCTATTCATGTGGCCGACTCGGACACTATGCTTCTTATTGTCAAGAAATTCCATTTACTGAAGCGAAAATGACAGGCAAAGAGAAAATGGCATTTGGACAGTGGTTAAGAGCAGAGGTTAAGGAACACAGTCCTTATTGGATTACCTTTTACGGGATGAATACTGATTCTGAAGACACTGAAGAAGTGATTCCTGAAACTCCTCCTACAGTGACCAATAAACTCCTGGCGTTACCTCCTATAGAAGTTATATAAGTGAAACATCAATTACAAATAGATAAGTCCTTCTCTTACTCCTCTGCACATCAACAGCCTAACCTGCATCTCTGTCCTGAAGGTCAACAATCTGCGTCTCCCTCGACTAGTGCTATTATACTTGCGGCACAAAAGATGAAAGGAGTCACTGAACTTCCGCTAACTATTACGGATAGGGATACCGATGATCAGCACCATCACAGAACGTCACTTCAATCTAATATGGCTGCTCTGTTTCCTCCAATCCTTCCAGTAAGCACTTCCTTGATGTCTTCCATAAAGGTAGCACTTCCTCCCTCACCTGTCCATCAGCAAGGCATTCAAAACCTGATAGTTGGGGATGCATCGAAAAAGAAACAGAAGTATACTAGATTATCAACCAAAGCAGGGATTTCAAAGAAATTTAAAAGACAAAGTTCCCATGACTCGCGCATTCCTCTACTTGAAGATCTTGATGAAAATTTACTATTGGAAACTCCTGTTATTTCAGCTGAAGATGCCGGTAAGTGGGTTGAGGTGGCTTTCCCTCAAAAGCCACCGACTGCAAAATGAAGCTACTCAGTTGGAACTGTTAGGGACTGGGCTCTCCCCTGAAAGTTCAAGCCCTTAAGGCCCTTGTGGTCAAAGAGAAGCCTGACCTGGTTTTTTTGATGGAGATGAAGAACACAGAGGCTGTTCTAATTCGTCTTCAGCGTCGTCTTAAATTCCCAAATTCTCACTTCATTAATCCTATAGGACTTGCTGGAGGACTGGCTATGTTCTGGCAGTCTCATATTTCCCTATATGTAGAAGACTCAAATCAGCACATTTTGGATACTATATGTACAGATTCTAGGAAAGGTATTACAATGAAGCTCACTTGCTTACATGCACCAGCGTCGTTCCAATCTCGAAAATTGTTCTGGAATGCACTTCGCCAAATTGCGTCCATCAACTCTTTACCTTGGGTTTGTGCTGGAGATTTCAATGAGATTATTAATCAACGGGAGAAAGTGGGGAAACAAGCTGCAGACTCTCACCGCATACATTCATTCAGAGAAGTATTACATGACTGTTCACTCATGGATCTTGAAAGTAAAGGTTGCGCTTTTACCTAGATGAACAACCATCAAGGCAATGAACTAGTAAAAGAAAGGTTAGATAGAGTGTTGTGTGATCTGAATTGGAGATTAATTTTCCTTGAAGCTGAGGTGTTGGCATTACCTGCTGTGGGCTCTGACCATAGTCCCTTGCTGTTGAGCACAGAAGTTAAACAATGCAGAAGAGGCAAGCCTTTCCTTTTTGAGTCCTACTGGATTGAACACCAAGAATGCAGTAGAACGATAGCTACTTCCTAGGTCTCCGCTGTGACAGTTGGCCGCGATCTGCCATACAAACTACGCCTGGTCAGCTTAGCTCTAAATAAATGGAGTCGAAGTACGTTTTCAAACGCCAAATCATAGATCGCAGACTTACAACAACAATTGCAAATTTTGACTAATCAGAATAGCAGCTCACATGACAGAAACTTAGCAGACAGGTTAAAGCAACAACTACAAGAGGCATGGCAGCAAGAGGAGCAGTATTGGGCCATGCGTTCTAGAATAAAATGGCTAAAGTGGGGCGACAAAAATACCAGGTTTTTTCATGCAACTACTATGCAGCGTCGACAAAGGAACAAGATTAGCATGTTACTAGATCATAACCAAGAATGGGTAAGAGATGAGCAGGTTCTCAAGGATATGACTAGGCTTTCTATTCAACTCTCTACAGGTCAGCAAGACACTGAGACTATGGCCCTATTTTGAACCAATGTTCAAGTGTCGTTACTCCTGCAATGAATGATAACTTAGTTGCAGAGATCACATCAGCAGAGATCATAACAACTTCTTTTCAGTTGGGTAAAAATCAAGCACTAGGCCCTGACGGATTAAATGGTATCTTCTACCAAACTCACTGGGATATACTTAAGGACGACCTTATTCTTTTTGTTCAGGAGTTCTTTAAAACAGGAGTTATGCCAGTCGATTTAAACAGGACCACTATCTCTTTGATCCCCAAAGTCCCCAACCTGGAAAGCCTAGACCAATTCCGTCCCATAAGTTTATGTAACTATGCTTACAAAATCATCTCCAAAGTCTTGGCTAACAGACTCAAACCCCTCATGCCTGACCTGATTTCTACTGAAAAAACGCCTTTGTGAGTGGCCGCCAAATCCAGGACAATATCTTGATTGTTTAGGAGGTGCTACACCAACTGAAGACCCGGAATAGAAAGAAACATTTTCAGGCAATTTTAAAAATGTACATGCAAAAAGCTTACAACAGAGTGGAATGGGACTTCTTGAACGATTATTTTCTCAGATTAGGTTTCCATCCAGTTTGGGTGAAGTGGGTGATGCAGTGTATTACGATAGTCTCTATATCTATCAAGTTCAATGGAGATCAACTTAACTATTTTCAACCTACACGAGGCATTCGACAAGGTGATCCACTTTCCCCTTATCTGTTCATATTAATGGCGAATCTGTTGTCAACCTTAATATCTCAAGCCATTGAAATGGGTAATCTCAAGGGAATCCAATTGAATAGGTGGTGTCCTACTCTATCCCATTTACTTTTTGCAGATGACGCTATCTTTTTCTTAGACGGGACAACTATGGAATGTCAAAATCTAGCTAACATTTTGAACCAATATTGTTTAGCTACCGGTCAGGAAGTCAATCGAAACAAATCAGGCATCTTTTTCAGTAAATCTTGTCCTTCCACACTTCAGGACAATCTAGCACACCAATTCAGAATCCCTGTGCTTCATAAGACTGGAAAATACCTAGGCATTCCGTCAGATTGGGGTCGGTCTAAGAGAGATATGTTTTCATGGATTTTGGGAAGAGTCAATTCCAAATTAGATGGATGGAAGGAAAAAATGATATCGAAAGGTGGAAAAGAAGTCCTTATAAAGAGTGTCGTCCAATCTATTCCTCAGTACGCTATGTCCATTTTTAAGATTCCTATATCTCTGTGTCGATCCATTGAACAAAAAATAGCGAGATTCTGGTGGCAATCTGATAGCACAAAGAAGGGCATTCATTGGAGAAATTGGGAGTCCCTAAAGATCAGAAAGGAGCAGGGTGGTCTAGGATTCCGAGACCTAAGAGCTTTTAATAAAGCGATGCTTGGTAAACAGGCCTGGAGACTAATCAAATCTCCTTTATCCTTATGGAGTAAGCTATTCAAAGGTCTCTATTTCCACTTATAAGACTTTAGGAGTGCAACAAAAGGTAACCGCCCTTCCTGGGGTTGGCAGAGCTTATTATTAGGGAGGGATTCCATTTTACCAAAGCTACAATGGTCTGTGGGGGATGGCACAAAGATTAGTATTCGTGAAGATCGATGGCTACCTATGGGAGTTCTCGGTGGACCTGCAACTAGTAATGAGCCACGACTGGTGGCAGATTTGATGTTGCCGAGTCTGAATCAGTGGAATGGCCCTCTCATTAATCAATTATTTGAAGAACAGGTTTCCAAAGAAGTTCTTAATATTCCACTTAGTTCTAATTGCACTGAAGATAAGTTAATTTGGACAGCTACTCCTCAGGGTCAGTATTCTGTTAAGAGTGCAAATCATAGTTTATCATCTTCCATTCAGCCATCTGAGCCTATTTGGAAGAGCATATGGAATCTTAAAACTGTCCCTAAACTCCGACTCTTCCTTTGGTCTGTTTGTCATAATGCTCTCCCAACCAAAGCCAATCTTTTTAACAGACATATTAGTTCAGACCCCACATGTATATTATGTTCTCAGGAAGTTCCTGAATCGATCGAGCATCTATTTCTCCTATGCCCCTGGACCAAAGCAGTTTGGTCTCACCCTAAGATTGCTATCAGTATTCTTCAAACAGATGCACAACACATGACAGATTGGCTTGCAGCTAGATTTCGAAATAAACAGTTGTTACCTGGTATGGACGTTGTCGCTGCACTTCTCTAGCAAACATGGAAGGCGCGAAACAGGTTTATCTTTACTCGTCAGAAGCCCGATCCATCCTTTGTGGTCGAATCTGCATTAGCTCAGTCCCGATCAGCACGGATAAACCAACTTACCTCCTCTAATGCATCAAACCCTGGAATCAACCTTTCTGCTCCATCTTCTCTGTGGCGACCCCCTGATCCAGGTGTACTGAAAGTCAATATTGATGGGGCTTTTCAGGTTGCTGATACCAGAGGAGCAATAGCTTACATTTGCAGAAATCATACGGGCGAAATGGTGGATGGATATACCTCTCGCGTTACTGCTGCCTCAGCTTTGCAGGTTGAAGTTTCTGGCCTCCTTTTGGCGCTGCACCATCTCCGGCGACTCGGCAAATCCAACAATCCGTTGATTTTGGAATCGGATTGCCTTGCGATGGTCGAAGCATCGCAGATCCTCGGAAGACTCCATGGGAGGTTCGGTCGATGTTTGATGAAGCGGCTGCTCTTCTCCCCTGTTTCTCTCGACTGCAGATTAGGTTTGTCCCTCGTACGGCCAACTCGGTCGCGGATTGGGCTACAAAGGCCCAATTGGGCGGGACTTTACCTTTGTCTTGGCTCGCCTATCCCCCTCCTATCTTATTAGATCTACTTATTTCGGATGTAATGGACGCGGGTTGTAATGTTTCTATAAATTAATTGTAGTTTCCATTAAAAAAAAAAAATCAAGTATCTTAACTTTTTGATTACACTGGAAATGTGGAGCCTCCTTTAAATCAAACTGATGTGGTTCTCCTCCACAGCTAAATTAATGTACTACACTTAACATTATAATAAAATGAGAAATATTATTTTTCTTTCCTTTCCTTTCTTATTCTTCTAGGTCTTCCTTCTTCTTGGTCGCAGAGCCGCCACGGGACGCGATTGCCACCGCAAGCTCAAGCTTGGGCTTGTTGCAGCCCACAATGTTTAGTACCGCCACCACAGCCCATCTGGCCATCATTGCCATCCGCCACAGCTCGCGACTCTCTCTCTCTCTCTCTTCTTCAACCTTCAATAGAGGTCTCATGACCTAAACTTTGAGAGGCACGTCCTGCAATCTAATGCGTGTAACCTTGTCTTGTTGGGTCGTTTATCGCGGTGAGGTGTGTCAACCAGCGTTGGCAGTGCCAAGGCCGAAATCCCAAAATGGCAATTAAGAGGGAAGGGGTGGATTGGTTGATAATACCATCCTTCCTTTAGGTCTTTTTGCAAACTATTAGAACGATTGTCCTATGAGATAGATAGACGATGCTATTTCGCAAATAACAAAAATTTACTATTCGAGGGACGAGAGATGATAGGCCAAGTACGTACTGAGGTTCGGACGTCCACGCCTAGTCCTCTCTCTCTCTCTCTCTCTCTCTCTCTCTCGGCATCAGCGGCCTTGTAATCCATGCAGGTTGAACTTCACAGCCAAACCAAGTAAAATCACTGGGATACGATGTATTTCTGCCGCAGCAACAGCATGTCCTGCTATACTGGAATCCTAGTAAAGCTGTTTACAAGAGACATAATCTTTGTTGATACAATCGTAAGTGCTAGCTCAAAAGTAAATGAAGAAGTAAATTTGGTTCTCAAAGCTTAAATAGATGCTGGTTCGGATGTCGCTTGATTCGGAGATCTTGTGGCTGTTTGCTTGATTGTTTCCATCCCCTGTTTGATCTTGATTCTGCTTGCACACTCCACGTAAATCTGTCCGACCTTCATTTTACAGCTGCATTATTCTTTCCATAAACATTTCAATCACCAAACAGTAGGGAAGATCGGTTCTTGGTCCGGTCTGGTTCCAAGGTGGAATCAGGAACTGGACTGGGGACCGGACCAGCCAATCTTGAAACCGGGAACCAGACCGACCAACCGGTCCAATGGAACAGTTCAATTTACTCAAAATTTCACTTAATCAACCTTTCCAAAAGAATAAAAGAAGTTGTCTTTCCATAGCAAAATGTGTGGATAGATGAAGAGAGGCCATGATCCGAGAAAAACAAATAGAGGGAAATTGAGAAAATTAGTATTTATTAAGAAATTTAAAAAATATACATTTATATTGTTGGTCCAGTTTGGTTGGTCCGGTTCCCACCCTAGAGCAAGGAATCGGACTGATTGGCCACCAGTTCCAAAAATAGAAATTGGGACCCAGACTAGCGGGCCGGGGGGTTTCAGATTTGAGCGGTTATGATTGTACACTCTTACCAAAGAGACACGTCGATCAACGTGATCTTCCTGTAGAAAGTTTCCTCAGTGCTAGGTTTCCCGCTCCGTGAGTTGATGTCCACGAAGTGAACTTTCCTTAAAATGCTTGTTGTGCAATTGCTTCCAGATTCCCCATGCCATCACGTTATGTTTTCGATGCTAGAGCTGTGGTAATTGTATAGAAGAATATACAAATTTTGTCACCTGTATATATTTCTTTTAGAGTCAACGTATCTCGCCTTCCTCAACATGGATTTTCCCAAATTCCATAACTCATCCTCCGGAAGTTAAAACTACGCGTTATTCGTAGTGCTCGTGGGGGAAAATTAATAAATAGCACATTAGATTATAACAAGGATCATGTTTTGCTTCATCCCTGATTAGAAAAAACTTTTTTCGACCATGTATTTGATTAATGATGGGTTTTTATGTTTGATGGGCTTATTTAAGCCTGTCTGTCCATGTTGGGACAAAAACCCGGTGCGACATCCTGAAAATTCAGTTATGATTTCGATTAGATAAGTTGGGCTTTTCATCAACGTGACTATAGTGCTTTTCTCTGAGATGGCCACTCACAAGATAACTAACCTATTAGATGAAGTCATTAAGAAATTTTAATGCAATATACTTGAGGATTCGACCAAGAATCAACTACTCGACCATGCTCATCTACTGAGGTCATTACGGCACAGATATAAGTTGATTAGAAATTAGAGATAAATCGGTTCAATAGAGATATGTGGCTAAACGTGGGCGATTCCACTAAATTACAAAATTCTCGTCGACCGGCACTAGACTGATTTTCCTATCGTTTTGGTACATTGTGTTTGTATTTGAATCCTCGAGATTTTCATGACAACCGAGAGTTGCCAATGTGTCGAGTAAGTTCATTATGGCTCGAAGAAAATCGACTATGAGTCATTTGCACTACAAATTTCTCAAAGCTACACAGTAGCCTAGGTCACGCTAAAATCGCGTTAGATCGAAATTAACCGCGAATTTGAACTCGATTTCAGAAATTGAAAATTCTGTTATGTCACAATCTACTTTAGGAATGTCAACTCATCCTCTGAAGAATTTTTGGAGATTCCAAGATTTTTACGGAAAATCGATTCGGATGATTCGGAAAACGAACGGAAATTTGGATGGGCCAAGTCGAAGGGAATTTTGACTTCTAGACCGAGCTACTTGATGACAGGGAAGTGTGGGAATTTTGTGGGCTTTTTCCTTGGCAAACTTGGACGTCGAATTGGGAAATTTCATGAAGAAATCGAAGCCAAAACTTAAGAAATTCGGAGCTATGGTTGGTGAATTGCATTTTGGCCTCAAATTGGACAATTTGTGGAAATTCTACTCAAGAAAGTATTAAGGGACATTAAGATATGCTTGAAGACCAAATGGGGACCAAGCATTTAAGTTTTTGGCTAAGATTGTGGACTTTTTGCCTCTCTCTCTCATCCATCTTATTGGACAAGCTTCTGCCGGTCTTCACCTTCTTCGTGCGCCTCATCTTCACCGTCGACTCCATCAATTTCTGCTTCACTTTCATTTTCCTTTATTTCCTTCAACAAACCTGTAGCTCCATCGCTTCTCTTCTCTGCAGTCCACCCTCACTCCATTGAGTTCCATCTCTCTGCCACGTTCGATCTTCCTCCACGCTCGGTCAACTAAAGGAATTCTCCTCTAGCCGAGGTCGACTTCTCCGCTTTAGGCCACGTTTCCCTGTAGCTCAACCTACCGAATGACCTTGCATCTTCACCATCCCTCACGCCTGCTGTTCCATCTTTGACCGAATTCTTCCCCTACTTGCCTGTGTCCCTGTTTGGCTAGCATCGACGCCACACGTCCGTCCCCCTTGAAGCTGCCGAAGTCCATCCTCTCTCGATCGAGTCACTCCCCCAGCAGCGTCCTTCGAGTCAACCTCCGGCTCCATCGAGGTCTTGCGGTTGACCCACCATCCTTCGTGTATTCACCAAGCAGTAACAACGTCCGCGTGTTCCTCCATCAACCGAAGTAGCTGCTCGCATGCGTCTCTCCCTTGCCCCTCTCCACCATCGTGTCTTCATCGATCAAGGCCTAGTAGAAAGCCACCATCATTGACCCGAAGCAGCTCGCCAGCCCATCTTTGTCGTAGCTGCTCCTTTGTTCGGCCATCTCTATCAAGCCCAACAAAAGGCCACGCCAGTCCAGCCCGTTCTCAGCAATCCAGCCGTGAACGTCACACCCACTTGAAGCCTAGTGAATTCAATCCAACAAGCTCGCAAGATTAGCCCAGTTTTGAAGCTCGCTTCAGCCCAACTTCAGGCCCAGCCTAACTCAAGAACAAATCTCAGCTTGGATTTGTTGGGCCGATTTTAGGCCCGGTCCAAGCTCGTTGGCGTCGCCGCAATCTCAAGTTTCGGCCGTCGTCGCGTCCTCATTGTTTTGGTCCGAGCGGATCGCAAATCAGGTGAGTTTAACTCACTAATCCTTAACTCACTAATCCTTGCTTAGTAGGTTAATCATGCTTAGGACTTAATTAGTTTAGGTTAAGCATGGATGATGTGGTTAGTTAGATTAGATTAGTGAATTTAATTAATTGCCGATGCATGTTAGGTAAATAGTTAGTGTAATTAGCGAGTAAATAGACTCTAGTATTTATTTAACGAGTCTTGAAATTTTTCCAGATTTGTTTCGGCATCCAATTAGGCATTACAGGCCCAAGTTGAATTTATTGGCATTTATTTATTATTTTTCATAATTATTTAATTAATTAATTATTTTCCGGAAATTAGACCGGAATAATTGATGATTGAAATTTCGTGTTGATTACAGTGGTGCTCTCTATTTATTTAATTGAGTACCTGATTGTGCAAATTAATTGTGATTAGTGTTTATGGGTATTTAATTCCAAAAATGGATAATTTTGGTAATTAATTGGAGAATTACCGGGCGTCGGTCTACAGCGCCAAAAATCTATTTTGGGACTACTAAAAATAGTGGGAGGTTCAAAAGTGAAAATCTTGTATTTTGGCTAAGGCTGGCCATGTACCCACACAAGTTTATTTTTATCGAGTATGATAAAAATGGTAAATTAATTGTATGGTAAGGACAATATACAATACCGGCTCGATGACTCTATATGTCATCTTAGAGAATGAACGGTATGCAATACCGACTCGGTGACTCTACATGTCATCTTGGAGAAAATACGGTATATTATATTGGCTCGGTGACTCTATATGTCATCTTGGAGAAAGAACGATATATTTTATTAGTTCGGTGACTCTATATGCTATCTTGGAGAAAGAATAGTATACTATATTGGCTCGGTGACTCTATATGTCATCTTGAAGAAAGAACGATATACTACATCAACTCGGTGACTCGATAGGTCATATTAGAGAAGGAACAATATACTATTTATTAGCCTTGAGGCTAGCTACTATCTATCTATCTTTCAGCTTAGAGTAAACTGTCCGCAAGGTGGTCGGACTTTATAGATAATATTGATTGAAATGACCAGGGAATGGTTTTGTTGACGTGGAATCAACTGAGTCGATTGATCGATGATTCGATCTGATTGGTTGAAGTGATTGTTTAGTTATCTGAACTGTATCAATTTGCAGGAAGGAAACTGAGGCTAAGGTAAGTCCTCTAACTCATGGTTGTGCTTAAGCAGCCATTAGGGCGTATTTGCTTCCTAATCGGGTCTTAGAGGGTAGAACTCACTAAGACATTGTCTTACTGGTTATTGTATAACCATTATTAGGTCCTTAGATGGTGGTCGTGGAGGACCAAAGCCGCGAAGTCTATGAAGGTGGAGTTTGAAGGATTAACGTCTATGTCCGACTAGTTGTTGTAGGACAGCTTCTTTTCAAGAGCTGATATTTTGTAGACCCTTACCTAGACTCTTCTTGTATATAAAGCTAGTTGTATATATAAGTGTGGTTGGATTTTTAGTTCGAAAAATATGGTTCTACTTTCTTATCTCATTGTGTGTTGTCTGGGGATTATTATTTGCTTCCGCATGTACATTTAAAATGAATGGGTCAACGATGCGTCCTGAGATGTCGCTATTTAATCGACCAGTGAGGGATGAGCGTGTGCTCGAGGATTAGGGCGTGACACTCGGCCCATAAGTGAAGGGCCCATAGAGGAAGAGTGCAATTACTGTAGATAAGAGAAAAAAATGGGGATTTTTGAATTAAAAAAAAAAGAAAATCAGAGTGGTAATTACGTAATATGAAAATAAGAGAAAACACGTTCTTTTTGTTTTCTACACTCTCTCAGTTTCTCCCCAAAAAATGTATGCTCCTTTTGAAGAACAGTATCAGAATTCCTCATCAAACTGCAGCAGTGGTGTTTAATTTGTGAAAGACAAGGTATGTTCGACTCTGTAATGTACCTTTTGATCGGTGTAACATGTTTTTTCTGGGCTTGTTTTTCCGCGTTCGTTTTCGATGTTCAATTGAGTATCGAATCTTTTTTTGGGAATCTATTTCCCAACATTGGTATCAGAGCAATGTTTTTCATGTTTCCCGATTACTATTCATGTTGATAAATTGTTTTTGGTTGAAATTTCGTGAAATGCTGCCGTTGGTTGTTTGGGGACAGAAATCTCGACACCACGTATTGTTCACCCTCCGTTTATGATTTTATGTAAATCGAATCTCATTTCTGATAACGTAGGGTCATAGCTCTCGTTGATATGAGAAAATCGACTGGTGGCTCACTGCCAGGGGCCGTTGGACGTGCTGCCACGCGCAGCCAGAATGTCCGGTGTCGTCGGCAAGTGCAACGCACGCGTCAAGGCGGTTCCTAGGCGCGTGCAACACACGTGTGCGGTAACTGCCACGCGTGCGGCAACCGCTGGCGCGTGCGCACACGCGCCAGATGACGTCATCCGGCGATTACACGCATGCGTCAGGCACGTGTGAGTGACGTCACCTAGTAGGGTCAGTCGGTTTGACCCGACCTGTCTTCGTTGACTCTTGACCGTTGACCGTTGGCTGTTGACTTTGACCGTTGACCCAAAAAGAAGAAGAAGAAGAAGAATGTGTTTCTTTTTCAATTAAGTTTATATGGATTATATGTAATCCCTTTTTTTGTTATGCATTTATTGCAGGAACAATGCCTCCCCTTTAGGTGCGCTCACCTATTCGCGCAAATACAGCAAGTAAAAAAGAAAGGCTTTCAAGGTTGATAGTTGAGTTGACTGATTATTGATGGGAGAGTGGTGATTTAATTGAACATGTTCTCGAGGTCAACAAGAAGATACAAGAAGTCATTTGGAAGGGTTATCCCATGCCAGCTTTTGAGATGGTGCGATTCCTCATGAACATTTTTCTACCAGAATGGTAAGGAGTGTTGAATCGCCTATGGGAGGTCAACAGAGTTCTTAAGTATAAGAAGCTTGTAATGGCTTTTATAGATGAATATTATCTGGTTGAAGCCACAAAGATTGCAACCCAAGGAATGACTTTAATTCGATGGGGGATGGATGAGCGAAGGAGAAATCCTAAGGGATATCCATCTGTTTTTCCGTGGTTGTCGAATGTGCCTAAAGATTTTACAAAGGAAAATTTCAAGAAATTAAAAGATTCTTTCCTTGTTCACAAGTTGACTTGGCGTTAGCCCTTTCTAGTGTTGTTTATTTAGTATGTTTTTATGGATATCTTATGTAAATATTTTCTACCTAGTTGATGTCGTTGTAGCAACTGATATATTGGTTACATTATGTGGAAATATTTTTATTCAATCATTATTGGATGTCCAATATTAATTGCTTCTGTTATTATTAATTGTTGTGGGTAGTTCTTAGAAGTTTATGTAACTTCACAGAACTTATTTTGCATAGAAGATTATATTAATGATAATTTCAAGTTAAGATTTTTTGGACGATGATTGGAAACATAGTGACATTTTGATTCTGAAACCTTATTTGAAATTATTCATTAATATAATGAGTTTGTGCAAAATGGATGCATAAATGATAGATATTAATAATTCGTGTATATGAGTCTGATATGTTCAGATTGATGGCATCAACCACTAAGAGCATAGTCACTAAATTGAACAAACGTGAAAAGTTGAACAGCTACAATTATAAAATATGGCATATTAAAATCCAATATGTGCTGGAAGAGTAAGAGACACTAGAAGCTCTTAACCTGATTATAGAAGAATCTGAAGATGGGAACACTGCACAACATAAGAGAGATAAGGATGCATTTGCTGCATGGAAGAGAAAGAACTCTCTTGCTCGCATTACGTTGCTGAGTAGCATGGAGAATGATGTCATGTGAGAGTTCAAGCATTTTGAGAATGCCAAGGAAATGTGGGAAGCGTTGGCAGTAAGATTTGGTCATACATCGGTGACCAAACTAAGGCAATTCACTATAAGGTTTGACTCTTACAAGAAGTTTCATGGTCAGACCATGAAACAACACTTGAGAAAGATGTCAAACATGATTAACGAGCTGAAGGATGCTGGCTATGTCCTGACTGATGAGCAGCAAGTGCAAGCAGTGATCTGTTCCTTACCTCAGAGTTGGGAGCATATGAAGGTGCATCTAACCCACAATGAGAACATCAAAACCTCTAAGGATGCAGTGTACTATCTTGAGCTAGAAGAGAATCGCCTCCTGGCGGCTAAGCCAGAAACTGACATTTATTATACTGGTTCTAGCTCATATGGAGTTTCGAGCTCCAAGCATAAATGTTCTGATTGGTTTAAAAGGTAGAAAGGCAAAGGAGCAAGTTTTTTAGGGAAGAAACCAAAAGTTGACCAACATGAAAGAGGAAAGAGTCCTCGAATGAGGAAGCTGTCAAGGGTGAAGTGTTATAATTGTGACAAGAATTGTCACTATGCTCGCGACTGTCGCAAGTCAAAGAAAGTAAACACCCTTGTACTCTTAAGATATTTGCTTATTTGTCAAGTTCTGTATTCTTAACTGAATCTAATCCTTTGTGGACTGTAGATTCGGGAGCAACAGACCATGTAGCAAAGGATAAAGAATCTTTCATGGAATTTTGACGAGTACCGACTGGAACTAAATGGATCTATGTAGAAAATAACTCAAGAGCTGAAGTGAAAGGGATTGGTACCTGCCAATTAAACATGCGTGGTGGACGCACTTTGTTCCTACATGATGTATTATATGCTCCGGAGATTCGTCGAAATTAAGTGTCTATTTTAGTGTTGGTAAAGCTTGGTTTTAGTTTGAACTTCCATAATAGTGGTGTGGATTTGTATTTGAATACAAACTATTATGGTTGTGGTTATTTTCTAGATGGTTTTATTGAATGTTGACTGTGGTAATGTCAATGCTTGTTATTCACTTTTCACGTTTTCTAATTCATATGATAATTATGTGAATGTGTGGCATGTTAGACTTGGTCATATTGGCCAACAATGTATTAATAGGTTAGCCAAAGAGGGCTTGTTGGGTAATATTGAAAAAGTCGATTTGCCTATATGTGAGCATTGCCTAGTAAGGAAAATGACAAGGAAACCATTTGGAAAATAAAAGAGCTGAATTTCCTTTGCATTTAATCCATTCTGACATATGTGGTCTAATAAATGTGAGAGGAAGGCATGATGCTGTTTATTTCATCACATTTATAGATGATTATACTCGATTTGTATATGTCTATTTGATTTCTCATAAATCTGAAGTATTGAGTTGTTTCAAAAAGTTCATGAGTTTGGTAGAAAATCAATTAGATAATAAAATAAAAGTATTGAGATCCAATCGAGGTTAAGAATATTTATTTGATGAGTTTAGAAATTTATGTGATGAAAAATGAATAGAAAGACAGTTGTATATTCCCTACACTCATCAACAAAATGGTGTTGCGGAAAGAAGAAACAGAACCTTACTGGAAATGGTTAGGTCCATGATGGCGCATGCTAACTTACCTATCACCTTTTAGAGTGATGGTTTATTAACTGCTTTCTATATATTTAACCGTGTGCCTTCCAAATCAGTTACTTCCACTCCATATAAGTTATGGACAGGTACAAAACCAGACTTAAGTTTTCTTAAACCGTGGGGTTGTGCTGCCTATACTCATAAGCCCTCTCACAAATTTGATAAATTGGGTCATAGATGCAAGAAGAGTATTTTCGAAAGATATTCAGAACACTCGAAAGAGTATGTGTTTATAGGTGAGTAGGAAAGTGGGAGTAAAACTGAATTCGAATTATGGGATGTCACATTTTTAGAGAATGAATTTCCTAAGAAGGGCAAAATAGGTGAGGATTACTCCATATTTGAAATCTTGGATCAAGATAATAAATTTAGTGGAGTTTGTCCGAGTGGGAGTAACATGAGAAGTAATGAATTTAATTCAACTCACTCTCAATTACAACCACATGATGAGACGAGATCGTCATTATCTAATCCGAGTGGGAGCATAATGGGGAATGATGTGCAAAGTGTACAATCTCCCATACGGCAAACAAGTCATAAAAGTATTCCTCGTTGACGTTTTGACATAGAAGGGGAAACTTTTATGGTCGCTCCACAAGATGAAGATGAGCCAAGAAATGTAAATAATGCTTTAAATTGCCCTAGTAAGGAAAATGGATGCATGCAATGGAAGAGGAGATGGAGTTAATGAAGTCAAACCATGTTTGAGAACTGGTTGATCTTCCAAAAGAACGTAAAGCCATTGGGAACAAGTGAGTTATTAAAATAAAGTGTAAAGCTGATGATGGCTTAATAGAAGGACATAAAGCTCGTCTTGTGACAAAGGGGTATAATCAACAGGAAATAATTGATTATGAGGAAATATTTTTTCCTATAGTGAGATTTACCTCGATTAGCATTATTCTGGTAATAGTAACTAGTATGGATCTTGAGTTACATTAAATGGATGTAAAGACTGTTTTTTTGAATGGAGAATTAGAGGAAGACATATACATGAAATAACCCGTTGGTTTCATTATGAAAAGCCAAGAAGAAAAGGTATATCGACTTCTGAGATCGATATATGGTCTTAAGCAGTTGTCGAGACAATGGTATATATGTTTTCATAATGCCATAATGACATATGATTTTTCAATAATTGATGAGGATCATTGTGTATATATATCAAAAGATCCAAAGATCAATTTGTGATCATATTATTATATGTACTGATTGCCGAAAACAATATGGAGTTTGTAAATACTGTCAAGAGTTGATTATCTTCCAACTTTGAGATAAAAAACATGAGTGAGGTTACATACATTCTTGGAGTTAAGATTTCAAGAAATTATTCGAAGAGATCATTATCTCTTTTGCAAGAAACATACATAAATAAGGTTCTCGAACGATTTCATATACAAGATTGTAAACTCATAGATACTCCTATGATTGAGCCATAGAATGTGTCCAAAGACTCCACAAGAGAAGGAACAAATGCAACATGTTCCTTATGCTAGTGCTGTTGGAAGCTTAATGTATGTTATGATGTGTACAAGACTTGACATATGTTTTGCAATTGCAATGGTGAGTAGATACCAATCCAATCTAGGTCAAGCACATTGGAAAGCCGTTAAAAGAATACTGAGGTATCTGAAGGGAACTGCTGATTATACGCTGAGTTACCAAGAAAATGATTTGCAACTTGAAGGCTATTCAGATGTTGATTGGGGAGGAGATTTAAATGAAAGGAAATTTACCTCTAGATTTGTTTTCTTACTGAATAATGGTGCCATATCATGGAGCAGTAAGGAACAAACGTGTATAGCCTTATTCATGATGGAAGCTGAGTCCGTGGCATTATCAACAGCAATACAAGAATGTGTTTGGCTTAAGAGATTTTTGGATCATTTAGGTGTTATTGAGAATGCTACAAACTCATTGTTGGTTAATTGTGATAGCCAAACGGTAATAGTGTACACCAAAGATCTAAAATATCATAACAAGACTAAACATATAGATACCAAGTATAATTTTGTCAAAGATATGGTTGTACAAAAAGATGTGAACTTACAGTACATATTTACGCATAGAATGGTAACTGATCCTATGACGAAACCAATACCTAGAGATGTGTTTTGTGGCCATGTGAAATCTCTAGGACTGCGTAGAGGTTAATGTACTAAATATTGTAATTTCTCTTAAGTGTTCACATTTAATGAATTTGTGTTTTCATTATTAATGCCTATGAATCTTTGTTTAATATTTATGCATCTTAATACTTAGTACATTATATAAAATTGAAAAAGTATGTTAGACAGATAAAAGATTAGCCTATTCACTCGGGTAATCGCCTCTATTTACTATGTGATAAATAGAGATGATACGTTTTTTTAAGCTTATTATCTAGGTGATAATCGAGAGCTCAAGCTTAAAATATATATGTCACCTTAACTGAGTGTTAAGATGAGGACATAATATTTACTATGTTCGAAAGAAAAATAACCCACATATTTTACTTTATCTATCTATGATGCTAGATGTGAGTTCTGATGAATTCCATGAAATAGTAGATACGTGAACTCAAATTAGACATTCGATATGTCTGAACTATCATATGTACGGTATTGAAGGTGTAGACATATATTCCATGGGAAAGGAGTTAAAACCGTAATACGTATTTCATACTACGTATGCATGAGACGACCAACAAAAGTGGCAAAAGTTTTGATCTCAACTTTTATGCCGTGTGAGACTCTTGAGGAAAAGAGTTCCTCAATTAAGTGCCCTCATGACTCTTACTTATTCTCAAAATTTCTATTCAGTATTTGCTATCTTAGAATATTGCCAATGATCATGAATTGATTCGATCTAATGTGATATTTCTAGAAAAGTAAGTTGAATTGAAATTGAGAGTTTCAAGGAAAGAGGAAGATCGAATTTGGAGAATCACATTCTAGTTTTGTATTCACTGGTTGACCAATTATAATTGTTTTTGGGATAATCATAATTGTGAATACAATATATCATTATTTAAAAAAAGAGATCAAGAGAGATGTAAATTTGATCGATCGATTCAGGGCACTGCATACTAAATCTACTCAGAGTGTGATGCCTATTATGAGCTGCTATATATTCCTAACAGATGTATGGCAACGAGCTCTCAAAGTATGTTGGTCGCACGGATTATTCACCGGTATGAATGTTGCAGAGAGGTAAAGAGGATTCTGTTCGGCCGACCCTGTGCGAGTGGGAGATTATAAGTTTTTATGTTTGATGGGCTTATTTAAGCTCGTCCGCCCATGTTGGGCCAAAAACCCGGCCCATAAGTGAAGGGCTCATAGAGAAAGAGTGTAGTTACTGTAGATAAGAGAAAAATGTAGATTTTTGAATTAAAAAAAAAAAAGAAAATCAGAGCAGAAGCTACGTAATTTGAAAATAAGAGAAAACACGTTCTCTCTGTTTTCCACGTTCTCTTAGTTTCTCCCCAAAAACTGTATGCTCCTTTTGAAGAACAGTATCGGAATTCCTCATCAAACTGCAACAGCAGTATTTAATTTGCAAAGACAAGGTATGTTTGACTCCGTAATGTACCTTTTGATTGGTGTAACATGTTTTTTTTTTGGGCTCATTTTTCTGCGTTCGTTTTCGATGTTTGATTGAGTATCTGATCGTTTTTTGGGAATCTATTTCCCAACAATTAATGTCTTACAAGTTATGGACATCACTCCTGCCAAACTTAATTAGACAAAATATCGTGATATTAGTAAGCGATAACCCCACAATAAAAGGTGAGGTTTGAGGAAGTTTTCTCCCGCTACATTGATTTGTTTTAGCCCTACTTTATCCATTTCAACTAAAAGTCCTCCTCCCTGAATTTTCTTAATCCCTTTCTTTTCTTCCTTCTGCAGCATTGAATTTCTTTCCCCTGCTATTCATAGCGCATGCAGACATCATCTATTCTTAAACCTTACCATGGTTAACAATGGTCCAACGTCCAATCATTGGACAGTATATCAGCCTATCAGCTACCATATGGCTATGACTATGCTATGCATATATTCAATCCCCTCAGGAGTCAATCTTCTTCTCCGTCTCGTGAGCGAAACGATGCGAAAGTATAGGGCTGGAAATTGCCATGAAAGGTGGCACCTTCAAGAAAAAGGCCACAATTTTTTTATCAATTCCATAAGGTTCCTTTTACTAATATTTTGAAGAGCGTGGAAGATTCTCGTTTTCGAAAAACATGGCTTGACTTGGGTATATTGACTGTTGGTTAATTCAGATAGACGAGAGCTCTAGAAGAGTGATAGATTTGTGATGATGAATTGGTCTTCACAACCACGGTCAAGACATGTAGATTTCGAGTCGTACTCTCATGCCTCTCCTGATCGCAGCCGCTGTGGAGGATTACTTATTAAGCAAATGGGGCGATGCCGAGAAGTTCTACAGGACCCGGGGACCTCTATCGGCATGGATTGCTCCTTTGGTTTTAGGGGCTACTCATGCCCAACTGCAGTGGGAGACCTACTCAAAGAACGTGAACGGGGCAATTAGTCGCGCTGATAGTTTTGGATTATTCATGTTGTCAAAATAAGTAAATTTAATAAATAGATTATCATAATCGTTAGTCTTGTAAGAAGTAAAAGAGTCTTTACGATAATGACAATTCATGGAACTAGAAGGCAGATTTGATTTGGTAAATGAGAAGGCAACATGCTAGTAAGGGACAAAGATTTAAAAGGTTGTCCAAAATAGCCGGCGGAAAATTTAAAACGGCAAGTCGCATCCTGTCTTTTTATACAATCAAGCAAGTTTCATAATGTTACACCTTATTTGATTTGTGACATTCCCCATTTCATACACGAAAAGTGGAAGACTAGTATGACATTTGACAAACTCTCTCTCTCTCTCATCAGTTGGAGCCACTTCTCCCGCTGTTTCTCCCGCTGTTTCTCAGGAACGAGCCGCTCGGCACGACCTCACGCAAAGGCTTGTTGGTGAACCGGATGGTGTTGTAGACAGCAGCCCCTGATATCGCGCCCAAGGTTGGGGCGAGTAGGTATATCCATATCCCTTTATATTGTTTAGACACGATCGCCGGCCCCAAGCTTCTCGCCGGGTTCATCGATGCTCCAGTAACCGGCCTAATTAACGATTGAGCACAAATCAATGGTCAGAGTTCTCAATTTTCTTCCAAGGTTGCTTTCTTGCTTAAAGAAAGCTTTGAAACAGGAACAAGACTGATGTGGACATGAATAAGCTTCATCGAGACCTTTTTGAATTTTAAAACTGTAGAAAAGACAAGTCTATTTAAAACTACAGAAAGGACAAGTTAAATTTACCCGGTAAACATCACATTGAGCAGTATAGTTGCACCAACGGCAAGGCCAGCAAGCTCTCCAATCTGACCAAATCAAGCACAAAATGATTAAAGAATGGCGTGATTGATTATTCGTACAACAGGTAATTATCGCTATGGGCTTAAATTACAGGATCAAGTCCTTGTCATAAACAGTCCATCAATATAAGATTTCTTAATAAGAATATAATTGGGTTTGTTTATTATGGTTAATGCGATCACACATGATGAACAGCGCAGTAATGATAGTATCTTGTACCTGAACTGGTGGCTCACTTTTTCTAAGTAAAGACTCTACTGAGACAAAGATGGGCTGTCAAGAACGTAGAGGAGGTAGGATGGACAGTTGGTCAGATCTAGTATGGATCGTACATGGACGGTAGTTGGAGCCGACGGCTCTCTTAGGGTTCCCTCATCTGGGAGCTCATTCCATTTCTAAGTAAGAAGAAAGGGCTGAAACGTAGGTTTTTTTTCCCTCTAACTTGTATTTCAGATAGTAGAGCAAGTTCTTTATCAGAATTACTGACAAAACCAGTTATTATGTGAAACTTAGCATGAAGTGGAACTCACAGCTCTAGTATCAGTGGCAACACCGCAGATGACAAACATGAGGTAGAACGTTATGATGAACTCGATCACGAAGGATTGCAAGTCCGACCCGGAAGGCTGCGTCCCCGTAAATTGGTCGTGGCTCCCTGTGAACAACAACCGGAGTGTCCCGGCCGCGAGGGTCGACCCAATTAGTTGTGCCAATACATAAGCCGGCACCTGGAAAAGAGGATCTAAACATCATTAGATGATGGCATAATAGATAGGACAGCGATCACTGCTGTGTAAGAACACCATGCGAGATGTAAAGTGAAAAATTCCCAAAATTACCTGCTTCAGTGGGAATCTCCTGGTGACGGCAAAAGCGATGGTGACGGCAGGATTGAAATGGGCACCGGAGATGTGGCCGACGGAGTAAACGAGGACCATCACCACGAGCCCCCACACAATCGCAATCCCCGGCTGCGTCACCACATGATCATTCTTGTTCACCGCCACTGACCCACAACCGGCGAATATCAAGAAGTAAGTCCCGAGCATCTCCGCTATACACTGCGAACAGCCCAAGATCACGTTAAAGTCAATCCTGCATCACTCGTGCAGGTTCTATGGTGATTAACTTTGCTCCTAAGTTGCGTCTGTTTTAACTGGAGACTAATGGTAAAGAGAAAATCTTCGGTTTTGGACATAGGCACGAAACTCCATGTTGATCTTTCGGAATCAGTGTGGGACAGGACTACACCAGTCCGTACTGCCAAATGAATTCCGAAAGATCCGGACGTTTCAACAACTAGAGTACACGAAGTTTTCAATCATGGGTAGCAGGATGCCAAGGAACTACAGGTAAAACGGAGAAGCAAGGACATAAAACGAACTTAAAAAGAAGAGGGGAAAAGACTGATTTCATTTTCTTTCTTCTCTGTTGCAGCGCGCGTATGAAAAGTACAGGAAGGAGACACCGGGGGGGAAGAGTCCTGAACTCTCACCTTTTGGAGGAAAGGCAGAGAGAAACAGGGGCATGCCTCTTCTTTGATTTTGGGGGTGGAGTTCGTGTCCTTCATGTCCACCACAACACCATGATTTCCATTGTCAGCCATGACTCTCTCTCTCTCTCTCTCTCTCTCTCTCTCTATATCAGAAGAACAAGTGTCACTCACAGAGAGACAGAGAGAGACACAGAAGATTTCACTCAACTATGAAGTTTATACAGATGGAAAACCCATTTATAGGAGAACCCAAGAGACAGATGCGGAGCTAGTATGAGAGAGAGAGAGAGAGAGAGAGAGAGTTTGGAACTACTGTGATTGGCCGAGGAGAATGAATATGTTCCAGAGAGAGAGAGAGACAGAGACAGAGACAGAGTTTGAAAGTACTGTGAATGGCCAAGGAGAATGAATATGTTCCTTTCCATCAATTCTCTTTCTTTCCCATTATTTTTTAGGGGCTTTTACGATTTGATTTGATTTGATATTTGGTATTTTTAAATTTTTTCTATAGGAAGACTTTGAAGACATCGTTGAAAAATTGCGACATGTAACTGAACAGGGAGAGATCAGGAGCATTGAACGCTGCATCAACCACCAACCGGAAATACAGAGATAATATGAATGACTTTTTCAGGCAGTCACTTCGCCCTTTTAGCACTTCATGCTGACCCATCAACCTGCCTTCCAATCTGGGCCTAGTTCAAGCCATCCAATTAATGCTTTAGATGTCGATATCTTTCCTCGGCAGTGTAGCTCGGAAAAGTATTCTATGCATCGATTACACGATCTATCCAAGTTAACCGACTGATCATGCTATTCGTGTAACATGCACTTCTAGTTGATTATTGAAACTTTAAGAATCTTATTTCATATTGATAGATCTCTCTCCATGAATTATGTCACATGATATGATTGCTATATAAAGAACCCTCTTTTATGAAGCCTTGCCTGAACTGGTTAAATCTAGGATTCAAAAAGATGCTCGTCTAATCAGCTTATCAAGTAGAAAAGGCCGTAAGCTCATGAATACTCGATCAAGTCATCAGTTGCATAAGATGTTTGGCAGAATTTGAGAGGGTGACCTAGAGTGCCCAAAATAATGTGCTTTTAATCATGGACTTCCACGCCTTTTCAAATTAAGTTCATGTACTTTTAAATTTATTTAATCAAGTCCTTCTGCTTTCGTAAATTTTCTAATTGTGTCTCTCTAGCACCAAATCTGGCTAGAATCAACTAAGGCGGTCCATCCTATGCCACCAAAATACAATGTGGTTTACTCTGACCCGCGAGAATCGTTTCAGCATTTCCATTCACTAATTCATGTCGCACTTGACAATCTATAGGAAATCTCCCCATTTGTCGTCACGAACTACATATTTCGAAACCATGGCTCAGTTCCTGCGGGGGACTGCTACGACAAAAACATATAGATTTCGTAGCCTCCATTTTTACACCATTTTTTTTGTAGTATATTGTCGGCAATATTAATAGAATATTGTAAGAAGCATAATCATTGTTGCACTGTACAACTTCGACACGTCCAAATACAAAGATCAATAGGCCTACATATATAGATATATAGATATATATTCATGTTAATTGCTAAGATTTTACTAAGTTAGGGATTAATCTAATGTGTAATGTATGCAGCGAGAATATTCTGATTGTGATAACAAGTTCGTGCGTGGAGTACTTCAAAAGCAACAAGAAACCCTAGGGAAAAAGAGAATCTTCAAAGCAATATCAACGTTGCACAAGTCGAAAAAACACCCATTGATTTAAACAGTGTTATGAAAGTTAATAATTTCCTTTTTCTCGACAATTTTGATGGAGATAATTTCTACAAAATCGAGTACGTTGTTCATTTGCCAAAAAGAGTAACAGAACAATGTGGCTACTTTGAGAGATTATCTGTTCACGTGGTTAATCTAATTCAATAAGCCAATGATTAGTCTATAATATTGATTGAAACACAAATGGAAATTATCAACTGGGTTGTATTACCTTAATGAAAATGTTAAATGACTAATTTGCAGACATTGTATTAAAAATGAACCTAAATCAGTGCTAAACAAGACCGAACAGGGATTCAGAGAAACACGTGCTATATAATAATGGACAAAATCACCTGAAAATAATATCTACGTGAAATGTCTATAAGGGTATTGATTCTCAGCACAACATAAGAACAAGACTCGAACACCAATGGATTGAAAAATGGTTAGCCTGTTAAAAAGAAGGCATTTATCACACTATAATGGGACAACAATATCGGATGCTTATTCAAGTCAAAGTGTTAATGATGAGCTCTAGACGCAACCCAATTCGTCTTCGCATGTTTAGCTACATATGCTTGCAACATTATGCTGTCGAACACATATTTAATATATGGCAAGATTGTTTTTTACACATTCCTAATACGAAAGTTGACAAGACAAGAAAAGCATCAAATGTATAATATTACATGGCTTAAGATGGTTAGTAAACAGAGATGACGTCTCTTTCCTTTAGAAGTTTCACGCGGGCACCATTTGATCTATTATATTTGATGGAAATTCCTAGAGGCTGAAGATGTCGAGAAAAATCTATACGCCCTATATAAAATTTCTATTAGTAATCAACTATGAACTATTGGTGGAGACAGCTCGTGCGTGGCATGAGAAGATAAGGTGGTGAAGATTAAAGTAGTTGTTCTTAATCGCTTGTGCAGTAACAAATCATCCATGTATGTGATAGAAAATCCAACTCAAAAACTTAAATCGATAGGTGGAGGGAGACTAGGTGTATGTAAAGAGCATATAAACCACATTGTTGAGTGATTTGTGACATTTCAACTCCCCGAACACAAGCCATCACTAGATGATTGTTAATATTAGATGCCTCAACATTTTCCTGTGGAAAGTGTGAAACAAAATTTGTTGTCCTACATTGTGACATCATGAATTTCCAGTACTGTTTTCAATTGAATAATCGGGCCTTTTATCGATGCGTCTATAGTGCTATTCTCAGAGCCGATCACTTGTGAAATAACTAGACTATTATGGGAAGTCATTAAGAAATTTTAATGCAATGGACTTGAGAATTCGACCAGAAGTCGACTACTCGACCGTGCTAGTCTGCAAGGGTCATTACGGCATTGTCAAAATCGATCAGAGATCAGGGATATGTCGATTCGACTGAGATGTGTGATCAAAGTGTGGGTGATTCCATCTGATTGCAAAATTCTCGCCGATTGGCATTAGATCAATTTTCTGTCGTTTTGGGTACCTTGTGCCCGTAATTGAAACTTTGAGATTTTTACAACCACCAAGAGTCGTCAATGTGTTGAGTGGGTTCATTGTGGCTCGAAGAAAATCGACCATGGGTCATTTGCACTAAAAATCTCTAAAATCGACCACGAGTCATGCTAAAAACGCGTCGAATGGAAATTAACCGCGAATTCGAGTCCGATTTCAGAAATTGAAGATTTTATCATGTCACAATAAATTCTAGGAATGTTGACTCGGTCTTAGAAGATTTTTCTGAAACCCGAGACTTTTAGGGAAAAAGTGGGCATAGGACCGTTTTTGTTCAGAAAAAGGCCGGGGATCGTTTTGATCGAAAAATGGGGATGCAAGATGGATCCATAGGTGAGGAAAAACATCAATTGGAACATTGAGATGTCAATTGAATTTATAAAGGCTATGTGAGATTGAATTGAAGATGAAATTAAGACCAATTAAAGCCAAAGCCCCTCAAATTCGTGTGCCCACTTCCCCTAGCCATTTTTGGACCAATTCAAGGTTGTGGGGGGAAGTTGGTGGCTCATGGACAGCCAAGGAAGATGGAGAATGAAGGCAAGGTGGCCCCAACCTCATCTCTTATCCTCTTATCCTCTTATCCTCTCCCCCTTGGCCAGCCAAAGCCCTCTCCATCTCCCTCCTCTGACCTTGTTCGAACCCCACCAGCAGCCAAGGAAGTTGCCGGAGCAGCCACACCACCGCCGAATCGTTTTCCTTCATTTGTTTTCACTTCTTCCAGTTTCTACTCCAGCCAACATTTCGCCAAAGATCCAAGTAAAAAGTCGACTTCCTAGATGAATCAGTGAACGAGCCACCTATCGCCGTGACGAGGACATTCAGACCATTCCATCAAGCCCGACCTCGCCCCGAATAGAGCCGCCGGCCGTTCGGTACGCCGGCGTGAAGTTATCGATCGCCGGACCATCTAGAGCCCTGCCGAGTGAACTGTTTCGCATTTTTTCACGAGTTTCTCCCAATTCCAACCCTTCTTTTGCCCGTTCCAACCACCAGCACATCCCCCCTTGACCCCGGGAGCCACCGGTTGCCAACCACCCACTCACTGGAGCTCCAATCAACCCGTTTCTTCGCCGTTCGACCGTCGGTTGCCTCGCTAAGCCTTCCACCGGTCTTGCTTTGCCTAATTGAGCTTGTTTCATCTCTGTTTCAGCAAGAAGGGAACATAATTTTTGTGGGTTTCACAATAGTTGTTAGGCCTGTTTTGAGGTGCTTCCGCGCCTCGAAACCTAGGCCCGCTTTGAGAAGAAACATCCCCTACGACGTTCCCATCAGTTTGATTCAACCCGCGCGTTAATCAAGTGAGTTTTACTTACTAATCCCTTATTAGCAGGCTAATGATGCTTAGGGGTTGATTAGATTTAATTAAGTACAATTAGGTGGATAGATTAGATTAGAGTGATTAGTTTAGAGCATTATTGATGCATGTTAGGCAAATGGTTAGTGTAGTTAGCAAGGAAATAAGTCCTAGAATTTATTGAACGAGTCTCACTAATTTTCCGGGCTCGTCTTGGCTTCTAATTAGGCATTACAGGCCTAAATTGGATTTATTGCATTTATTTAATAATTTCCATAATTATTTAATTAATTATTTATTTTCCGGAAATTAGACTGGGATAGACGACGACCGAAATTTTTTGCTGATTATCGTGGTGCAGTCTGTTTATTTATTTGAGTGCTAAATCGTGCTGAATTGATTTAATTCTGATTTTAGGATTTTATTCCTAAATTAATCAATTTTGGTAATTGATTGGAAATTAACTGAGCGCCGTTTACAGTGCCAAAAGTATGTTATGGGCTGTTGAAAATGGTGGGAATTAGAAAAAGTGAAGTTGTTATATTTTGGCTAAGGCTAACCGTGTACCCACACACATCTATTTTATCAAGTAGAATAGAATGTGAGAAAGAATGCCATACTACGTTGGCTCGATGGCTAAGGATGTCATCTCAGAGAAAGACGTCATATTTTGTTGGCTTAGCGATTCGAAATATCACATTGGAGAAAGCACGTGGGCTTCGTGAATAAGTATGTTAACCTGGAGAATGCACGTGGGCTCGGTGATTAGGCAGGTCATCTTAGAGAATGCACGTGGGCTCGATGACTAGATATACCATCTTAGAGAATGCACGTGAGCTCGGTAACTAAGTACATTAACCTGGAGAATGCACTTGGGCTCGATAACTAGATATACCATCTTAGAGAATGCACATGGGCTCGGTAACTAAGTACGTTAACTTGGAGAATGCATGTGGGCTCAATGACTAGATATACCATTTTGGAGAATGCACGTGGGCTCAATGATTAGATATATCATATTGGAGAATGCACGTGGGCTCGATGACTAGATGTACCATCTTGAAGAGTAGATGATATTGAATGTACCGACCAGGGGAAGGTCGTGATGACATGTAATCGACTAAGTCGATTGATCGATAGTTTGATCTGATTGATGTGATGTGATGTGATCATGTATATTTGATATATATACTGACTTGTAGGAAGGAACTGAGGCTAAGGTAAGTCCTTTGACTTGTGTTGTGCTTAGGTAGCCTCTAGAGTGTATTTGCTTCCTAATCGGGTTTTAGGGGGTAGAACTTGCTGAGACGTTGTCTCACTGGTTATTGAATAATCATTTTCAGGTCCTTAGATGGCATTAGTGAAGGACCAGAGGCCCGAAGTGTAGAAGGTGAAGCCTGAAGAACCGATGATCTTAATGGACTAGTTAATCATATGACAATCCTCTTTTGATGGGAGTTGATTCCCTTTCTGCAAACTTCGTTTTAGGAACTTGTGGTTTAGAACCTGACTTAACAAATCAACTTGTATATATTTGCACTATGATTTGCAATGTATATAAGTGTGGTTGTTTTCAGAGTTGAAATTTGAAATCCTACATTTCTATCCCATTGCTTTCTTGTCTGGGGATTATTTATATGCTTCCGCATGCATATTAAAACGAAAGGGTCGGCAATGCGTCCTGGGACATCGCTATTAAATTGACCAGGTGAGGGATGGATGCGTGCCCGAGGATCAGGGCGTGACATGCATGGCACATCGCCACACCAGCAATTTTCAATGAAAATTTAGCCAAAAAGATTCCATTGAAATTTCATGCAAAAGGTTAAGATAAAATTGATAAAATTGGAAAGTTTAGTATTGAATTGGGATATGTACAATAAGTTTAGAATGATTATACAATTTCCCCCACAAAGAAGAGGCCTGATATAGTCCTCCAATTCTATACATATTTCACTCTACATATTCTACTTAGTTAATCACCATGTTTTGCACGGGTTTTGCATTTTAAAATTTGTTGAAAATTTACATTTACTGAGAATCCTTCTGTGTTGGAGCAAATTCAACGTAGAAGGAAAGTGTAGTGCTTGCAAATATAGCTGTTGTAACAATAACTATGAAATTTATTAAATGGAAAGAGGTATTGTCAAAATCATAAAAAAATTTACGAAAGATGAAGTTCTAATTTTCTTATACCTAGGTTCCCTATATATTAATCAAACATCCTATATATTGCGATCCACTTAAATTTAATTCATTGTGGACTTTTTTCCTCTTTAAGTTGACACGATTGAGTAGTCAATTTCTTTTAAGCAATCGTCATTTTAAGTAGCATTTAATCCCATCTTAAATTTCACTACAATTTGAGTTGGATGGAATCAAGGTAGTCATATCAGTTCATTACAGATATTTTCTCCATCGCACATAAAAAAACGTGCATAGCATTGCCAATTTATGAGTATAGATGGTCTTTACTTTATTATTTTGCAATGCATCAGTCTATTCTTCTACAAATATTGTGTTGCAAGGACAAAGTGAATTGTTCTTTCTATAGTAGTGAAGAAGTATATGCAATAGATTTTTTTTCTATTTATTTCATAACATCTTCATGCATAACGGAGTCAATATTACTTAAAATTTATATATATGAATGTTTCCTCGTTCCCGTAGAGTTAATTTTACTACTAGTCACTTTGTAATATTATGAAATGTAGTATTTATAACAATGTAGAATATAAATATCTCTTTTTTGTGAGAAAAAAAAAAGTAGAGCCATCACTATAATTTTCCATTTACATTGAATGTATAATAAATTTTTCATACATTTTCCCGTGCTGGAATCCAAACAACGTTATGACTCAGTCACCTCAAATCCTCTCTCTCTCTCTCTCTCTCTCTCTCTCATTATTATCTAAATCCCTTCTTTTTCTTCTTTATCACTCCATCCAAATAGAGGGAAGTTTGGAAAATTAGTATTTATTAAGAAATTATAAAATAAATAAATATTTATATTGTTGGTCCGGTTTGGTCGGTCCGATTCCCACCCTAGAGCCGGGAACTGGACCGACCGCCCACCGATTCCAAAAATAGAAACCAGGAACTGGACCGCTGCCCATGAAAATCGCCCAAAATCGGCCAGTCTGGGCAGTTTCCGATTTGGGCGATTTCGGTTGTACACTCCTACCAAACAGACACATCAATCAACGAGGTAGAAAGTTTCCTTAGTGCTAGGTTATGAGTTAATGTCCACGAAGTGAACTTTTCTTAAAATGCTTGTTGCGCAATTGCTTCCAGATTCCCCATGCCATCACATTATGTTTTCGATGCTAGAGCCGTGGTAATTGTATAGAAGAATTTACAATTTTTGTCACCTGTATATTTTTCTTTTAGAGTCTACGTATCTCGCCCTCCTCAACATGGATTTTCCCAAATTCCATAACTCATTCTCCGGAAGTTAAAACTACGCGTTATTCGTAGTGCTCATGGGGGAAAAAGTAGTACATAGCACCTTAGATTATAGTAAGAATCATGTTTTGCTTCATCCCTGGTTAGGAAAAACTTTCTTCGACCATATATTTAATTAATGTAATACAAGTCATGGACATCACTCCCGCCAAACTTAATTAGACAAATTATCGTGATATTAGTAAGCGATAACCCCACAACTAGAGGCGAGGTTCGACGAAGTCTTCTCCCGCTACATTGATTTGCTTTAGCCCTACTTTATCCATTTCAACTAAAAGTCCTCCTCCCTGAATTTTCTTAAGCCCTTTCTTTTCTTCCTTCCGCAGCATCGAATTTCTTTCCCCTGCTTGTCTATTCATAGCGCATGCAGACACCATCTATTCTTAAACCTTGCCGTGGTTAACAATGGTCCAACGTCCATTGGACAGTATATCAGCCTATTAGCTACCATATGGCTATGACTATGCTATGCATATATTCAATCCCCTCGGGAGTCAATCTTCTTCTCCGTCTCGTGAGCGAAACGATGCGAAAGTATAGGGCTGGAAATTGCCATGAAAGGTGGCACCTTCAAGAAAAAAGGCCACAATTTTTTATCAATTCCACAAGGTTCTTTTTACTAATATTTTGAAGCGCGTGGAAGATTCTCGATTTCGAAAAACATGGCTTGACTTGGGTATATTGACTGTTGATTAATTCAGACGGACGAGAGCTCTAGAAGGGCGATAGATTTGTGATGATGAATTGGTCTTCATAACCATGGTCAAGACATGTAGATTTTTTTTTTTTTTGGGCGAAATAAATGACTACTATTAATTTACTTAGCCAAGTTTGGGGGAAATACATCAAAAGCATTAGCGCATAATAGATCAAATAGAGCAGGCGGAGGGCTAGATAACCAATTTGACGAAAGATAGTTAGATCTATGGGCTTTTGCAAGCCAATCGGCCGGTCTGTTCGAGTCTCTGCTGCAATGGGCTACAGAAAGGCCCGGAAACTCCTTCAGTTTTGTCTTGGCCCAGTCCACGATGGTCTTCACTTCCCAACATATCTCCGTTGAAGACTGGATGGCTTGCACAAGCACAAGGCAGTTAGAGTGTACTTGCATAGTTAGATGAGTTCAGTTTGAGAGAAAATCTAGGGTTTCGAGGAGGGCAAGGGCTTCCGCCTGCTCCGCTGAGGAAGCCACCACCAGCTTGGTGAAGCCGTCGACGAGACGACCCCTGAAGTCTCGGCAAATGCAGGCAATAGCCCCCCTGTTTTCGTCCGCTCCCTTGCACTCCCCGGATTTTGATTCAGCTGCGTCATTTAGAGCAAAGGACGCATCGATGTTGATCTTCAGCGTATCTGGAGTCGAGGGTTGCCATTTATGAGGTTGGGTCACTCTATTATGCTCTCCTTTTGATTTTCGGTTCCATGTGATGTGGTTTTCGTGCAAGGCGACGGCCTTGAATAGTGTTTGTTGTAGTTGTAGGGGCCGTTGGCCGAAGATACATTGGTTTCGGTCCTTCCAGATGCTCCAGAGGGTTGCGCCTGTTAGGTCGAACTTGATGGCGCTTCTTGGGTTGGATTTCATTGTATACAGCCAATCATTAAGCTGTGTTAACCCTATTCTTGAAATTTTGATTTGCAGGGGAGCTGCTTTCCATATGCGATCTGTCCAAGAGCAGAGCAATAGAGTGTGTTCGATGGTTTCGGTTTCCTGTTTGCATATAGGGCATAACGGGTCAGGTACTATTTTCCTCTTGTACAAGTTATCCATTGTGGGTAAAGCATTTTGACATGCATTCCATAGGAATAGTTTAACCTTGGGGAGAGTTCCAGAGTTCCAGATATATTTCCATAGTTATGATTTTGTCTGATGAGATGAAGTTGCTATTGTTGTATGTTTGTTGGTTGGGCTTTCTCTAGTAGTGAAGTAGCCACTTTTAACTGTATATGACCCTGATTTGTTTTTCATCCAAACCAACTTGGCTTCTTCGGTAGGCATTCCAATAGGGGTTGCAAGTATTTCTTTTACTCTTTGGTCATCAAACAACGACTCTATCATCGATATGTTCCATTTTCTAGTCCCTTGGTCAATTAAATTAGCCACCAGACTTGGTTCTCCGATTGTTGCTGGGCCACCAATAGGTCCACTCTTCAACCATTTATCCTCTCTAATCGAAATTCCTTTTCCATTCTCGACTGAGTACATAATATGCGGAGCTATAGAGTCTCTTCCCAGTATAATACTCTGCCATCCCCATGAAGGTCTTGAACCTTTTCCAGCTTTCCAAAACTCACACTGTGGATAATACAGACCCTTCATTACTTGGCTTAAGAGGGATTGAGGATGCTGTGAAATGCGCCAGGCTTGCTTGCCTAGCATCGCCTTATTAAAAGCAATTAAATCTTTGAAGCCAAGACCCCCCTCATCCTTTCTAAATTTCAGATTTTCCCATTTTTTTCCGATGAACCCCAGCACTTTTATTACTATTTCTCCACAAGAAATTAGCAACTTTCATCTCAATAGCTTTGCAAACTGAAATAGGAATTTTGAAGATGGACATAGCATATTGAGGAATAGATTGTACCACTGATTAAATTAGTATTTCCTTCCCTGCTTTTGAGAACAAGTTTTCCTTCCAACTTTCCAACTTCATGTTAACTTTGGCAAGAATCCAAACGAACATATCTTTCTTTGAAACCCCCCAATCCGAAGGAATTCCTAAGTACTTCCCCGTTTTCTCAATTTCTGGAACTCTTAATTCTGAAGCCATATTCCTCCTCAAGTTGATTGGACAGCTTTTGCTGAAATATATTCTTGATTTATTAAGATTAATAGCTCGACCTAATGCAAAGTAGTATTGGTGTAGGATGGCCGCTAGATTTTGACTTTCCAATATTGTTCCATTAAGAAAGAAAATGGAGTCATCCACAAATAGCAAATGTGATAAAGTAGGGCAGCTGCTATTCATATTAATTCCTTGAAGTGTGCCATCAGTTATTGCTTGTTTCATCATATTAGATAGCACATTGGCCACAAGAATAAAGAGATAGGGGGATAGTGGGTCACCTTATCGAATCCCACGTGTGGGTTTGAAGGAAGGTAGAGGTTCCCCATTAAAGTTGATGCTGAATGAGACCGTTGAAACACACTGCATCACCCATTTAACCTACTGATCACAGAATCCCATCTTAGTTAAGCATGCTCTAAGGAAATCCCATTCGATTCGATCATACGCCTTCTGCATATCAAGCTTTAGAACTACTTGGAACTTCCTTTTCCTCTCACGGGTTCGCAATCTGTGAAGAACTTCCCGCACAATCAAAATGTTATCTTGTATTTGCCTTCCCCTCACAAAAGCACTTTGTTCCTTAGCAATAAGATTTGGTAGCAAAGGTTTGAGTTTGTTGGTCATCACTTTGGAAATGATTTTATATATGAAGTCACATAGACTGATTAGGCGGTATTGCTCAAGCTTTTTCGGGTTCGGGGTTTTAGGAACAAGGGTTATTTGTGTTCTGTTCATATCAAGATTTAGGTATCCAGTAGTGAAGAAATTCTGAGTTTCCCTGAAAATATCCTAACATATATCCGGCCAATGACTTTAGAAGAAAAGTCCGTGAAGCCCATCTGGTCCTGGAGCTTTAGGAGCTTATAATTGTTGCATAGCAGTAGTTATCTCATCCAAAGTGACAGATGCGACCAACTGTTGGTTCATGATTTCATCCATCGAGTTTGGAATATGTTGTAGAATAGGCTGAAAATCTTGTGCCCCATTGACTCATATAGCTTTATAAAGTATTTCTCCGTCGTTTCCTTTAAATGCAGCTCCTCTCTTACCCAAACATCTTCTTCGTTTTTCAACAAAGAGATTCTATTTCTGGTTCTTCTCTGAATAGTGGTGGCATGGAAAAACTTTGTATTTCTATCACCCCATTTTAACCAGCTAATTTTGGACCGCATTCCCTAATACATCTCCTCTTGTCACCACAATTGTTCTATTTCGTGAGTTATCTTCTTTGCTGCCTCACTTTCTTGAGAGACTCCCTTGCTATTCATCAGATCTTGTAGTTCATTTTTCAGCCATTCAATCCTCTTTTTAGCATTAGAGAATCTATCCTTACTCCATTTCATCAGCTTATATGTCACAATTTGTAGTTTCTCCACCACATTTAGTCGTTGAGTCGGGTTCAGCCCATGTTTCCTTAACTAGCTGTGCACATTCCTCATCTTCTGACCAAAAAGCTTCATATTTGAATATCTTTCCTTTCTGTTTCTTCTGGGGATTAAGTGATAGTATAATAGGGCTGTGATCAGACCCTATGGTTGGTAATGCTATACATTCCGCAGTGGGATATGCAATTCTCCATTCCGAGTTACATAGAGCTCTATCAAGTCATTTCTTGACCAAATGTTCTCCTTCTCTATTGTTTGTCCAGGTGAACGCACACCCTTTACATTCTAAGTCCATTAAGGAGCATTGGTGCAGAAAGTTTTTGGAAGCTGTGAGTCGGTAATTTTCTGCTATTTTTTTTATCCACTTTTTCCTAGTGATATAAAATTTCATTAAAATCCCCCATGCACAGCCAAGGTAGATGATAATGTATATTGTCTCTATGAATAGCCTCCCATAACATTATTCTCTGCTAAAATACATCTGGAGCATGTAAAAAAGGTAATATGCATTCTTGTTTGGTTGCAATAATTTGACATTGAGCATAAATGACATTAGCCGAGAAAGAGTCAATAGATAATAGAACCTGGTCATCCCAGAAAATGGCCAAACCCCATGCTATTCCTTCTAGATTCACTAAGAAACTATGCTGGAGCTTCAGTCTCCTCCTTAAACGAAGCACCTTTTGCTCTTGATTTTTAGTTTCCATAATAAAGATATTATTGGGCCTTTCCTGAGTTACTAGGACTCTTAAAGCTTGAATTGTCAAGGGTGTGCCCAACCCCTGACAATTCCAGTTTAATATCTTCATGGATGATCTGGTGGCTTATTAGGGCTAGCCACCAAAACCCACTGATTTGACTTCTCTACCACTTGAATAGGGATCTCCACCAGCTGTGTGTTTTCTGTGAGTGGTACTTTTGATGTTTGAGCACCATAAGGGCAGAATCTTTTCCCTTTTTTTGAGGTGGAGAGCTTGGTACTTTTAGATATGTGTTTGACCAGCCCCTTTTCACCTGCTGAGTTCTCTTGCATTTCCACCTCCACTTCCTTCAGCTGTTCCTCATAGAGGACCATAACAGATTCTTCATCTAAGCAGCAACTTCCTCTCTTCTAAGGGCCTTTGTCTTTCCTAAGTACTAGTGCAAGAGAAGGAGTAGGGTGGCTGTTCTCCTTTAGAGTTGTTTGGTATTCTGCAGTGTTATTCTCACAAATAGAAAGAGTTCGTTTATGAGTTTGATCCTGTAATTGTTTCTCTTTTTTAGAAATTGGGGTCTCAGGCACACTCTCTTCTTCTTCTTGTAGGATATCTTGTTTTCCATAGAAGATTTTCCCGTATGGGCTTAATTCCCATGCTTCCGCTCTTAACCAATGCCCGAATCTTCCTAGTAAGTCCTCTGCAAGCCCTGAGTTCTCATAAGGTATTTCTTTGCAGAATGTGTCATAACGGCCAATTTTTCCACATGAATAACAATAGTGCGAAAGTCTCTCATATTTAAATTCTACCCATAGCCTCTTGCTATCCAAATTTACAATAACTCCAGTTTTGAGAGGATTTTCTAGATTCAGCTTTACTTTTGCCTTGTTAATCTTGTAATTACTATTCCCTTTTGCTTCTAATTTCACCTCTATTACTTCTCCAAGTTTCGATGCAATATCCCTAACAACACCAATTGTAACTCTCCCAAAGGGAAGTCCAAAGAAGTTCACCCAAAAGGCATAATGGTTAAATTCATAACAAATCTTAGGGGTGTCGGATCACATTGCTGTAAAACTAATAGATTACTAGAGAAAGACCATGGTCCAGAGTCTAACACTCTTTGTTTTTTAGCTTCCGATTGGAAAGAGAATGAGAAATAGCCAGGCTCTATTAGTGCATAGGTAAAATTCTCAGTCCTCCAAGCTCTTTTCATAGTATTAACAAAAGCTATGAAGTTCACGTTCGGCCTAGAGAAAAATTTCCCGAACAGAGTTTTTCGGCATTCTATCAAATTCTCTTCAGAAATGTCACCTGTTACATCAACTACATCTTCTTCAGACCATAGCTTGCCTAAACTCTTGCAGAGAGTAGCCACCCTTCTCTCTTCCTTGTACTGATTTGCCATCTCTTGTTCTGTAGAACCGGGGAGAACCAAGGAAATGCAAGCAGTGCCTTACGGTTGAAGGGAGCTCTGAATTAGTGGTTGGGTGAAGCACTATTAAATAGACGAAAGGGTTACATGTGAAGAGATTTGGGGTTTCTCATCCACATCGAAATCAGAAGCTTCGAGGCTGTGGTGAAGTGAGCGAAAGTTGGGGTGAAGGAAATGGTGGATTAGGGTTTTCCATTGATAATGGAACGGAGTATCCGCACTGAAATCAGAAGATACGAGGATGGGGTGTGTGATGGCCCAAGCGACGATGCGTAGGGAAGAGGGATGGCGGTGCGTCCGTGCCTCAGTCCCCGGACGTGCGCAAGAAAGGAGTCCCTCTCTTGTCCCACATCACCTAGGGAGGGAGTCCTAGGCTATCTTATAAGGCTTGGGTCCCTCTAACTGTACATACATGTTCTAAGGGAAAAGACCGTTGCTGGGATGGAGGTGCGTCCTCGCTAGTGTGGGTGAACCATAGGAAACAAAACCTTGAGGGAGGCTACGCGACTTTGATGAGGCGTATGTACCCATAGATGACAATATATTGGCTTCGGAGAGGGATGGCGATGAGTTCGCGCCTCTGCCCCTGCAATACGCGTTTTCTTAGGGTAGTATGGGCTGCCCCAAGAGGAACAAAACCGTGAGGACTTAGTGTCCAAAGCGGACAATATGTGTACAGTGGAGACCCGGGATGTTACAGGGTGAAGTGAGCGAAAGCTGGGGTGAAGGAAATGGTGGATTAGGGTTAGCCATTGATGATGGAACGGAGCCTAACCTGAAGGTAGAAGAGCACTACCCAGATGGTAGAGAGGAATCTCCATAGTCGGAGAAAGCAAATCCAAATAAAGCTGGACAGTATAAGAATATAAAATTTACATGATATATATTCAAGCCATGTAGATTTCTAGTCCTACTCTCGTGCCTCTCCTGATCGCAGCCGCTATGGAGGATTACTTATTGAGCAAATCGAGCAATGCCGATAAGTTCTACAGGGACCCATGGACCACTATCGGCATGGATTGCTCCTTTGGTTTTAGGGGCTACTCATGCCACACTACAGTGGGAGACCTACTCAATGAACATGAACAGGGCAATTAGTCGCGCTGATAGTTTTGGATTACTCATGTTGTCAAAATAAGTAAATTTAATAAATAAATTATCATAATCGTTAGTCTTGTAAGAAGTAAAAGAGTCTCTACGATAATGACAATTCATGGAACTAGAAGGCAGATTTGATTTGGCAAATGAGAAGGCAACATGCTAGTAAGGGACAAAGATTTAAAGGGTTGTCCAAAATAGCCGGCGGAAAATTTAAAACGGCAAGTCACATCCTGTCTTTTTATACAATCAAGCAAGTTTCACAATGTTAAAACCTTATTTGATTTGTGACATTCCCCATTGCATACACGAAAAGTGGAAGACTAGTATGACATTTGACAAACTGTTCTCTCTCTCTCTCTCTCTCTCATCAGTTGGAGCCACTTCTCCCGCTGTTTCTCCCGCTGCTTCTCAGGAACGAGCCGCTCGGCACGACCTCACGCAAAGGCTTGTTGGTGAACCGAATGGTGTTGTAGACAGCGGCCCCTGTTATCGCGCCCATGGTTGGGGCGAGTAGGTATATCCATATCCCTTTGTATTGTTTAGACACGATCGCCGGCCCCAAGCTTCTCGCTGGGTTCATCGATGCTCCAGTAACCGGCCTAATTAACGATAGAGCACAAATCAATGGTCAGCGTTCTCAATTTTCTTCCAAGGTTGCTTTCTTGCTTAAAGAAAGCTTTGAAACAGGAACGAGACTGATGTGGATATGAATAAGCATCATCGAGACCTTTTTGAATTTTAAAACTGTAGAAAAGACAAGTCTATTTAAAACTACAGAAAGGACAAGTTAAATTTACCCGGTAAACATCACATTGAGCAGTATAGTTGCACCAACAGCAAGGCCAGCAAGCTCTCCAATCTGACCAAATCAAGCACAAAATGATTAAAGAATGGAATCATTGATTATTCATACAACAGGTAATTATCGCTATGGGATTAAATTACAGGATCAAGTCCACGTCATAAACAGTCCATCAATATAAGATTTCTTAATAAGAATATAATTGGGTTTGTTTATTATGGTTAATGCGATCACACATGATGAACATCAACCTTTTTTTTCCCTCTAACTTGTATTTCAGATAGTAGAGCAAGTTCTTTATCAGAATTACTGACAAAACCAGTTAGTATGTGAAACTTAGCATGAAGTGGAACTCACAGCTCTAGTATCAGTGGCAACACCGCAGATGACAAACATGAGGTAGAACGTTATGATGAACTCGATCACGAAGGATTGCAAGTCCGACCCGGAAGGCTGCGTCCCCGTAAATTGGTCGTGGCTCCCTGTGAACAACAACCGGAGTGTCCCGGCCGCGAGGGTCGACCCAATTAGTTGTGCCAATACATAAGCCGGCACCTGGAAAAGAGGATCTAAACATCATTAGATGATGGCATAATAGATAGGACAGCGATCACTGGTGTGTAAGAACACCATGCGAGATGTAAAGTGAAAAATTCCCAAAATTACCTGCTTCAGTGGGAATCTCCTGGTGACGGCAAAAGCGATGGTGACGGCAGGATTGAAATGGGCACCGGAGATGTGGCCGACGGAGTAAACGAGGACCATCACCACGAGCCCCCACACAATCGCAATCCCCGGCTGCGTCACCACCTGATCATTCTTGTTCACCGCCACTGACCCACAACCGGCGAATATCAAGAAGTAGGTCCCGAGCATCTCCGCTATACACTGCGAACAGCCCAAGATCACGTTAAAGTCAATCCTGCATCACTCGTGCAGGTTCTATCGTGATTAACTTTGCTCCTAAGTTGCGTCTGTTTTAACTGGAGACTAATGGTAAAGAGAAAATCTTCGGTTTTGGACATAGGCACGAAACTCCATGTTGATCTTTCGGAATCAGTGTGGGACAGGACTACACCAGTCCGTACTGCCAAATGAATTCCGAAAGATCCGGACGTTTCAACAACCAGAGTACACGAAGTTTTCAATCATGGGCAGCAGGATGCCAAGGAACTACAGGTAAAACGGAGAAGCGAGGACATAAAACGAACTTAAAAAGAAGAGGGGAAAAGACTGATTTCATTTTCTTTCTTCTCTGTTGCAGCACGCGTACGAAAAGCACAGGAAGGAGACACCGGGGGGGAAGAGTCCTGAACTCTCACCTTTTGGAGGAAAGGCAGAGAGAAACAGGGGCATGCCTCTTCTTTGATTTTGGGGGTGGAGTTCGTGTCCTTCATGTCCACCACAACACCATGATTTCCATTCTCAGCCATGACTCTCTCTCTCTCTCTCTCTCTCTCTCTATATATATATATATATATATATATATCAGAAGAACAAGTATCACTCACAGAGAGACAGAGAGAGACAGAGAGAAGATTTCACTCAACTATGAAGTTTATACAGATGGAAAACCCATTTATAGGAGAACCCAAGAGACAGATGCAGAGCTAGTATGAGAGAGAGAGAGAGAGAGAGAGAGAGAGAGAGTTTGGAACTACTGTGATTGGCCGAGGAGAATGAAAATGTTCCAGAGAGAGAGAGAGAGAGAGAGAGAGAGAGAGAGAGAGACAGACAGTTTGAAAGTACTGTGAATGGCCAAGGAGAATGAATATGTTCCTTTCCATCAATTCTCTTTCTTTCCCATTATTTTTTAGGGGCTTTTACGATTTGATTTGATATTTGGTATTTTAAAATTTTTTCTTTAGGAAGACTTTGAAGACATCCTTGAAAAATTGCGACATGTAACTGAACAGGGAGAGATCAGGAGCATTGAAGGCTGCATCAACAACCCAGCGGAAATACAGAGATAATATGAATGCCTTTTTCAGGCGATCACTTTAACCTTTTAGCACTTCATGCTGACCCATCAACCTGCCTTCCAATCTGGGCCTAGTTCAAGCCATCCAATTAATGCTTTAGATGTCGATATCTTTCCTCGGCAGTGTAGCTCGGAAAAGTATTCTATGCATCAATTACACGACCTATCCAAGTTAACCGACCGATCATGCTATTCGTGTAACATGCACTTCTAGTTGATTATTGAAACTTTAAGAATCTTATTTCATATTGATAGATCTCTCTCCATGGATTACGTCACATAATATGATTGCTATATAGAGAACCCTCTTTTACGAAGCCTTGCCTGAACCGGTTAAATCTAGGATTCAAAAAGATGCTCGTCTAATCAGCTTATCAAGTAGAAAAGGCCGTAAGCTCATGAAATACTAGATCAAGTCATCAGTTGCATAAGATGTTTGGCAGAATTTGAGAGGGTGACCTAGAGTGCCAAAAATAATGTGCTTTTAATCATGGACTTCCACGCCTTTTCAAATTAAGTTCATGTACTTTTAAATTTATTTAATCAAGTCCTGCTTTTGTAAATTTTCTAATTGTGTCTCTCTAGCACCGAATCTGGCTAGAATCAACTAAGGCGGTCCATCCTATGCCACCAAAATACAATGTGGCTAAACTCTGATCCGCGAGAATCGTTTCAGCATTTCCATTCACTAATTCATGTCGCACTTGACAACCTATAGGAAATCGCTCCATTTTTTCGTCACAAACTACATATTTCGAAACCATGGCTCAGTTCCTGCGGGGGACTGCTACGACAAAAACATATAGATTTCGTAGCCTCCATTTTTACACCATTTTTTTGTAGTATATTGTCGGCAATATTAATAGAATATTGTAAGAAGCAGAATCATTGTTGCACTGTACAACATCGACACGTCCAAATACAAAGATCAATAGGCCTACATATATATATATATATATATATATATTCATGTTAATTGCTAAGATTTTACTAAGTTAGGGATTAATCTAATGTGTAACGTATGCAGCGAGAATATTCTGATTGTGATAACAAGTTCGTGCGTGGAGTACTTCAAAAGCAACAAGAAACCCTAGGGAAGAAGAGAATCTTCAAATCAATATCAACATTGCCCAAGTCGAAAAAACACCCCTTGATTTAAATAGTGTTTTGAAAGTTAATAATTTCGTTTTTCTCGACAATTTTGATGGAGATAATTTCTACAAAATCGATTACGCCGTTCATTTGCCAAAAAGAGTAACAGAACAATGTGGCTACTTTGAGAGATTATCTGTTCACGTGGTTAATCCAATTCATTAAGCCAATGATTAGTCTATAATATTGATTGAAACACAAATGGAAATTATCAATTGGGTTGTATTACCTTAATGAAAATGTTAAATGACTAATTTGCAGACATTGTATTAAAAATGAACCTAAATCTGTGATAAACAAGACCGAACAGGGATTCAGACAAACACGTGCTATATAATAATGGACAAAATCACCTGAAAATAATATCTACGTGAAATGTCTATAAGGGTATTGATTCTCAGCACAACATAAGAACAAGACTCGAACACCAATGGATTGACAAATGGTTAGCCTGTTAAAAAGAAGGCATTTATCACACTATAATGGGACAACAATATCGGATGCTTATTCAAGTCAAAGTGTTAATGATGAGTTCTAGACGCAACCCAATTCGTCTTCGCATGTTGAGCTACATATGCTTGCAACATTATGCCGTCGAACACATATTTAATATATGGCAAGATTGTTTTTTACACATTCCTAATACGAAAGTTGACAAGACAAGAAAAGCATCAAATGTATAATATTACATGGCTTAAGATGGTTAGTAAACAGAGATGACGTCTCTTTCCTTTAGAAGTTTCACGCGGGCACCGTTTGATCTATATTTGATGGAAATTCCTAGAGGCTGAAGATGTCGAGAAAATTATATACGCCCTATATAAAATTTCTATTAGTAATCAACTATAAACTATTGGTGGAGACAGCTCGTGCGTGGCATGAGAAGATAAGGTGGTGAAGATTAAAGTAGTTGTTCTTAATCGCCTGCGCAGTAACAAATCATCCATGTATGTGATAGAAAATCCAACTCAAAAACTTAAATCGATAGGCGGAGGGAGACTAGGTGTATGTAAAGAGCATATAAACCACATTGTTGAGTGATTTGTGACATTTCAACTCCCCGAACACAAGCCATCACTAGATGATTGTTAATATTAGATGCCTCAACATTTTCCTGTGGAAAGTGTGAAACAAAATTTGTTGTCCTACATTGTGACATCATGAATTTCCAGTACTGTTTTCAATTGAATAATCAGGCCTTTCATCGACGCGTCTATAGTGCTATTATCAGAGCCGATCACTTGTGAAATAACTAGACTATCATGGGAAGTCATTAAGAAATTTTAATGCAATGGACTTGAGAATTCGACCAGAAGTCGACTACTCGACCATGCTAGTTTGCAAGGGTCATTACGGCATTGTCAAAATCGATCAGAGATTAGGGATAGGTCGATTCGACTGAGATGTGTGATCAAAGTGTGGGTGATTCCATTTAATTGCAAAATTCTCGCCGATTGGCACTAGACCGATTTTCTATCGTTTTGGGTACCTTGTGCCCGTAATTGAAACTTTGAGATTTTTACAACCACCAAGAGTCGCCAATGTGTTGAGTGGGTTCATTGTGGCTTGAAGAAAATCGACCACGGGTCATTTGCATTAAAAATCTCTAAAATCGATCACGGGTTATGCTAAAAACGCATCGAATGGAAATTAATCGCGAATTCGAGTCCGATTTAAAAAATTGAAGATTTTGTCATGTCACAAAAAATTTTAGGAATGTTGACTCGGTCTTAGAAGATTTTTCTGAAACCCGAGACTTTTGGGGAAAAAGTGGGCGTAGGACCGTTTTTGTTCAGAAAAAAGGCCGGGGATCATTTTGATCGTAAAATGGGGATGCAAGATGGATCCATAGGTGAGGAAAAACATCAATTGGAACATTGAGATGTCAATTGAATTTATAAAGGCTATGTAAGATTGAATTGAAGATGAAATTAAGACCAATTGAAGCCAAAGCCCCTCAAATTCGTGTGCCCACTTCCCTTAGCCATTTTTGGACCAATTCAAGGTTGTGGGGGGAAGTTGGTGGCTCATGGACAGCCAAGGAAGATGGAGAATGAACGCAAGGTGGCCCCAACCTCATCTCTTATCCTCTTATCCTCTCCTCCTTGGTCGGCCAAAACCCTCTCCATCTCCCTCCTCTCACCTTGTTCGAACCCCACCAGCAGCCAAGGAAGTCGCCGGAGCAGCCACACCACCGCCGGACTGTTTTCCCTCATCTGTTTTCACTTCTTCCAGTTTCTACTCCAGCCAATATTTCGCCAAAGATCCAAGTAAAAAGTCGACTTCCCGAATGAATTAGCGAACAAGCCACCCATCGCCGTGACGAGGACATTCAGACCATTCCATCAAGCCTGACCTCGCCTCGAATAGAGCAGCCGGCCGTTCGGTACGCCGGCGTGAAGTTATCAGTCGCCGGACCGTCTAGAGCCCTGCCGAGTGAACTGTTTCACATTATTCACGAGTTTCTCCCAATTCCAACCTTTCCTTTGCCCGTTCCAACCACCAGCACATCCCCCCTTGACCCCGGGAGCCACCAGTTGCCAACCACCCACTCGCTGGAGCTCCGATCAACTCGTTTCTTCGCCATTCGACCGTCGGTTGCCTCACCAAGCCTTCCACCGGTCTTGCTTTGCCTAATTGAGCTTGTTTCCTCTCTATTTTAGCAAGAAGGGAACATAAGTTTTGTGGGTTTCATAGTGGCTGTTAGGCCCGTTTTGAGGTGCTTCCGGGCCTCGAAACCTAGGCCCGCTTTGAGAAGAAACGTCCCCCGCGACGTGCCCGTCGGTTTGATCTGACCCGCGCGTTAATCAAGTGAGTTTTGCTAACTAATCCCTTATTAGTAGGCTAATGATGCTTAGGGGTTGATTAGATTTAATTAAGTGCATTTAGGTGGATAAATTATATTAGATTGATTAGTTTAGAGTATTATTGATGCATGTTAGACAAATGGTTAGTGTAGTTTAGAGTATTATTGATGACTAGATATACCATCTTGAAGAGTAGATGATATTGAATGTACCAACCAAGGGAAGGTCCTGATAACATGTAATCGACTAAGTCGATTGATTGATCGTTCGGTTTGATTGATGTGATGTGATGTGATCATGTATATTTGATATATTTACTGACTTGTAGGAAGGAACTGAGGCCAATGTAAGTAATTTGACTTGTGTTGTGCTTAGGCAGCCTCTAGAGTGTATTGGCTTCCTAATTGGGTCTTAGGGGGTAGAACTTGTTGAGACGTTGTCTCACTAGTTATTGAATAATCATTTTCAGGTCTTTAGATGGCATTAGTGAAGGACCAAAGGCTCGAAGTGTAGAAGGTGAAGCCTGAAGAATCAATGATCCTAATGGACTAGTTAATCATAGGACAATCCTCTTTTGATGGGAGTTGATTCCCTTTCTGCAGACTTCGTTTTAGGAACTTGTGGTTTAGAACTTGACTTAACAAATCAACTTGTATATATTTGCACTATGATTTGCAATGTATATAAGTGTGGTTGTTTTCAGAGTTGAAATTTGAAATCCTACATTTCTATCCCATTACTTTCTTGTCTAGGGATTATTTATATGCTTCCGCATGCGTATTAAAATGAAAGGGTCGGCGATGCGTTCTGGGACGTCGCTATTAAATTGACCAGGTGAGGGATGGATGCGTGCCCGAGGATCGGGGCGTGACATACACGGCACATCGCCGCACCATCAATTTTCAACGAAAATTTAGCCAAAAAGATTCCATTGAAATTTCATGCAAAAGGTTAAGATAAAATTGATAAAATTGGAAAGTTTAGTATTGAATTGGGATATGTACAATAAGTTTAGAATGATTATACAATTTCCCCCACAAAGAAGAGGCCTGATACTGTCCTCCAATTCTATACATATTTCACTCTACATATTCTACTTAGTTAATCACCATGTTTTGCACGGGTTTTGCATTTTAAAATTTGTTGAAAATTTACATTTACTGAGAATCCTTCTGTGTTGGAGCAAATTCAACGTAGAAGGAAAGTGTAGTGCTTGCAAATATAGCTGTTGTAACAATAACTATGAAATTTATTAAATGGAAAGAGGTATTGTCAAAACCATAAAAAAATTTACGAAAGATGAAGTTCTAATTTTCTTATACCTAGGTTCCCTATATATTAATCAAACATCCTATATATTACGGTCCACTTAAATTTAATTCATTGTGGACTTTTTTCCTCTTTAAGTTGACACGATTGAGTAGTCAATTTCTTTTAAGCAATCGTCATTTTAAGTAGCATTTAATCCCATCTTAAATTTCACTACAATTTGAGTTGGATGGAATCAAGGTAGTCATATTAGTTCATTACAGATATTTTCTCCATCGCACATAAAAAAAACGTGCATAGCATTGCCAATTTATGAGTATAGATGGTCTTTACTTTGACATATTATTTTGCAATGCGTCAGTCTATTCTTCTACAAATATTGTGTTGCAAGGACAAAGTGAATTGTTCTTTCTATAGTAGTGAAGAAGTATATGCAATAGATTTTTTTTTTCTATTTATTTCATAACATCTTCATGCATAACGGAGTCAATATTACTTAAAATTTATATATGTGAATGTTTCCTCGTTCCCGTAGAGTTAATTTTACTACTCATCACTTTGTAATATTATGAAATGTAGTATTTATAACAATGTAGAATATAAATATCTCTTTTTTGTGATAAAAAAAAAAGTAGAGCCATCACTATAATTTTCCATTTACATTGAATGTATAATTAATTTTTCATGCATTTTCCCGCGCTGGAATCCAAAGAACATTATGACTCAGTCACCTCAAATCCTCTCTCTCTCTCTCTCTCTCTCTCATTATTATCTAAATCCCTTATTTTTCTTCTTTATCACTCCATCCAAACTGAGTTTAAGGCTCCATCCAAATAGAGGGAAGTTTGGAAAATTAGTATTTATTAAGAAATTATAAAATAAATAAATATTTATATTGTTGGTCCGGTTTGGTCGGTCCGATTCCCACCCTAGAGCCGAGAACTAGACCGACCGCCCACCGATTCCAAAAATAGAAACCAGGAATTGGACCGCTGCCCATGAAAATCGCCCAAAATTGACCAGTCTGGACAATTTCCGATTTGGGTGGTTCCGGTTGTACACTCCTACCAAACAGACACATCAATCAACGAGGTAGAAAGTTTCCTTAGTGCTAGGTTTTCCGCTCCATGAGTTAATGTCCACGAAGTGAACTTTTCTTAAAATGCTTGTTGCGCAATTGCTTCCAGATTCCCCATGCCATCACATTATGTTTTCGATGCTAGAGCCGTGGTAATTGTATAGAAGAATTTACAATTTTCTGTATATTTTTCTTTTAGAGTCTACGTATCTCGCCCTCCTCTACATGGATTTTCCCAAATTCCATAACTCATTCTCCGGAACTTAAAACTATGCGTTATTCGTAGTGCTCATGGGGAAAAAGTAGTACATAGCACCTTAGATTATAGTAAGAATCATGTTTTGCTTCATCCCTGGTTAGGAAAAACTTTCTTCGACCATATATTTAATTAATGTAATACAAGTCATGGACATCACTCCCGCCAAACTTAATTAGACAAATTATCGTGATATTAGTAAGTGATAATGCCCACAATTAGAGGCGAGGTTCGACGAAGTCTTCTCCCGCTACATTGATTTGCTTTAGCCCTACTTTATCCATTTCAACTAAAAGTCCTCCTCCCTGAATTTTCTTAAGCCCTTTCTTTTCTTCCTTCTACAGCATCGAATTTCTTTCCCCTGCTTGTCTATTCATAGCACATGCAGACACCATATATTCTTAAGCCTTGCCGTGGTTAACAATGGTCCAACGTCCATTGGACAGTATATCAGCCTATTAGCTACCATATGGCTATGACTATGCTATGCATATATTCAATCCCCTCGGGAGTCAATCTTCTTCTCCGTCTCGTGAGCGAAACGATGCGAAAGTATATGGCTGGAAATTGCCATGAAAGGTGGCACCTTCAAGAAAAAAGGCCACAATTTTTTATCAAGTCCACAAGGTTCTTTTTACTAATATTTTGAAGCGCGTGGAAAATTCTCGATTTCGAAAAACATGGCTTGACTTGGGTATATTGACTGTTGATTAATTTAGACGGACGAGAGCTCTAAAAGGGTGATAGATTTGTGATGATGATTTGGTCTTCACAACCATGGTCAAGACATATAGATTTTTTTTTTTGGGCGAAATAAACGACTACTATTAATTTACTTAGCCAAGTTTAGGGGAAATACATCAAAAGTATTAGCGCATAATAGATCAAATAGAGCAGGCGGAGGGCTAGATAACCAATTTGACGAAAGATAGTTAGATCTATGGGCTTTTGCAAGCCAATCGGCTAGTCTGTTCGAGTCTCTGCTGTAATGGGCTAGAGAAAGGCCCGGAAACTCCTTCAGTTTTGTCTTCGCCCAGTCCACGATGGTCTTCACTTCCCAACATATCTCCGTCGAAGACTGGATAGCTTGCACAAGCACAAGGCAGTTAGAGTGTACTTGCAGAGTTAGATGAGTTCAGTTTGAGAGAAAATCTAGGGTTTCGAGGAGGGCAAGGGCTTCCGCCTATTCCGCCGAGGAAGCCGCCACTAGCTTGGTGAAGCTGTCGACGAGACGACCCCTGAAATCTCGGCAAATGCAGGCGATAGCTCCCCTGTTTTCGTCCGCTTCCCTGCACTCCCCGGATTCTGATTCAGCTGCATCATTTGGAGCAAAGGACGTATCGATGTTGATCTTTAGCGTATCTGGAATCGAGGGTTGCCATTTATGAGGTTGGGTCACTCTATTATGCTCTCCTTTTGATTTTTGGTTCCATGTGATGTGGTTTTTGTGCAAGGCAACGGCCTTGAATAGTGTTTGCTGCAGTTGCAGGGGCCGTTGGCCGAAGATACATTGGTTTCGGTCCTTCCAGATGCTCCAGAGGGTTGCGCCTGTTAGGTCAAACTTGATGGCGCTTCTTGGGTCGAATTTCATTGTATACAGCCAATCATCAAGCCGTGTTAACCCTATTCTTGAAATTTTGATTTGCAGGGGAGCTACTTTCCATATGCGATCTGTCCAAGAGCAGAGCAATAGAGTGTGTTCGATGGTTTCGATTTCCTGTTTGCATATAGGGCATAACGGGTCAGGTACTATTTTCCTCTTGTACAAGTTATCCATTGTGGGTAAAGCATTTTGACATGCATTCCATAGGAATAGTTTAACCTTGGGGAGAGTTCCAGAGTTCTAGATATATTTCCATAGTTATGATTTTGTCTGATGAGATGAAGTTGCTGTTGTTGTATGTTTGCTGGTTGGGCTTTCTCTAGTAGTGAAGTAGCCACTTTTAACTGTATATGACCTTGATTTGTTTTTCATCCAAACCAATTTGGCTTCTTCGGTAGGCATTCCGATAGGGGTTGCAAGTATTTCTTTTATTCTTTGGTCATCAAACAACGACTCTATCATCGATATGTTCCATTTTCTAGTCCCTTGGTCAATTAAATTAGCCACTTGACCTGGTTCTCCGCTTGTTGCCGGGCCACCAATAGGTCCGCTCTTCAACCATTTATCCTCTTTAATCGAAATTCCTTTTCCATTCTCGATTGAGTAAATAATACGCGGAGCCATAGAGTCTCTTCCCAGTATAATACTTTGTCATCCCCACGAAGGTCTTGAACCTTTTCTAGCTTTCCAAAACTCACACTGTGGATAATACAGACCCTTCATTACTCGGCTTAAGAGGGATTGAGGATGCTGTGAAATGCGCCAGGCTTGCTTGCCTAGCATCGCCTTATTAAAAGCAATTAAATCTTTGAAGCCAAGACCCCCCTCATCCTTTCTAAATTTCAGATTTTCTCATTTTTTTCCGATGAACCCCAGCACTTTTATTACTATTTCTCCACCAGAAATTAGCAACTTTCATCTCAATAGCTTTGCAAACTGAAATAGGGATTTTGAAGATGGACATAGCTTATATGTCACAATTTGTAGTTTCTCCACCACATTTAGTCGTTGGGAGTCGGGTTCAGCCCATGTTTCCTTTACTAGCTATGCACATTCCTCATCTTCTGACCAGAAAGCTTCATATTTGAATATCTTTCCCTTCCGTTTCTTCTGGGGATTAAGTGATAGTATAATAGGGCTGTGATCAGACCCTATGGTTGGTAATGCTATACATCCCGCAGTGGGATATGCAATTCTCCATTCCGAGTTACATAGAGCTCTATCAAGTCCTTTCTTGACCAAATGTTCTCATTCTCTGTTGTTTGTCCAAGTGAACGCACACCCTTTACATTCCAAGTCCATTAAGGAGCATTGGTGCAGAAAGTTTTGAAAGTTGTGAGTCGGTAATTTTCTGCTATTTTTTTATCCATTTTTTCCTAGTGATATAAAATTTCATTAAAATCCCACATGCACAGCCAAGGTAGATGATAATGTATATTGTCTCTATGAATAGCCTCCCATAACATTATTCTCTGCTAAAATACATCTGAAGCATGTAAAAAAGGTAATATGCATTCTTGTTTTGGTTGCAATAATTTGACATTGAGCATAAATGACATTAGCCGAGAAAGAGTCAATAGATAATAGAACCTGGTCATCCTAGAAAATGGCCAAACCCCATGCTATTCCTTCTAGATTCACTAAGAAACTACGCTGGAATTTCAGCCTCCTCCTTAAATGAAACACCTTTTGCTCTTGATTTTTAGTTTCCATAATAAAGATATTACTAGGCCTTTTCTGAGTCACTAGGACTCTTAAAGCTTGAATTGTCAAGGGTGTGCCCAACCCCTAACAATTCCAGCTTAATATCTTCATAGATGATCCGGTGGCTTATTAGGACTAGCCACCAAAGTCTACTGATTTGACTTCTCTACCACTTGAATAGGGATCTCCACCAGCTGTGTGTTTTCTATGAGTGGTACTTTTGATGTTTGGGCACCATAAGGGCAGAATCTTTTCCCTTTTTTTTTTAGGTGGAGAGCTTGGTACTTTTAAATTTGTGTCTGACCAGCCCCTTTTCACCTGCTAAGTTCTCTTGCATTTCCACCTCTGCTTCCTTCAGCTGTTCCTTATAGAGGACCATAACAGATTCTTCATCTAAGCAGCAACTTCCTCTCTTCTAGGGGCCTTTGTCTTCCCTAAGTACTAGTGCAAGAGAAGGAGTAGGGTGGCTGTTCTCCTTTAGAGTTGTTTGGTATTCTGTAGTGTTCTGCTCACAAATAGAAAGAGTTCGTTTCTGATTTTGATCCTGTAATTGTTTCTCATTTTTAGAAATTGGGGTCTCGGGCACACTCTCTTCTTCTTCTTGTAGGATATCTTGTTTTCCATAGAAGATTTTCCCTTATGGGCTTACTTCCCACGCTTCCGTTCTTAACCAATGCCCGAATCTTCCTGGTAAGTTCTCTGCAAGCCCTGAGTTCTCATAAGGTATTTCTTTGCATAATGTGGCATAACGGCCAATTTTTCCACATAAATAACAATAGTGTGGAAGTCTCTCATATTTAAACTCTACCCATAGCCTCTTGCTATCCAGATTTACAATAACTCCAGTTTTGAGAGAATTTTATAGATTCAGCTTTACTTTTGCCTTGTCAATCTTGTAATTACTATTCCCTTTTGCTTCTAATTTCACCTCTATTACTTCTCCAAGTTTCGATGCAATATCCCTAACAACACCAGTTGTAACTCTCCCAAAGGGAAGTCCAAAGAAGTTCAACCAAAAGGCACAGTGGTTAAATTCATAACAAATCTCAGGGTTGTCAGATCACATTGCTGTAAAACTAATAGATTACTAGAGAAAGACCATGGTCTAGAGTCTAACATTCTTTGTTTTTCAGCTTCCGATTGGAAAGAGAATGAGAAATAGCCAGGCTCTATTAGTGCATAGGTAAAATTCTCAGTCCTCCAAGCTCTTTTCATAGTATTAACAAAAGTTGTGAAGTTCACGTTCGGCCTAGAGAAAAATTTCCCAAACAGAGTTTTTCGGCATTCTATCAAATTCTCTTCAGAAATGTCACTTGTTACATCAACTACATCTTCTTCAGACCATAGCTTGCTTAAAATTTTGTAGAGAGTAGCCACCCTTCTCTCTTCCTTGTATTGATCTGCCATCTCTTGTTCTGCAAAACAGGGGAGAACCAAGGAAATGCAAGCAGTGCCTTACGGTTGAAGGGAGCTCTGAATTAGTGGTTGGGTGAAGCACTATTAAATAGATGGAAGGGTTACATGTGAAGAGATTTGGGGTTTCTCATCCACATCAAAATCAGAAGCTTCAAGGCTGTGGTGAAGTAAGCAAAAGTTGGGGTGAAGGAAATGGTGGATTAGGGTTTTCCATTGATAATGGAATGGAGTATCCACACTGAAATCAGAAGATACGAGGATGGGGTGTGTGATGGCCCAAGCGATGGTGCGCGGGGAAGAGGGATGGCGGTGCATCCGCACCTTGGTCCCTGGACGTGCGCAAGAAATGAGTCTCTCTCTTGTCCCACATCGCCTAGGGAGGGAGTCCTGGGCTATCTTATAAGGCTTGGGTCCCTCTAACTGTACATACGCATTATGAGGGAAAAGACCGTTGCTAGGATGGAGGTGCGTCCTCGCCAGTGTGGGTGAACCATAGGAAACAAAACCTTGAGGGAGGCTACGCGACTCTGATGAGGCGTATGTACCCATAGATGACAATATATTGGCTTGGGAGAGGGATGGCGATGAGTTCGCGCCTCTACCCCTGCAATACGCGTTTTCTTGGGGTAGTATGGGCTACCCTGAGAGGAACAAAACCGTGAGGACTTAGTGTTCAAAGCGGACAATATGTATACAATGGAGAACCGGGATGTTACAGGGTGAAGTGAGCGAAAGCTGGGGTGAAGGAAATGGTGGATTAGGGTTAGCCATTGATGATGGAACGGAGCCTACCCTGAAGGTAGAAGAGCACTACCCAGATGGTAGAGAGGAATCTCCTTAGTCGAAGAAAGCAAATCCAAATAGAGCTGGACAATATAAGAATATAAAATTTGCATGATATATATTCAAGCCATGTAGATTTCTAGTCCTACTCTTGTGCCTCTCCTGATTGCAGCCGCTATGGAGGATTACTTATTGAGCAAATCGGGAAATGCCAATAAGTTCTACAGGGACCCATGGACCACTATCGGCATGGATTGCTCCTTTGGTTTTAGGGGCTACTCATGCCACACTACGGTGTGAGACCTACTCAATGAACATGAACGGGGCAATTAGTCGCGCTGATAGTTTTAGATTACTCATGTTGTCAAAATAAGTAAATTTAAAAAATAAATTATCATAATCGTTAGTCTTGTAAGAAGTAAAAGAGTCTCTACGATAATGACAATTCATGGAACTAGAAGGCATATTTGATTTGGCAAATGAGAAGGCAACATGCTAGTAAGGGACAAAGATTTAAAAGGTTGTCCAAAATAGCCGGCGGAAAATTTAAAACGGCAGGTCACATCCTATCTTTTTATACAATCAAGCAAGTTTCATAATGTTAAACCTTATTTGATTTGTGACATTCCCCATTTCATACACGAAAAGTTGAAGACTAGTATGACATTAGACAAACTCTCTCTCTCTCTCTCATCAGTTGGAGCCACTTCTCCCGCTGTTTCTCCCGCTGTTTCTCAGGAACGAGCCGCTCGGCACGACCTCACGCAAAGGCTTGTTGGTGAACCGAATGGTGTTGTAGACAGCAGCCCCTGTTATCGCGCCCATGGTTGGGGCGAGTAGGTATATCCATATCCCTTTGTATTGTTTAGACACGATCGCCGGCCCCAAGCTTCTCGCCGGGTTCATCGATGCTCCAGTAACCGGCCTAATTAACGATAGAGCACAAATCAATGGTCAGTGTTCTCAATTTTCTTCCAAGTTTGCTTTCTTGCTTAAAGAAAGCTTTGAAACAGGAACAAGACTGATGTGGACATGAATAAGCATCGTCGAGACCTTTTTGAATTTTAAAACTGTAGAAAAGACCAGTCTATTTAAAACTACAGAAAGGACAAGTTAAATTTACCCGGTAAACATCACATTGAGCAGTATAGTTGCACCAACAGCAAGGCCAGCAAGCTCTCCAATCTGACCAAATCAAGCACAAAATGATTAAAGAATGGAATCATTGATTATTCATACAACAGGTAATTATCGCTATGGGATTAAATTACAGGATCAAGTCCACGTCATAAACAGTCCATCAATATAAGATTTCTTAGTAAGAATATAATTGGGTTTGTTTATTATGGTTAATGCGATCACACATGATGCACAGCAGCCTTTTTTTCCCTCTAACTTGTATTTCAGATAGTAGAGCAAGTTCTTTATCAGAATTACTGACAAAACCAGTTAGTATGTGAAACTTAGCATGAAGTGGAACTCACAGCTCTAGTATCAGTGGCAACACCGCAGATGACAAACATGAGGTAGAACGTTATGATGAACTCGATCACGAAGGATTGCAAGTCCGACCCGGAAGGCTGCGTCCCCGTAAATTGGTCGTGGCTCCCTGTGAACAACAACCGGAGTGTCCCGGCCGCGAGGGTCGACCCAATTAGTTGTGCCAATACATAAGCCGGCACCTGGAAAAGAGGATCTAAACGTCATTAGATGATGGCATAATAGATAGGACAGCGATCACTGCTGTGTAAGAACACCATGCGAGATGTAAAGTGAAAAATTCCCAAAATTACCTGCTTCAGTGGGAATCTCCTGGTGACGGCAAAAGCGATGGTGACGGCAGGATTGAAATGGGCACCGGAGATGTGGCCGACGGAGTAAACGAGGACCATCACCACGAGCCCCCACACAATCGCAATCCCCGGCTGCGTCACCACCTGATCATTCTTGTTCACCGCCACTGACCCACAACCGGCGAATATCAAGAAGTAGGTCCCGAGCATCTCCGCTATACACTGCGAACAGCCCAAGATCACGTTAAAGTCAATCCTGCATCACTCGTGCAGGTTCTATCGTGATTAACTTTGCTCCTAAGTTGCGTCTGTTTTAACTGGAGACTAATGGTAAGGAGAAAATCTTCGGTTTTGGACATAGGCACGAAACTCCATGTTGATCTTTCGGAGCCACCGTGGGACAGGACTACACCAGTCCGTACTGCCAATTGGATTCCGAAAGATCCGGATGTTTCAACAACCAGAGTACACGAAGTTTTCAATCGTGGGCAGCAGGATGCCAAGGAACTACAGGTAAAACGGAGAAGCGAGGACATAAAACGAACTTAAAAAGAAGAGGGGAAAAGACTGATTTCATTTTCTTTCTTCTCTGTTGCAGCACGCGTACGAAAAGTACAGGAAGGAGACACCGGGGGGGGAAGAGTCCTGAACTCTCACCTTTTGGAGGAAAGGCAGAGAGAAACAGGGGCATGCCTCTTCTTTGATTTTGGGGGTGGAGTTCGTGTCCTTCATGTCCACCACAACACCATGATTTCCATTCTCAGCCATGACTCTCTCTATCAGAAGAACAAGTATCACGAGAGAGAAAGAGAGAGAGAGAGAGAGAGAGGATTTCACTCAACTAGGATGTTTATACAGAGGAAGTTGGAAGACCCATTTATAGGGAAACCCAAGAAACAAAAGCAGAGCTGGTAAGAGAGACAGACAGAGTTTGGAACTACTGTGAATATGCGAGGAGAGTGACTATGTTCCCTTCCATCATTTCTCTTTCTTTCCCATTATTTTTTAGGGGCTTTTACGATTTGATTTGATATTGGGTATTTTTAAATTTTTCTTTAAGGAGATTTTGCAGACATCGTTGAAAAATTGCGACATGTGACTGAGCAGGAGAGATCAGGAGCATTGAAGGCTGCATCAACCTTCCACCGGAAATACAGAGACATAATGAATGACTTTTTCAGGCTGACATTTTCAAGCTGTCACTCTGCCCTTTAAGCACTTCATGCTGACCCCTCAACCTGCCTTCCAATCTGGGGCTATTTCTCTCCATCTCTTTTAGCTCAACCGAGCACAACTTACTGTATGAATATGCCAGAAATTCCTAGTTCAAGCCATCCAATTAATGGTTTAGATGTTGATATCTTTCCTCGGTGGGGAAGCTCGAAAAAGTATTCTATGCATCTATTACACGATCTATCTAGATTAACCAACCGATCGTGCTATTTGCATAACATGTACTTTTGGTCGATTATAGGAACTTTAAGAATCTTATTTCTTATTGGTAGGTCTCTCTTCATGAGTTACGTCACGTGATATTATTGCTATATAAAGAACCCTTTGTTAGGAACTCTACTTAAATAGGTTAAATCTCGAATTCGAAAAAATGCCCATCTAATCAGCTTATCAAATAGGAAGGCCCTGAGGTCATGAAATACTCGATCAAGTCATCAATTGCATAAGATGTATGGCAAAATTTGAGAGGGTGACTTAGAGTGCCAAAACTAATGTACTTTTAATTGTGTACTTCTATGCCTTTTCTAATTTAGTTCATGTACTATTAAATTTATTCAATCAAGTCTTTCTAAGTTCATAAATTTTCTAACCGTGTCCCTCTAGCACCAAATTTGGCCAAAATCAGCTAAGGCGGTCCATCCTATGCCACCCAAATACGATGTGGCTAAACTCCGACCTGGGAGAATCACTTCAGCAATTCCATTCACTAATTCGTGTAGCACTTGACAATCTATAGGAAATTGCCCCATTTCACATCACAAATTACATATTTCGAAACCATGGCTCAGTTCCAGCGAGGGACAACTACGACAAAAACATATAGATTTCGTAGCCTCCTTTTTTACACCTTTCTTTTTGTGCTATATTGTCGGCAATATTAATAGAATATTTTAAGAAGCATAATCATTGTTGCACTGCACAACATCGACACTTCCAAATACAAAGATCAATAGGCGCACATACATACATACATACATACATACATACATACATACATATATATATATATATATATATATATTCGTGTTAATTGCTAAGATTTTACTAAGTTAGGGATTAATCTAATGTGTAATGTATGCGGCGAGAATATTATGATTGCGATATGCATGATAACAAGGTCATGCGTGGAATACCTCAAAAGCAACAAGAAACCCTATGGAAGAAGAGAATCTTCAAAGCAATATTGACATTGCGCAAGTCGAAAAAACAGCCATTGATTTAAACGGTGTTTTGAAAGTTAATAATTTCCTTTTTCTCGACAATTTTGATGGAGACGATTTCTACAAAATTGATTATGTCATTCAGCATCATTGCCAAAAAGAGTAATAGAACAATGCGGCTTCTTTGAGAGATTATATGTTTCACACTGTTAATCCAATTCATCAAGTTAATGACTCGTCTATAATATTGAATGAAACATAAATGGAAATTATTAACTGGGTTGTATTGCCTTAACGAAAATGTTAAATGACTAATTTGCAGACACTGTACTAAAAAAAAAAAAACTAAATTAGTGCTAAATGAGACCGAACAAGGATTTAGGCAACCACATGCTATATAATAATGGACAAGATCACCCGAAATTAATATCTACATGAAATGTCTATAAGGGTGCCGATTCTCGACACAACATAAGAACAAGACTCGAACACCAATGGATTGAAAAATGGTTAGCTTGTAAAAAAGAAGGCATCCATATCGGATGCTTATTCAAGTCGAAGTACCAATGATGAGCTTTGGACGCAACCCAATTTGTCTTCTTATGTTTAGCTACATATGCTGGCCACATTACGCTGTCGGACACATATTTAATTTATGGCAAGATTGTATTTTATACATTACCAATACGAAAGTTGACAAGACAAGAAAAGCGTCAAATGTATAATATTACATAGCTTAAGATGGTTAGTAAACCGAGATGACATCTCTTTCCTTTAGAAGTTTCACGCGGGCACCATTTGATCTATCATATTTGATGGAAATTCCTAGAGGCTGAAGATATCGAGAAAAATCTATACGCCCTATATCGAATTTCTATTAGTAATCAACTATGAACTATTAGTGGAGACAGCTCGTGCGTTGCATGAGAAGATAAGGTGGTGAAGATTAAAGTGGATGTTCTTAATCGCCTACTCTGTAACAAATCATCCATGTATATGATAGAAAGTCCAACTCAAAAACTTAAATTGATAGGCAGAGGGAGATCACATGTATATAAAGAGTATATAAATCACATTGGTGAGCAATATGTGACATTTCAACTCCCCAAACGCAAGCCATCACTAGATGTTTGTTAATACTAGATGCCTCAACATTTTCCTTTGGAAAGTGTGAAACAAAATTTGTTGTCCTACATGGCACATCGCATCAATAGCGATTTTCAATGAAAATTTAGCCAAAAAGATTACATTGGAATTGCACACAAAAGTTTAAGACAAAATTGATAAACTTGGAAAGTTTAGTACTGAATTGAGATCTGTACAATAAGTTTAGAATGATTATACAATTTTCCCCACAAAGAAGGGCCTGAGATAGTCCTCCAATTCTATATATATTTCACTCTACGTATTCTACTTGGTTAATCACCATGCCTTGCAAGGGTTTTGCATTTTAATATTTGTTGAAAATTTACATTTACTGAGAAACCTTTTGTATAACGTACAACGAAAGTATAGTGCTTGCAAATATAGCTCTTGTAACAATAACTATGAAATTTATTAAATGGAAAGAGGTATTGTCAAAACCATATAACTCATTACGAAAGATGAAGTTTTATTTTTCTTATACCTAGGTTCCCTATATATTAATCAAACATCCTATGTATTGCGGTCCACTGAAATTTAATTCATTGTGGACTTTTTCCTCTGTAAGTTGACACGATTGAATAGTCAATTTCTTTTAAGCAATCGTCATTTTAAGTAGCATTTAATCCCATCTTAAATTTCACTACAATTTGAGTTGGATGGAATCAAACTAGTCATATTAGTTCATTATAGATAATTTCTCTAGCGCAACATAACAAAATGTTAATAGCATTTCCAATTTTATGAGTATAGATATTCTTTACTTTGACATATTATTTCGCAATGCGTCAGTCTATTCTTCTACAAATATTGTGTTGCAAGGACAAAGTGAATTGTTCTTTCTATAGTAGTGAAGAAGTATATGTAATAGATTTTTTTCTGTCTATTTCATAACATGTTCATGCATAACAGAGTCAATATTACTTAAAATTTTAATATATGCATGTTTCCTCATTAAAAATAATTAAAAATTCACTTTTTTAACAAAAAAAAAGAAAATTAAAAAGTAGAAAAATATTAAAATGAGTCCACAGATGAAAATCAGATGGGATTATTCATACCAAACTGCCGAAAATGTTTCTAACTCATTTTGAAGTTTTAGCCGAAAAATATTATCATTTTTCTAGAAAATGGTATCATAGAAAACGTTTTTCAAATTTTGTTATATTTTTTTGTGAAATGAATGAAGCCTAAATCAAAGTTGACTTTATCTTGGATTTTAAGCCTCTCTCTCGACAATGCTCTTGTCTTTGTCCTCTAAACTTAGTTCGTATAAGTCCATTTATGACACCATCTAGAAAAAGGGTACAAGAAAAGATAGATGGAAACATAGATTCTGTGCCATACCAAATCCATCGAGGCAACAGCCGCATAACAAAAACCCTTTTGACAAAACAAAGTATCCATGTTTTGTGCACGCGTGGCTACTCGTGGTTGATTCGCATCATGATTTGGTCGACCTTTTTAGTGCGCGCAACGTATAATGTCTTCGTCCATCCAAAATCAATTACCTCTATGGATGGAGACGTCCTCTTTCGAAGGCAATATGACCTACCATTCCTAGAATTACTCATTCAATAAACCGTTGGATCAAGTTGTCTCGCGCATTCCCATTAACTTCATCTCCACTCCGACGGCAAAAATGATGACTTGATCACACGGTCCGCGGGAAAAGTACAAAAAAAGTCATAAAATTATTATATCAATACCAATTCGGTCCTAAATGCTTAAATTGAACAAATTTAGTTTTTAAACTTTTACATTCTTGTCAATTGAGTTTATTCGGTTAATTTTGGTCAGAAATCGCTAATATGGATGCCAGCCATCTTACGTGGTACAACCGGCATCGACATTGACAAATTTTATAATTTTTATATATTTTTTCTTTTCTTTTTATTTTCATTGTGGTCGACGATGGCTTGGGCCAGGGTTGCAACTCTTGCTAGTCGCCAAACACAATTAAAAAAATACAAAAAATTAAAAAATTATGTTAATGTCAGCATTGGTGGTACCACGTAGAGTCATCAATGTCCATGTAAGCGATTTTCGGCTAAAATTGGTCTGATGAATTCAATTGGCACAAATACACAAAATGTTTAAGATTGAATTGGTCCAATTAAATGGTCTAGAACTGTTTTGATACTAATACAACATATTTAGGACTTTTTGGTACTTTTCTCCACCGTAAGCCGTACCGTTGAAAATCCTAATGAAAATGAGTGGGGGCACCAGTTATTGTTCAACTATTTAATGTAAGATGGAGATCGTGCATGACCCGCCATGATCTTTTTACGCGTCTAGGTGTTAGTCAAATTTGAAAGATTCAGTTTACACTAGAATTTCCATTCAACACTATTAGGGAGAGTGAGATCATGCGTTGTCATGGATTACGTTGGGCTTTTGACTTGGAGTCTCCGACGGTTCATAACCTGCCCATGGGCTAACGCCAATTTGTCTTCCGAAATTAGCGGTAAATGTGACTTTGACTCCTATCTTGTCTTGGGTTATTAAGAAAAGCAATCCGCTAATAGCGTCTCGAAAAAATATTGGCTAATCCCATAGAGCGCATGTCGCATGATGAATAGCACGACATCACATATTTGAGCGAAATTATTGTCTAGATATATATAGTCTAATGTGGATTTACTTAAGATTTGAGCTGTCAAATGTGATCGGTCCTTTGTGAGGCCTACATAATTAACGATTTGAGTCACGTGATCCATGGTAGATCAAGTCTTGATAAATATCTGCCTCTATTTGGTGGCCCTTTTCTTTTTTTTGAGGGTAGCTTTGTTTTGCTGAATTGATTTTTAGTTTGCTGATAAAGTACTAGAAAAGGGATTAAAGCAAATGCCAAGCAACAAGGTACAAAAATTATATCAAATTCAAAATCCAAAGCATGAAACGTGATTCTTTTAGAGCATTTAAGTAATTTCATTGGTCAAAATTCACTACAGTCCTTTGTGTCCCATGGATATAAATCCTCCATTTGCATGGTATTTCTATAGACGACTCAAAATGTTTCAATCATTGATGTCTATCTCATTCACATGCATCAATGATTGAGAAGTGATTGATCAGATACCAATCGAAGTAGTGCATTATTTATCCTAGTCCTACTACATTAAAAGAATGATAGACGCAAGAAGCCCCTCAAATGACAACAAAAGATTTGCCATTGTCGTGTGACACATAAAAGAAGAATTCAATATGAATAGAGAGTAAAACTTAGTTCGCTGACACAAATATAAACTTGCAAGTATGTGGAATTAAGGAAGAACAGAAGAAATCTTCTCGATATAAAAAGAAAAACGATTTTCTAAAGTTGTCCCTGTCTAAAATGAGTTAAGCATCTATACTTAAGGGTGTTAGAACTGAACTAAAAGTAGAACTGAACAGAATTGAGCCTAATTTTTGTGTATTTTTGGCTCGGTTCAGGTTCTGGTTTGGATAATTAAAAAAAAAAAAACCATTTTTTATTCGAATAGTTTTGGTCCATTTGGTAGCTGAAAATTGTCAATCTTCTTAATTTTACAATGTACACGATTTCTCTCCTTTGTCACTAAGCATCTTGTTATTATTACAAAAAAGAAAACTGAAAAATTGAACCGAGTCTTCGGTTCGGGTTATATAGTGTTTGAATCGTAATTTGGTTCAAAGTTAAAGCCCACCTAAACAGTTCTATTTTTCCTGAAAACCAAAACTGAACCGTTGACACCCCCATATATACTACAGAAATCCTAATTCAAGTTTAATAAATAAAATCTGAAATTAAAAGAAATAACAAATGGACTGAAAACCCACAAAGAAACAAATAGGTCTAGAAATAGAAAAGCAGTTTAAACCCATGCAAAAGATGGATTTTGAGGAGTAAAATTAACTTAAAATGGGTGTCCACCTTTGGCCATAGCATATCTTTTGATCCAACTATTCCGGATCGGTATCACGATCTATGTAACTCCTCCCGAGTAAAAAGTTATGCTATGTTTATCCCATGATGTAAGAATTCTCGTGCTAGACTAACCTAGATTTTTGTTGCTCTGAACGCTCTAGAATGTGTCCGGCAACCGCGTTCGCAATCGACCTTATTGTCACTAGCTAGGCCATCATCCATAATTGAGTGGTCATTGATAACATTGGTGGATCAAAAGGGGTCCAGGGGAAACAGGAAGGTTCTAAAGGGGGAGGAAGAAGGAAAATCTGGTTCATTGGATGATAATGCATGTCTATTTCCAAAACTTTCAATGCGCATGCATTACGCGTAACACGCCCTCTCTCATGTATTCTTCCTCCACTTCAATGAGTCGTTGTTAAAACACTGTGGAACTTCACCACCCGCATTATTGCTGGCCCACTGTTTGACGAAATGCGTAGCTTAGAAAACAGCAACAACTAATCGGGAATTGACTGATTCAAATGTCTCTGGAATATGATTTTCTTCACATTCTTGTTTGTATGGCCCACGAAACTTAAAGGCTCCTGCGAAATTTTCCCATGATTCATGGAAAAAACTGCTGCAACCAGGCCCCTTTAATTGCGTGGGGGACGAAGACCCTCGCGTGAGGACTGCCATGTTCTTTCATGGAAAAGCCGCCTGTCTTTGAAGATATTCACGTTCCGTTGCACTTTTGGTCCCACAGGATTTATGAAAAAATACAGAGGCATTGATGCTAGTCTCTCGCGGATAGATGATTGACGTAAATGTCCACCAAACAAGAATATAGAATAACTACCGGCATCATAGTATCTTTGACGAAGGAACCATTGAGCCCTTGGCGATGTCATCAGCACGAAATTATGAGACAATTGAAATGATGAAGTGCTGTAGATGGTCCATATAAATTGCCGTCATCGCAGTAGAATAAAATAGTTATCATGAAAAAAAATTCTTACTTGTGTTAACTTTGAGATCATTACGCTCGACATACTTGGATAATTTGCCTACTTGGTACAATGCAAATGATTTAATGATTGGGAGAATTACCAAAAAAATCCTAAACCTATTACAATTGTGCCAATTTAGTCATACACTTTTTTTTTTGGCCAATTTAGTCCTAAACATTTTATAATTGTGCCAATTCAGTTTATCCGACCAAAATTGGCCGGCCAGCGCTGACTTGGACGCAGGCCGAGGACAGCTGGCTGGCGAACGCTAATGTAGCAATTTTTTTAAAATTTTTTTCAAAGTTTTAAATACTTTTTAAATTTTTTAATTCTTTTTTTCTTTTTCTTTTTTCCCCTTCTTCTCCTTCCTTTGGCTGGCCGGCGAGACTCACCCCGCTGGCCACTGACGGCGACCTCGCCGTCGCTGGGCGAGGCTCGCCTTCGCCAAGGCTGGGCGAGGCTGAGCCTCGCCAGATCCGGCGAGCTCGACCCTTGCAGGCCGGCAAGGGCGAGGCCCCGCCGCGCTGCGTAGTGTAGTCGAGGAACCTGCGGAGGAGCTCGATCTCATCCTCGTCGATCTAGAGGCGCTGGAATAGGGGCTTGGCGCCGGGGAGGGCCGCTTGAGCTCGGAGGGGAAGATCGTGCCAACGATCGGGGGGACGGGGGAGGCTGCGGGGGCGGTGATGGCGACGGCAGCCTCGCCGGCCACTGGCAAGGGCGAGGGTTGACCTCGCCCGGTGGGCGGCGAGGCGGCCGTCGCCGCTAGATCCGGGCGAGGCTCGGCCTTGCCCAGCCATGGCGAGGTCGGGCCTCGCTAGATCTGGCGACGGCTGCCTCGCCATCACCTCCGCCAGTGGCCGGCGAGGTGGACCTCGCCAGCCCTCACCTTTGGCCGGCCGGCCAGAGGAAGGAGAAGAAGGGAAAAAAAATTCAAAAAAATTCAAAAATTCAAAAAAAAAATAAAAAATTGTTGGAATCCATTAAAAGCAGCCTGAAGTAAATCAAACCCATTTTGCATTTTTCAGTTAAGCAAAAGAGATGTTAGGCAGACTATACGAGCAAAGGTTATACTTTATGGAATAGCCTTTAATGCTCTGCGGATTTACGTTTTGCTGGTCAAAGAATAGCAGAAAAGCAAATACTTGACTAGATAAAGCTTTCAACAGCTATTTTGAAGCTTGGAAATATTGAAAACATCACATTCGTTCATTTGAAGAAGATCACAAACAGCTCCCTCTCTGTTGTATCAAATTCTCTTGCTTTCCTTTGTGCAAAATTGAGTTAATTCTAATGATAAATCTCTACAGTAGGTGTGAATATCTGTGATCTGGTAAGAGATTGATATAATGTTGTGAGAAGTGCTTGGGTCTGTAGAAACAACTCCATAAAACTTCAGGTAGATGCAGCATATTCAAGTTGTAACATTTAAAGAATTACAAAGCAGATTCCGGCCTTTCTGGAAATGTTGGAGCTGGGAGAGTGGCATAGGCCAAGTGAAAAGGTCGAATTGTTGTAAGCCTAAGTTGCATTTTGATGGTTTTATTAGTGATGGGCTTAAGGCCCGTCCGCCTAAGTTGGGCCCAAAAAGCCTGGCCCACGGGAATACGGCCCGTGGATGGAGGGACATATAAAAGGGAGGAGAGAGAGAGAGAACGTACCTGTTGGAAACAAAAAACGTACGTACGCATCTTTTCCTTTTCTTTCTCTCCTCGCTTTCTCTCCCAAAACAGTGAAGCGAGAAGGCGAATTTGCTTCACCGGATCGAACGGGACCAAGTTTCTCTTCCTCTATCGGCGTCGTGTCTAACTGGGGCTAACAAGGTATGCTCGAATCCGTGGTGTGCTTTAGGATCGGTGATACGTGTTATTCCCGGGCTTCGACTTCCGCATTGATTTAGGGGTTCGATTTAGTGTCGAATCCGGTTTTCGGGGATCCGTTATTCCCAACATTGGTATCAGAGCCCTAGTTCACGTTTTTCTCGACCTGTTTGATGTTTTTTTATTGATTTTTCGCAAAAGCAATTCGGCCGGATCGAGGCGAGAAATCCCGACACCCGAGCGCTGTTCGGCATTTTTTCCGAGTTTTCGTAAGTCTAAATCGAATTATAATGGCATAGGAAGAAATGCGACATCGAGACGAGTCTGGCGATACGTCGAGCGCCGCCGGGAGACGCCGCACGCGCTCGGAAGCGCTGGCTCGCCCAGCGCGTGCGACACACGCGCCGGCCGGCGAACCAACGCGTGCTGACGTCAGCATGACGTCACCCAACGGTCGTAACCGCTGGGGTGACGTCATCGATGACGTCGCACGACGACGGTTGGCGGGTGGCGGTCACCGGCCGGCGACTCCGACCGGAGACCCGACCCGACCCGAACCGCGGACACCCGCACGCGCGCGGCACGTGCCGACCGACGTCGCGTGACATCATCCCGCGCACGCGCGCGGCACGTGCCGTCGGTTCGCTCGAACCGGCCCGACTGGTCCGACCGGTCTGTCCGGTCCGACCGTTCTGTCCGGTCCGACCGGTCCGACGACCGTTGACCTGACCGTTGACTGTTGACCGACGACCGTTGACTTGACCGTTGACCGTTGACCCCCCCCCAAAAAAAAAGGAAAAGAATGTGTTTCTTTTTCAATTAAGTCTATGTGGATTATTTGTGATCCCTTATTTATTCTGCATTTGTTGCAGGAACAGTTCTGCATTTGTTGCACGAACAATGCCTCCCCTGAGGATGCGCACACCTATTCGCGCAGTTACCGATGAACAAAGGGATAGGCTGTCTATGTTGATAGCCGAGCCGATCGATCATCGATGGGAGAGTGGTGACTTAATTGATCACGTCCGGAAGTCAATGGGAAAATTCAACAGGTCATAGTGAATGGTCGTCCTATGCCACGATCGAGAGATGGTGCGATTTTTTATAAACACTCTTCCCCCGAATGGCAAGATGTGTTGAATCGCATATGGGATGTCAACGGAGCTGCTTCATATAAAAAAATTGTGATGGATTTTGTAAATGAATATTACTGCATTGTTACAAGGGAAAAGATCAAGAAATTGAACAAAAGAGGATCTTTCCTAATTCGTGTGCTGTTTTGGTGTTAGATGTATTGGTTGTTTTCTTAGTTAAGTGTGCTTTGTGGACATCTTATGTAATGCTTACTACCTGATTGTTGTTGATGTAGCAACCTATATGTTATTTGTATTATATGAAAGCATTATTATATTGTATGTCAATTATCATTTGTTGCTTTTTTGTTATTGTTGGTTTTGTGGGTAATTAGTGTGGGTAGTTATAGAAGTTTTTGTAACTTCATAGAATTTATTTTGCATAAGACAATTATATTAATGATAGTTTAAAGTTAGGATTTTGGAGGATGATTGGAAACATAGTGACCTTTTGATTCTGAAGCCTTACTTGAAATTATTCATTAATATGATGGGTCTATGCAAATAGGGATGCATAAATGATAGGCATTAATAATTCGTGCATATATGTCTGATGTGTTCAGATCAATGGCTTCAGCCACGAAGAGCATAGTTGCCGAGCTGAACAAAGGTGAAAAGCTCAATGGTGACAACTATGAGATATGGCACATGAAAATCCAATATGTGCTGGAAGAGCAAGAGGCACTTGAGGCTCTTAACCTAATCATGGTAGAACCTGAAGAAGGAAATACTGCACAGCACAAAAGAGATAAGGAAGCTTTTGCTGCATGGAAACAAAAGAACTCTCTTGCTCGCATCACGTTGCTGAGTAGCATGGAAAATGACGTCATGCGAGAGTTTAGGCGTTTTGACAATGCCAAGGAAATGTGGGAGGCATTGGCAGCTAGATTTGGTCATACTTCGGTGACTAGACTGAGACAGCTCACTATTAGGTTTGACTCCTATAAGAAGCCTCATGGTTAGACTATGAAGCAACATCTTAGAAAGATGTCAAACATGATAAATGAGCTGAAAGATGCTGGCCATGTCCTCACAGATGAGCAGCAGGTGCAAGCAGTGATTCGTTCCTTGCCTCAAAGTTGGGAGCATATGAAGGTGCACCTGACCCATAATGAAAATATCAAATCTTTTGAGGATGCAGTGCGCCATCTTGAGCTGGAAGAGGACCGCCTCTTGGCAACTAAGCCAGATGCTGAACTCTATCATGCTAGTTCTAGCTCAAATGGAGCTTCGAGCTCCAAGCGCAAACGTCCTAACTGGCTTGATAAAGGAAAAGGCAAGGAAGAAGGTCCTTCAGGGAAGAAACCCAAATTTAACCAACATGGAAGAGGAAAGCGTCCTCGCATGAAAAAGCTTGCAAGGGTGAAATGCTACAACCGTGACAAGAAGGGTCACTATGCTCGCGACTGTCGTGAGCCAAAGAAGGTATGCACCCCTTGTACCTTTCAGAACTTTGCTTTTGTGTCAAGTTCTGTGTTTTTTAACTGAGTCTAATCCTTTGTGGACTGTGGATTCAGGAGCGACAGACCATGTAGCGAAGGATAGAGGATCCTTCGTGGAATTCCGACGAGTACCAACTGGAACTAAGTGGATCTATGTGGAAAACAACTCCAGAGCTGAAGTGAAAGGAATTGGCACATGCCAACTGAATATGCGTGGTGGACGCACTTTATTCCTACATGATGTATTGTATGCTCCGGAGATTCGTCGGAATTTAGTGTCTGTATTAGTGTTGGTTAAATTAGGTTTTAATATGAACTTCTATAGTAGAGGTGTGAATTTGTTTTTGGATACAAATTACTATGGTTGTAGTTATTTTCTGGATGGTTTCATTGTATTAGATATTGATTATGTTAATGCAAATGTTTGTTATTCCCTTCTCACATCTCCTAATAAATATGATAATGATGTGAAAGTGTGGCATGCAAGACTTGGTCACATTGGCCAACAGCGTATAAATAGACTAGCCAAAGAGGGCTTGTTGGGCAACATTGAAAAAGTCGATTTGCCCATATGTAAGCATTGCCTAGAAGGGAAAACGACAAGGAAACCATTTGGAAAAGGAAAAAGAGCTGAATTTCCTCTGCATTTAATCCATTCTGATGTCCGTGGTCCAATGAATGTGAAAGGAAGGCATGGGGTTGTTTATTTCATCACTTTTATAGATGATTACACTCGATTCGGATATGTCTATTTGATTTCTCATAAATCTGAAGCGATAAGTTGTTTCAAAAGGTTTATGAACCTGGTAGAGAATCAATTAGACAAGAAAATAAAAGCATTAAGATCCGATCGAGGTCGTGAATATTTATCTGATGACTTCAGAAAATTATGTGATGAAAAAGGAATAGAAAGACAGTTGTCTATTCCATATACTCCTCAACAAAATGGTGTTGCGGAGAGAAGAAACAGAACCCTACTGGAAATGGTTAGGTCCATGATGGCGCATGCTAACTTACCTATTACCTTTTGGAGTGATGCGTTGTTAACTGCTGCCTATATACTTAACCGTGTGCCTTCCAAATCAGTTACTTCCACTCCATATGAGTTATGGACAGGTAGAAAACCGGACTTAAGTTTTCTTAAGCCATGGGGTTGTGCTGCCTATACACATGAGTCCTCTCACAAGTTTGGGAAATTGGGTCCCAGAGGAAAGAAGAGTATTTTCATAAGATACTCGGAACACTCGAAAGGATATGTGTTCATAGGTGAGCAGGAAAGTGGGAGTATAACTGAATTTGAATCACGGGATGTCACATTCTTAGAGGATGAATTTCCTAAGAAGGGTGAAATAGGGGAAGATTACTCCCTATTTGAGACCTTGGATCAAGATAATGATATTAGTGGAGTTCGTCCAAGTGGGAGTAATATGAGAAGTGATGAATTGAATTCAACTCATTCTCAATTACAACCACATGATGAGACGACATCATCATTATCTAATCCTAGTAGGAGCATAATGAGGAATGATGTACAAAGTGTACAATCTCCCATACGACGAACAAGTCGCCAAAGTATTCCCCGTCGACGTTTTGGCATTGAAGGGGAAACTTTTATGGTTGCTCCATAAGATGAGGATGAGCCAAGAAATATTAATGAGCCTCTGAATTGCCCTAGTAAGGAAAAATGGATTCATGCAATGGAAGAGGAAATGGAGTCAATGAAATCAAACCAAGTCTGGGAATTGGTTGATCTTCCAAAAGGACGCAGAGCTATTGGGAACAAGTGGGTTCTTAAAATAAAGCGAAAGGCTGATGGCTCGATAGAAAGGCATAAGGCTCGCCTTGTGGCGAAGGGGTATAATCAACAGGAAAGAATTGATTATGAAGATACGTTTTCTCCTGTAGTGAGATTTACCTCAATTCGCATTATTTTGGCAATAGTAGCTAGTATGGATCTTGAGTTACATCAGATGGATGTAAAGACTGCTTTCCTCAATGGAGAATTAGAGGAAGAAATATATATGGAACAACATGTTGGTTTCATAGTGAAAGGCCAAGAAGAAAAGGTATGTCGACTTTTGAGGTCGATATATGGTCTTAAGCAGTCATCAAGACAATGGTATATACGTTTTCATAATGCCATAATGGCATATGATTTTACGATGATTGATGAGGATCATTGTGTATATATCAAAAGATCCAAGGATCAATTTGTGATCATATCATTATATGTTGATGATATACTGATTGCCGGAAGCAATATGGAGTTTGTTAATACTGTCAAGAGTTGGTTGTCTTCCAACTTTGAGATGAAGGATATGGGTGAGGCTGCATACATTATTGGAGTTAAGATTTCAAGAGATCGTTCGAAGAGATCGTTATCTCTTTCACAAGAAACCTATATAAATAAGGTTCTTGAACGATTTCGTATGCAAGATTGTAAACCCATAGACACTCCTATTGCAAAAGGTGAAGGATTGAGCCATAGAATGTGTCCAAGGACTCCACAAGAGAAGGAACAAATGAAACATGTTCCTTATGCTAGTGCTGTTGGGAGCTTGATGTACGCTATGATGTGTACAAGACCCGACATATGTTTTGCAGTTGGAATGGTGATTAGATACCAATCCAATCCAGGTCCAGCACATTGGAAGACCGTTAAGAGAGTACTGAGGTATCTGAAGGGAACTGCTGATTTCAAGTTGAATTACCAAGGAAAGGATCTGCGACTTGAAGGCTATTCAGATTCTGATTGGGGAGGAGATTTAGATGAAAGAAAATCTACCTCAGGATTTGCTTTCTTACTGAACAATGGCGCCATATCATGGAGCAGTAAGAAGCAAACGTGTATAGTCTTGTCCACGATGGAAGCTGAGTTCGTGGCATTATCAGCAGCGGTACAAGAAGGAGTTTGGCTTAAGAAATTTTTGGATCGTTTAGGTGTTAATGAGAAAGTTGCGAATCCATTGTTGGTTAACTGTGATAGCCAAGCAGCTATAGCGTACACCAAAGATCCAAAATATCATGGCAAGACCAAACATATAGATACCAAGTATAACTTTGTCAAGGATATGGTTGCACAAAAGGATGTGAACTTACAGTACATATCTACGCATAGAATGGTAGCAGATCCTATGACGAAGCCAATACCTAGAGATGTGTTTTGTGGTCATGTAAAATCTCTAGGATTGCGTAGAGTCTGATGTACTGGATTGTAATTTCCTTGAGTTGTTCACATTTATGAACTAGTGTTGTTTCATTATTAATGCCTATGAATCTTTGTTTGATCTTTATGCATATTAATGCTCAGTGCATTATTTTAAGTTGAGAAAGTATGTCGGACAGATATAAGATTAGCCCACTCACACGGGTAATCGCCTCTATTTACTGTGTGATAAATAGAGATGAGATTGTTTTAAGCTTATTATCTAGGTGATAATCAAGAGCTAAAGCTTAAAATACGTATGTCGCCTTAACTGGGTGTTAAGATGAGGACATAATACTTACTATGTCCGAAAGTAAAATACCCCACATATTTTACTTTATCTGTCTATGATGCCAGATGTGAGTTCTGATGAATTTTGTGAATGAGTAGATACGTGAACTCAAGTTAGACATTGGGTATGTCTGAACTATCATCTGTACGGTATTGAAAAGTGTAGACATACGCTCCATGGGAAGGAGTTAATACCGTAATACGTATTTCATACTACGTATGCATAAGCTGACCAATAAGAGTGGCAAAAAGTTTGATCTCAACTTTTATGACGTGTGAGACTCTTGAGGAAAAGAGTTCCTCAAATTTTTTAGTGCCCTCATGACTTTTTACTTATTCTCAAGGTTTCTATTTAGTGTTTGCTATCTTAGGATGTTGCCAATGGTCATGAGTTGATTCGATCTAATGGAACATTTCTAGAAAAGCAAGCTGAACTGAAATTGAGAGTTTGAAGGAAAGAGGAAGATCGATTTTGGGGAATCACATTGTAGTTTTGTATTCACTGGTCGACCAATTATGACTGTCTTTGGGATAATTATAATTGTGAATACAATATATATATCATGTTTAAAAGAGATCAAGAGAGATATAAAATGTGATCGATTGATCTAGGGTACTGCATACTAAATCTACTCAAAGCGTGACGCCCATTATGAGCTGCTATATATTCCTAACAGATGTATAGCAACGAGCTCTCAAAGTATGCTGGTCGCACGGATTATTCACCGGTATGAATGTTGAAGAGAGGTAAAGAGAATCCTGTTCGGCCCACCATGTGCGAGTGGGAGATGATGGTTTTATTAGTGATGGGCTTAAGGCCCGTCCGCCCAAGTTGGGCCCAAAAAGCCTGGCCCACGGGAATACGGCCCGTGGATGGAGGGACATATAAAAGGGAGGAGAGAGAGAGAGAACGTACCTGTTGGAAACAGAAAACGTACGTACGCATCTTTTTCCTTTTCTTTCTCTCCCTCGCTTTCTCTCCCAAAACAGTGAAGCGAGAAGGCGAATTTGCTTCACCGGATCGAACAGGACCAAGTTTCTCTTCCTCTATCGGCGTCGGTGTCTAATCTGTGGCTAACAAGGTAAGCTCGAATCCGTGGTGTGCTTTAGGATCGGTGATACGTGTTATTCCCGGGCTTCGACTTCCGCATTGATTTAGGGGTTCGATTTAGTGTCGAATCCGGTTTTCGGGGATCCGTTATTCCCAACACATTTCTTTTATCCCTTAAAACTCTTTCAATCTCTATATGATAGAAGATTGTACTTTCGCCCAAGTCCATGCTTGTACAACACCAGTGCCTCTTTTACGTAATGTCTAGCACTCACGAAAAATATATTCAAGTTTGCTAGAACAACCAATTCACTCTCTCGTGGTTATTCGTTTGCTCGTGCCTAATCCATTTCAATATTGAATGCAAAATTTGAGTACACAAATTATGGTGTGTAAAATTATAATTCTTGCAAAGTATATAAGCGGTAAAAAAGATGTTTGCACTGAGATGCTAACTAAAAAACTTTGCAGATTCCTTTGAGTGAAAATGCATCTACTAAATTCTGTGGTAGTCAGAAATTGCTAATCCGTGTTATGTTGCCCATTACATCCTTGGCTAGTAAACAAGAAATCTAATCAAATCATATAATTAAAGATATGAAATTAATCCAAAAAAGATAGCTTTATTTTATAAGATTGAGTTAATGGAACATAGATGATATTGCCTAATTTGAATCCAAGGAAAATGATGTGCAGAATACATTTACTCAAGTTGATTTTGTACAAAATATTCCATGTCGCTTGACTATGGGATGAATTTAAGTATTTCATTTCTGGCATTTTATGGATCTCCGTACAAGGCTAGACTGTTGTTTCTCCGGATGTAATCCAATGTCAGAAGTCTAGTGATTTCCTTGAATAGTCTTTATTTGGCTGAAATTTTTTTGATTGCTTATGAAAATTTCTAATGCTTTCGGGCAATCATTGCTGTCCGGCGCTTCAAAATATTTTTGTTTCCTCAGTTCGATATAGTTCTGGGTAGAGAATCTGCTGAAGTGGAGGTTTGTGGAACCGGAAAAATACTTCTCTGCCTCACTACACTATCCATCAGACATCATCTCCTCAAAATAACTCAGGCCAAAATAAACTCCCGATTCACGCTCAAGCGCATGCACAGCTTCTTTGCAGAGAGAAGTTGTCCTCAATTTAGCCAGTAATCTCAGTAGGCACACAAATATTAGCAGTAATGTAATTCCAAAGCCCGCATCCGAAAAGAAAATTAACATTTCTTAGCCCATAAATTTTAATTTGAACCATTCAAATCGGTCTTCATGCGTAGTGAATTTTCCAATTTATTCGTTATATGCACTGTACCAGCGAAAACAATAGAATTAATAAAGAAGATGGAGAAGCCAGCACCTTGAAGGAGACATATTAAAGAAAATCATGATAAAAAAAAACTTAGCATGTCGAAATACCTTAAAAACCAATTCGAAATGTTCAAGAATCGGGATGGCTCGCTGAAGCTAACGTGTTGATGATGTCAGCAATACGCATGAAGGAGTTTTTGGTGTGTGAGTTGCGTGGATCTGAGGGCAGCGGTGTGCGGTGGCATGTGAGGCGCATGCGGCGGTGAATCGCGAGGAAATTTCAAGATCTAACTTGTTTGACGGTGGCGAATCTGATGGGGTATTTTTTTTCCTTGAAAGGAAAGTGTCAAAACAGCACTCAACAGCAACGAATTTGGTGGATACAGACAAACTACACAGGCGCTCAAGCGAGAATAGAAAGTTAATTTTGGCTGTGAGTTATTTTGAGGAGCTAACACTTGAAGGGGATTGGAATGAGGCTGATAAGTTTTTTTTCTCCAATTTCACAGAGATCCACATCAATATTCATCACCCGGATCTATTTTGATCTGAGAAAACAAAAATGTCTTGAAACGCCGGACAACAATGATCGCCCAAAAGCATTAGAAATTCTCTAGGGGTGAGCGGTTCCAGGTTCCGGTTCGGTTCCGTCTGGAACCTGGAACCTACCCTCGGGTACAGGTTCCTCAAAATGAGGAACCTGGAACCTACCCGTGGAAACCGAGAACTTGGAACCTACCCCTGTCACAGGTTCCGTGGTCGGTTCCAGTGTTCCAACAGGTTTTTTTTTTTTTTTTTTTTTTCAGATTTGAACTATAACATATGCGCACATTACCCAAAAAAAAAATATAACGTACGCGCACGTTACCAAAAAAACTATAACGTACGCGCACGTTACCAAAAAAAAAAAAAAAAAAAACTATAACATATGCGCACGTTACCAAAAAAAATATAACGTATGCGCACGTTACCAAAAAAAACTATAACGTGCACGCACGTTACCAAAAAAAAAATATAACGTATGCGCACGTTACCAAAAAAACTATAATGTACGCGTATACTACACGGTAACTTCCCATTGACATGTTATCTTAATACATTAACTTCGCACTGCACAATAATAATAGAATATAATTAGAAATTTCAAAACAAATAGCAAACTAGAAAGTAGAAATAAAACACCACTAGAACAAGAATGTCTAGAGGTACAAGTTTTGAAAACAATTTCGATTAAACCCTTAAATAAACTCAGAAAATTCTGAAATTTGGACACGTTGTATTTAAGACCTAGAGGTACAAGTTTCATGAGAAATTGTAGTCCAATTCGTTCTGAATTAAAAGATAAAATCGATTTACTTTTCCTATTCTCTACTTGCACAGTTTTTGAAACATTTTTGGTTAAATAGGCAAATGAACTACAAAAATTACAAAATTTAAATATGTTGTAGGGAAGACATGAAGAGAGATATTTCATGCAGAACACATTTCCAAAAGAACCTCATACAAAATGATATAGTCCACGCATTGCAACTTACAAGATCCGAACACATCAGATTGCACAGTTTTAGAAACATTTCCGATTAAATACCCAAATGACCTTAAAAATTATGAAATTCGACTATGTGATAGCCAAGACCATAAGGTAGATACTTCATGAAAACATCGAAGTCAAATTCGTCCTAGATAATTAAATATGGACGGTTAAAATCCCTGTTCGTAGTACCGTAATTCCAGATCTAACCATCTCCAAAGGACCACGATTTCACCTACCTATTCTTGTTTGTTTTCTCTAAATTTTTGATATGTTATACCTCAGGATGTCCTTTACAACTTTTGTTAAGAAACCGAAGTGAAATTTCGACAAAAAGATTGCCTTACAGTCCATGCATTCATCAAAGGTCGGTCCCAAAATCTCCAGATCCAGTCTTTCCAAAGAATAACGATTTCACCCACTTATACTTGTTTGTTTTGTCCCAAATTTGAGTATGTTATACTCCAAGAAGTCCTTTACAACTTTCATTTAGAGGCCGAAGCCAAAATTCAACTAGAACATCACATACAAGTCACTAGAACATCCAAGGTCGAGCTTTTTCTGCCCTAAGTAACCGGTTCCGGTTCCGGGACTGGTTCGGTTCCGGTTCCGAAACAGGTTCCGGTTCGAAACCGGTTCCGGTTCGGTTCCGCTTGGAACCAGGAACCGGAACCGGAACTCCCGGTTCCCAGAAAAAGGAACCGGAACCGGAACCGGTCCCCTTGGAACCGGGAACCGAACCGGACCCTCCTCCGGTTCGGTTCCGGTTCCCGGGTAACCCGGGAACCGCGCTCAGCCCTAAAATTCTCACAAGCGATTTAAAAGTGTTCCAGCCAAACAAAGACTTATTGAAGGATATGACTAAACTTTAGACATTGGATAATGTCCCGGAAAACAACAAACTCGCCATGTGTGAAGATACACAAAATGTGATAATTATGGCTTGAGAATCCCCAACGTAAACAACATCTCGACATGTAGAGCTCCCTTCTACCCTATGGTAGTTCTTCTTCACCAAACCCTCATACCCACAGTCGACCTCCATCGTACCTTCGTCACCATCTAAATTATTCGAAGCTTCTCCCAATTTAGCCATGGCTTTCATCCGCTCGGCCCACCCAATTCATCTTTGTTGTTTCCGCCCACAATCTTTTGTTCCTTGACCCCTAGTCCATGCTCGGCGAACTTCTTCCCAATTGGTGATCCTGATTCTCCCAATTGCCCTAAATGGCTGAATCCCGCCAATTTGGCCGACTTACTTGTGTTGTCCTTTGCCCACAATCTTGACTAGGCCTATCTTTTTGCTTCGCATGGTTGCTTCCTATTTGGTTTGGCCTTTTTTGGTCATTTTCCCATGTTTACTGCATGCGACACACACCAAATACCTACCCTTCTGCCTTCTTGCTTGCGGCATGCTTGCTGATGGACTGTACTAGCCAGGAAGAAGATGCCCGTCTCGCTGCTCTCTGCAACAAATTGGGTTGACTCTGGTCCGAACATGAAGTCGATGTGTGGGATGAAGTGGCCCCTGCAGAGAAGTTAGAAGAATGTAAACTAATCTTGGTGGGTAAACTTCTCTCTAACCCCTCTATTAATTTCCAAGCATTTCAAAATACACTGAAAAGAGCATAGCGCAATGACCAAGTCGAAATTTCTCAACGTGAAGCGGGGCTATATGTGTTTAAATTCAAATCGGAAGGAGAAAAATAGAGGGTTTTAGACAATGGTCCTTGGCTATTCTCGAGCCACCTTGTTATTGTGAAGCCTTAGGTACCAAACACTCCACTACATTGCTATGACTTTACAACTTATGCCTTTTGGGTGCAAGTTTTTGGGCTTCCCCTGGAAAGATGTACATAGGATATGATAAGTAAAGCTATGAGAAATATTGGTAAGGTGCAGGAAGTAAAGATTAAGAATAAAGAAGGCACAACACTACGGGCAGGGAGGGCTAGAGTGGAAATCAAATTGCACGAACCGCAACCTGGCAAGCTAATCAGATTAGAAGGGAAGAACATATGGCTCGACTTTTGCTATGAACACTTATCCCACTATTGCTACTCATGTGGCATTCTTAACCATTATGCAATGTATTGTAAAGATATCCCCTTTGATGAGGCAAAAATGGAAGGTAAAGACAAGTTATATTATGGTCAATGGCTACGGGCTGAAGTCCGAGAACACAGCCCGTTTTGGCACGCTTTTTATGAGGCGCAACCTAAACAAGATGAAGTAGAAGAGACCATACCTGAAACTCCTCAGGATTCGACTCTTTTACTCCCTATTGTTCCTCACAGCACTAGCCAGCAACAAGCCATCATGGAAGTCAGCATAGCACAACCTGTTGATCATACTACAGCTCCAATCCTGAGGCGTGCAATTATTGATGATTCTCCACAAGAAGATGTAGCGCATAAGTTGAAGTCCCCCACATAAGTTGAAGTCCCCTGTACTGGACCAGCATGAAATGATAAGAGATTTAGAGGTAGGCTCCTCCAAAACGAAGAAACTAAAGAGTACCAGAATGCATACTAAAGTGAGTCCCCTCAATAAAGCTAAAAGGTATGCTCCTTATGAATCGCGTTCTTATCTAAACGAAGGCCTTGATGAATCTCATCTTATGGATACCCCGATATTTGAGGCTAACGGGGTAGGTAATTGGGCTGTGGTGGCTTGCCCAAAAAAGCCACCAAGTGACAAATGAAGCTAATTAGCTGAAACTGTCAAGGACTGGGCAATCCCCTGACAGTTCAAGCGCTAAGAGCCCTAGTGGTCCATGAAAGGCCCGACGTAATATTTTTGATGGAAACAAAAAACTAGGATATAGTGATCTAGAAAATTCAACGGAGGTTGAAATACCCAAATTGTTTTGTGGTGAGCCCAATGGGTTTAGGGGATGGTGGTTTTCTGGAATGATCAAGTCTCATTGTGTGTTGAGAGACATACTACACATTTCATTGACATGATATGCATTGTTGTATCAACTGGAAACCCAATGAGACTTACTTGTCTTCATGCACTCGCGGTATATCAACAACGACAGCAACTATAGGTAGATTTGAGACACCTCAGTTACTCTAATACCGTACCGTGGGTGTGCATTGGAGACTTTAATGAGATTATATATCATTGGGAGAAAGTGGGTAAAAGGTTAGCTGAGCCCTACAAGTTGCACTCTTTTCGGGAATTTATAAATGAATGTTCGCTAATGGATATGGAGAGCAAGGGTTGTGCATTCACATGGGTGAACAATAGAGGTGGTGAGGATGTGGTAAAAGAAAGACTTGATAGGATGCTGTGCACCATGGAATGGCGATTGTCTTACCCGGAAGCCAAAGTTTTTGCCTTACCCGCTCTGGGTTCTGATCATAGCCCGCTTTTATTGCCTACTAACCTCAACCCACCAAGAAGGCGGAAGACTTTCACTTTCGAAGCCTTCTAGATCCAAGATCAGGATTGCCGCAAGATTGTTGCAAATGCTTGGGCCTCTTTACCGCTAATTGACTCCTCTCTCCCTCGCAAGCTTTGGATTACCTCTTTGGCGCTCGCTAGGTGGAGTAAATCAAAATTTTCCAACGGTCATCATCAGCTTCATATGTTACAGCAGCAAATTCAGCAATTTATCAATAACCCCAATCGCAACTATGATAAAGCATGGGTAAATCGTCTCAAAGATGAAGTCTAACACTTATGGAAATAGGAGGAACAATATTGGGTGATGAGATCACGCATCAACTGGCTGAGATGGGGGGACAAGAACACAAAGTTTTTCCATGCGACTACTATACAACGGCAACAAAACAACTGAATCAGTATGATACAGGATGAACATCAAGGGTGGATTCGAGATTCCAATCAACTGAAGAATATAACGATGGATTTCTTTCAAAGCCTTTATAGCTCAGTGGGCTACCGTGATTATGGACCTATTCTGACACAATGTCCCCAGGTTGTTATGGAAGAAATGAATACAGCTTTAATAGAGGTCTCTCAGGAGGAAGTCAAGCAAGCAACATTTCAATTAGGGGCTACTAAAGCCCCGGGACCCGATGGGTTGAACGGGTTGTTCTATCAAACTCATTGGGACATTCTATAGGAAGATATATTTATCTCGGTGCAAGACTTTTTCATTTCAGGTGTGCTGCCCCCAGATTCTAATAGAACACTTATTGCTCTGATCCCAAAGATATCGCATGCTGAGAGGTTAGATCAATATTGACCTATTAGTCTCTGCAATTTTATCTATAAAATAATATCCAAAGTGCTAGCAAATTGCTTGAAACCATGGTTACCTAAGTTGATTTCAATGGAACAAAGTGCCTTTGACTGGCAAACAAATACAAGATAACATTCTGGTTGTCCAAGAGGTCCTACATCAGCTAAAAATCAGGGCAAGAAAGAAAAAATTTCAGATAGTACTAAAGCTGGATATGAAAAAAGCATATGATAGGGTTGAGTGGGATTTTCTGCAGGCCTATCTTCGACAACTGGGATTTCATGGTAAATGGGTACAGTAGGCGATGCAATGCATTACCACGGTCTCCCTCAGTGTTAAATTAAATGGTGAACCATTACGCTATTTCCATCCAACAAGGGGGCTCAGACAAGGCGATCCCCTCTCTCCATACATGTTCATCCTTTTGGCTAATGTCTTATCTATCCTTATCCAGCAAGCCGTCGACATGGGAAATCTAACGGGAATCAAATTTAACAGGTGGTGTCTTACCCTATCTCATCTTTTTTTTTTACGGATAATGCAATATTTTTCTTAGATGGCCAGCTCCTAGAATGCCAAAATTTAACGAACATATTGCAACAATACTATTTAGCCACGGGCCAAGTAGTGAATAGAAACAAATCAGGACTCTTTCTCAGTAGAGCTTGCCCTATTAGTTTAAAGCAAAACCTGGCTAGAGAATTGAGAGTACTTGTGCTTGAAAAAATTGGCAAATACTTGGGTATACCGTCTGATTGGGGGGTTTCTAAAAAAGATATGTTTGCTTGGATTTTGGGGCGGGTTAATGCAAAGCTGGCAGGGTGGAAAGAGAACTTCATATCTAAAGGAGGGAAGGAAATCTTGTTAAAAACGGTGGTACATGCACTCCCACAGTATGCCATGTCGATATTTAAGCTTCATGTCTCTATCTGTAATTCTATTGAGCAGAAAATAGCCAAGTATTGGTGGCAAAATAATTGTACTAGGTCCGGGTCTACTCTTAGGCAGAGATTCCATTTTACATAATGGGCAGAGGATACGGGTCCACGAGGACAAATGGCTACCAAGAGGAATCATTGGCGGGCCAGCACCTAGAGGAGAGCCCGAGATGGTGGCTAGCTTTATAACTCAAGAACATAATACTTTGAATGTTCCTCTACTCCGAAGTAACTTTGATGACCAGACTGTAGAGGACATTGTCGCCATACAGCTATGCTCTGCTTCCAATACAGATCAACTTATTTGGACAGGGACGCAGACAGGACTTTATATAGTGAAAAGTGGCTATACTTCCCGCAGACAAACAGCTCACAACATTGTTAGCACCCATGCATCCACATCCTACCAAACGCCACCCCTATTATGGCGACAGGTTTGGAAAGCGAAGACCACCCCCAAACTTCGAAACTTCCTGTGGTCATTATGCCACAATGCGCTCTCTACAAAGGACAACTTATTCCGACGACACATTATCCCCGACCCAATATGTCAGCTCTGCCATCCCATCTCCCCGAAACTACCGAACATCTATTTCTACTCTGCCCATGGACACAGGGTATTTGGTCCCACCCCAAAGTCAAGATAGACATATCAGCTTACAACACACATCGAATGGACGCTTGGCTAGTAGATCTAGTTGCGAGTAGAGCCGGCTCATTTGATCTGGAGACCATTGCATCCCTTCTTTGGTAGATCTGGAAAGCACGAAACCACTTCATCTTCCGACAACAACGCACAAACCTCAAACAGATTGTGGATCTAGCTTTCATAAATGTAGTGATTACCCTTCATACACTGTAGCTGGCGTCGGACACAAGGCACCCTTTGCTAAACCCTCATCGACTGTGGATTCCCCCGGAGCCTAACACCCTCAAAATCAATCTTGATGGGGCTTTTCCCACAGCAGGTCACACGGGGGCCATTGCATGTGTTTGCAGAGATCACTTAGGCACCATGATCGACGGTTTCTTCAGCATTGTCCAAGCATCCTCCCCGCTGCAAATAGAGTTTCAAGCTCTAATACTCACTCTCCAATATTTGCTACAGAAAGGAAAAGAAGACGCTCACTTGCTGGTTGAATCTGTCTGCCTCGTGATGGTAGAAACTGTGAACGATCGCCGGTTGCCGCCATGGGACTATTGACGCTATGGGATTGTCGAGCCCTGTTCGTGGACAGTGCCTCGCTGATCCTCCGTTTCCTTAATATGCGCATACGAGATTGTAGACGTGAAGCCAACTTTATAGCTGATTGGGCTGCCAAGGCCCATGGCCATGGAACCCTGTCTCCAAATTGGGCCTTTTCACCTCCCCAAATTCTCTTGGATATGCTATGTACTGAAGCCCTAACTAAGGGTTGTAATATTTTACCTACTTGAATGAAATGCTACGTCTTCAGACCCAAAAAAAAGAAGAAGATACACAGAATGTGAGAGGTGTAATCATGTGAGATATTTCAGCAGATTTGATGTTCGACTCGTGAGAATTAGAACAAAAGGATAATTGACATAGAAGTAAGAGCAGAGAACAAGATTCGGACTAAGTCTGTAATTCAATTTTACCAAAACTCAATTGAGGGCCTAACATTGGTCTTGGCTTTCTATTTATAGTGCGTCAACTTTTGAGAAGGTTTGAGTACCTTACTCAAAATAAGTTTTAGTAACACCATTATGATATTGGATCCAAATTCGGAGTATGCTAGTGTCATCATCGCTTTTGTTCTTTCAAGTGCAGATCTTTCCTATGCATTTAAAACTAAATCCATGCATTTGATACCTACCCATTAGTGTAAACAACAACTTTTTAAATTTACTACAATTGTGTGTGTTTCAATTAGGTCTTGAGTCGATTTCTCTCTCAATATGTAGAGCCTTTCTACCTCCATGGTAGCTTCTTCTCCACCCATCCCCAACAAAACCGCGTATCTCTTGAAGATTTCTCACTGGGAAGCCCCAATTCCAGTTGTGACCAGTGTAGATTTCTCTCTCACATACCCATAATCTTCATAAAATCGCACCACCCATTTCCTATTTTTTCGCCTCTTACCCAAACATCCCAGCCAATGTTTTTCTACTACAGGTCTTTCCAATTACAATCTCAAGTTTCAGTATCAGATTCTACAAATTCCCCTCTCAATCCTCATTCGTTCATCCAATCGTGTTTTTACCATCGTCTGATGCTACAATTCTCGGCCATCTTCTCTTTTCTGTTTCTGTATGTCAAACTTGCCTGTTGCGAAGGATGCCCTAGCTCTTCCCTTTCGAATTAGTTCCTCTGGGTTACTGAAAGATGTTGCTCTGAGCCTTGTCGAGGTCCCTTTAGGTGTGCGGACTTGAATTATCCTCAATCCTCGGATTTGTATGTCGAGTTGTGCTTGAGCTTCAATGATTTGCCCAGCCAGCAAAGAGGAGACTCGTTTGGGTGCCCTATGCACTCGCCTAGGCCATCTATGGTCAGAATAGCAAGTGGAAGTCTGGGACGAAGCTGCACCACCTGAAACATTAGAGGAATGTCGCTTAACCTTGGTCGGTAAGATACTCACCAATCCTTCGGTTAATTTCCAGGTGTTAACACCTAAATTTTGGCGACCCATTTAGTCATTTATTGTATTAAAAAATTAGGGATTAATTTTATCCCTGAAAAAATAGTTAATTGCATAGCTTATAGTTTTAGGTGCATTTATTTTAATTTGCATTCACATTGGGCCGGTGATGGATGGGTTAGAATTAATGCTTCAGAAAATTTAATTTGATGAGTCGGGCTAAGCCCACGAAGAGAGCAAATTGGCCCAAGCCCATATCCCTGGGGAGATTTTATGAATTTATCTTTGTGAGATTTCAATTCAAAAGCAAATATTGCGTTTGGAAAGGCAAATATTACGTTTGGAAAAGAAATTTTTGTGGATATGATTTTGGAAAATTAAAAACCCTAATCCGTGGCCTATAAATAGATTAATACGCGTAGGATTTTGGGAGGGCCACATTATATTGAATACGCAGCCTCATGGAGTCAAAAATTTCCTAATATTAGATACACAGAGAACATACGAGAGACAGAGAGGATTCGGAGAGGAAAACATGGCCATTGAGAAGTACACGTGAGAAAAGTCAATGAGAGAGCTTCTCTCTCGGCCAAGGCTTGGCCGAGAGATCCTTTTTGCCATGCTTGCTGCCTCTCACGCCGCATGTGCCGATCCGTGACGCGAGCTTCAACGTGAACTCGCTACGGGTCCTATCGCCAAAGCCTACTCTAGTAACGCCGTTGATCCTTGACGGCAACCGCCATCGCAAGTGTGCCGTGACACATCTTGGCATCAAACACTGGAGTTGCAGCCTTTTTGCCGTTGTCTACGTTGACGCATCGGTTTGCTAGCTTATGTCCAGAGCCCATAACGACAAGTCACCAAAATCCCAGACGACATCCTTCGTATATACCGCGTCCTAGGTTTTATCACGTCAGCCCAGCAGCAAGCCGACGTGCATAGATTTGTGGAGAACCCCACTGAAGCACCACAAACTACTTGGTGACAAAAATCGCTGGAAATTTGGGGAGCAAGGCGCTGAAGCGGTGATTTTTGGCTTGGTTTGTCAGTCCTTGTAGCGAAACCAGAATCTCCAGCAATTCCAGGCCAGTGAGCAACTTCCAGCAAAGTCCAAGCACTGCTCAGCGAGACCCAGATTTCCCATTGAATTTTATCTGAATCCAGCGAGCGAAGCCATTCAAAATTTCTCCACCGTCTGGACCTTGAGGAGGGTACACGTAGCAAGGGAATCTCCATTGAGTCATCATCCTCCACCATAGATCTTGGTGCATATATATGAAAAGAAAACAAAGAAAGGTTTACACCTGCTCCTAATTGTCTTTGCAAGTTCCTAGTGTTGCAGGCATTCCGAGAAGTCTCTGCCGTAAGGCTAGGAGTTAGCCGTGCACCTCCCCACCGCCTCGTGAGCCATCACCTGTCTCAAATCATCGAGGCATCACCGTGAGTCCACCATCTCGGCTGCTGTCCAAGTGGAACCACCGTCTGCAGCGGATCGCCACCACAATCCACTGCTAGTCGTCATCCACCACCCTGTTGCCCACCGATTGTGATCCCCGTCCGATTGTGCAAAGTTCAAATTTGGAAATCAATATTCGGATTAGGTAAAAATTTCGTTTTATTTGATTTCCGAATATTTCGTTTCCTTATTTGAAATATCCGTTGATGCACATGATGGAAATTCCCGATACGTTATGATATCCGTAATTTCGAGTGGCCTTTTAAATTAGGAAATTTTCCTAATTTCGCAACGTGCATATGATTGTGGATCCAATTTCATGCTCGAAATACGACCCGCAATCGCACGGAAAAATCACAAATCCGATCTCATGCTCAAGATATGATTCGTGATTTTATTTAAAAATTGGCCGATCCAATCTCATGCGCGAGATACGATTCGTCAATTTATTTCCAAAATTAAATGGACATGGATGATATCTTGCTTGATTTGTTGCTATGCTATTCTCGATGCCTTTATTTGATTGCTCCCGTAAAGGAAAAACCCAAAAAAAAAAAAAAAAATTTGAGTTAGGTTAAATGCATGTTAGGATATTACTAGTTTTAAGGTTATGTTGCATGTTTAGGATAGGAAATTTATTTCGAATTTCTTAAATAAAAAGACCAAAAACATTAATTTAGGATATCATCTTCTTCTCATTAATTTAAATTGCACGTTTAATTATTTGGCAATTTTAATTTCGAATTTCATAAAAAAAAAAATCAGAATTAGAGCATTCTTTGCACTTCATTGCATATTATGATGGATTGCATGCTTATTAGGAAAATAAAAATCATGTGCACGTCATATAGAATTAGGTTCATACAATGCATGTCATTTAGTGATTTTTGTTAGGTTCATTTAATTAGAAATTACCCGTCATTAGAATTAGGTCATTAGATTAATTTAGATTGCATATTTAAGTGTTGCATTTCTTTAATTTCAAATCTCATGGAAAATACAAAAAAATTATTTTTTAGAATAAATCCATCTCATGCTTCAGGATAGACTACATGTTTATTTATGTCATATCGCTTAGGTCATATAGCTAAGTCATGTTGCCATGTCATATCATTTCATGTTAAATTAGTAGCATGCATTACATAAAGCATGATTCTCATTAATTAAGTGAAAACAAAAAAAGAAATTGCGTGTTAATTAGAAATCATACTTAGGACTGTTGATGTGAACTCTGATCTAACAATGCAGATGCTTTCGTTGCCATAAGGTAAGTCCTGCAATTTATTTATTGCTTTACTTGGGTGCTAAATTGGTGGTTTGCGCACCTGCATGAACATCACATATGTTAGTGAGGCAAATTAAAATTAATTCAAGTTGTTTGCCAAACATTTTTCAAAATAAAAGAGAAAGGTACCGAAAGGGCATTAGAGAAATCTAGCGTAACCAAGTCCCCGAACTCATAAATCTCTAGTTCGTAAGAGTAAAGTAAATCTCCCATTACCTTACTTGGGTTTCTAATCGACCCACCAAAAATAGATTAGTGGCAACTCCTAATTGAAAATCAATTGCATGTTAAGAACTTGAACCTAAGTTGCGAATTGGTATGGGCTTGGGAGAGCCCGAGTTAAGTTTAGGCTTAACAATCCATTAGCCAAACCCTAGGTGGTTTACACTCGAAAATTTGGTCGTGACACTAGGCATTTCAAAATACTATGAGACGTGCATGGCGAACTGATATAGTAGACATCTCCTAAGGAGAAGCTGGTTTATATATAGCCAAGTTTAAAACAGAGGAAATTAAGCAGAGGGTTCTTGAGAATGGACCTTGGTTATTTGCCAATCATTTGGTTATCTTGAAATCTTGGATCCCGAACACACCACTGCACTGCTATGAATTTCATACCTGCGCGTTTTGGGTCCAAGTTTTCGGATTACCTCTAGAACGTTGTACAGAGACTATGATTACAAAAGCAGTATCACATATAGACAGGGTGATAGAGGTTAAAGTAGAGCATAAAGATAGATCTACTCTTCAATCAGGTCGGGCTCGTGTGGAATTTAACCTACAACAGCCCCTCAAAACAGGGCTCCTAATCAAGGTGGAGGGGAAGAACATTTGGTTGGATTTCAGATATGAAAGGCTGTCTCATTATTGTTATTCATGTGGAAAACTTGGACACTACGCTATGTCCTATAAAGATTTTCTATATGATGAGAGCAAAATGGATGGGAAAGAGAATCTATTATATGGTGCTTGGCTACGAGCAGAGGTTAAGGCACCAAGCCCTTTCTGGCGTACCTTTTACGCATTGGATCACCCTCAGGATGATGCTGCTGAAACCATTCTTGAGACCCCGCAATCCTCATATGCTATGATCACTATCCACGAACCTACTGCTTTTGTACCTGCAACTCAAGAACAGAAAGATAAAGGCAAACAGACTCTAGAGACTCCCATGACTAACCCACCTATCATATTTGCCAAACCACTCAAGCGGCAGACACTGGTTGAGGAATCTTCGACAACCAATTTCCCATAGCACAAGCTCCCTACCTATCAATAGCACATCACATCTCTTGAAAGTGCAGTTGCTCCACTTCAGTCAAAGAAAGTTAAAAGCCCACGCCTAAATACGAGATCAGGCCCAATTAAGAAAGCCAAGAGAATTATTACCTCTGATGTTTGCTCTCAACTTCAACAGTGACTTGATGAATCAATGTTACAAGAGACCCCTGTCCATGAAGTCGATGCTTCTGCATGTTGGGCCCTGGTGGTTGGCCCTAAAAAGCCACCAGGTGAACAATGAAGTTAGTCTGTTTAAACTGTCAGGGTTTGAGCAATTCCCTGACAGTTCAAGCACTAAAGGTCTTAGTGACCCAGGAAAAGCCCGAAATTTTGTTTTTAATGGAAACAAAAAACCAGGAAACAATGCTACTTAACTTACAACGGAAACTTAGATTCTCAGATGTTTTTATAGAAAATCCAGTTGGATTGGCAGGAGGTTTAGCACTATTTTGGACTGATCGAGTGACCTTGAATGTAGCTCATCACTCTTCGGCAATGCTTGACTTGAAATGCACAGATTTGGAAGAAGGAATCACAATGCGTCTCACCTGAATACATGCTCCAGCTAGTTATCACCTTCGGCAACATTTTTGGGCTGAATTAAGACAAACCAGTACACTGCAAAACTTACCTTGGCTATGTGCAGGGGACTTCAATGAAGTTTTGTACCCATGGGAGAAAGTTTGGAAGCGACCAGCTGAGCCTCATCGCATCACTTCTTTCCACGAAGTCCGTAATGATTGCTCCCTTTTGGACCTTGGCAACAAAGGCTATGCTTTCACCTAGACGAACAATAGAAATGGGGAAGACATTGTGAAGGAAAGGATAGATCGCATGCTCTGTACAAAGGAATGGAGAGTTACCTATTCCCTTGCTGAAGTGTTCGCTCTTCCAGCTCTTAGATCTGATCATAGCCCACTCCTTTTGAACACTGTAGCAGCACATTGACCTAAAAGGCACCGATCTTTCTATTTTGAAGCCTACTGGTTACAAGATGTAAAGTGTCAATTCACTATTGCAACTTCTTGGAATACTCATCAACTTGGACAATGACTTTTCCCCAAAAGCTACGTGCTGTCTCCAACGCTCTCTATTAGTGGAATCGATCTAAATTCACCAATGCCAGACTTCAGATTAAGACTCTCAAGAATCAGCTTCAAATCCTGACGAATCAGCCTACAAGCCACTCTGATAAGGCCGTACTGAATGACCTAAAAGAGAAAATTCATCGATTATGACAACAGGAGGAAAGTTTCTGGGCAAAGAGATCTAGAATCAATTGGCTTCGATGGGGGGATAGGAACACAAAGTTTTTTCATACAACTACCATTCAACGACGACAACACAACAGGATTAGTATGCTGTTTATGCTGATCAGAATTGGGTACGTGACCCTAAACGACTAAAAGAGATGACTTCTACTTTTTTTCAGGAGTTTATATACATTTGCAGGAAATAAAGACTATAGGCCAACTCTTAGCCTATGCCACCATATCGTGACAGCAGAGATGAATGCAAGTTTAATCACAGAAGTCAGTCCTGAGGAAATCAAAACAGCAGTTTTCCAATTAGGGGCAACAAAAGCACCCGGCCTTAACAGGTTGAATGGTCAGTTTTATCAAACCTACTAGGATATTTTACATGACGATATCTACAATGCTGTTCATCAATTCTTTCAAACAGGGGTATTGTTACCTGAATATAACCTGACCTATATCTCTTTGATCCCAAAAATCTCACACCCTAAAAGATTGGATCAATTTCGCCCTATTAGCCTTTGCAACTTCATCTATAAAATTATATCTAAGATACTAGCTAACTGTCGAGGTTGGGACACCTGGAGTGCCATAACTTGGCACGGAGAGACACTTAAGTGCCATAACTTTAAAATGGTACACTTGAGTGCCAATATCGGAGTAAAATGAGACACTTAAGTGCAACTCCGGCAAAAATCCGGCCAAATGGCTGACGTGGCCATTTTCCGACGAATTTGGTCCAAAACGGCGTCGTTTTGCACGCTGACGTGGTAGAGAAAATGCAAAAACGACGCCGTTTTGTGTCTACGTGTAAATATTAATATAAAAATTAATTAAATTAGATTTAAAATTAATTTTATTTAAAATATTCAAAAATTAAAAAAATTAAGAAAAATTTAAAAATTAAGAAAATTTAAAAAATTTAAAAAATTAAGAAAAATTTAAAAATTTTTAAAAATTAAGAAAATTTTAAAAATTTTTAAAAATTAAGAAAAATTTAAAAAATTTAAAAAATTAAGAAAAATTTAAAAATTTTAAAAATTAAGAAAATTTTAAAAATTTTAAAAATTAAGAAAAATTTAAAAATTTTAAAAAATTAAGAAAAATTTCAAAATTTCAAAAAATTAAGAAAATTTTAAAAAATTTTAAAAATTAGAAAAATTTAAAAATTTTAAAAATTAAGAAAAATTTTAAAAATTTAAAAAATTAAGAAAATTTAAAATTTAAAAATTAAAAAAAAGGGGGGGGAGGTCGAACGGGGCGGCAGAGGGCGAGCCCTCGCCGCCGCCACCTCCCCCGCCGTCGCCGGAAGGGCGGCGACGGAGGGGGAAGGTCGGCCGGGGTCGCCGCCCTCGGCCAACCGACGACGAGGGCCCGTGAGCCCTCGCCCAGATCTGGGGTGAGGGTCGCAGCCCTCGCCGCGATCCGGCGAGGGCTCACGGGCCCTCGCCGTCGGTCGGCCGGGGGCCGGCGACCCTGGCCGACCCTCCCCCCTCCGTCACCGGCCCTTCCCGGTGACGGCGGGAGAGGCGGCGACGGCGAGGACTCACCCTCGCCCGCCCCGTTCGACCTCCCCCCCCTTTTTTTTAAAAATTTTTCTGAATTTTTTAAATTTTTTTATATTTTCTTAATTTTTAAAAATTTAAAAATTTTTCTTAATTTTTTTTTTAATTTTTTGAATATTTTAAATAAAATTAATTTTAAATCTAATTTAATTAATTTTTATATTATTATTTACACGTAGACACGAAACGGCGTCGTTTTTGCATTTTCTCCGCCACGTCAGCGTGCAAAACGACGCCGTTTTGGACCAAACTCGTCGGAAAGTCGCCACGTCAGCCATTTGGCCGGATTTTCGCCGGAGTGACACTTAAGTGTCCCATTTAACTTCAAAACTGGCACTCAAGTGTACCATTTTAAAGTTATGGCACTTAAGTGTCCCTCCGTGCCAAGTTATGGCACTTGGGCTGTACTTCTGCCGCTAACTGTCTCAAGCCATGGCTCCCAGAACTGATCGCACCGAAACAAAGTGCTTTTGTCGGTGGCAGGCAAATTCAAGACAACATCATTGTGGTACAAGAAGTTCTTCACCAAATCAGAACTCGAAAAAGAAAGAAGTATTTTCAAGCTATGCTCAAACTAGATATGCAAAAGGCCTATGATAGGATGGAATGGGATTTCCTAAGGGACTATCTCCTAAAGATAGGGTTTCATACTCAATGGGTTCAATGGATTTTGCAATGTGTGACTATAGTCTCTTTCAGTATTAAGTTTAATGGAGAAACATTACCCTATTTTCAGCCAACTAGAGGACTAAGGCAAGGCGACCCTCTATCCCCGTACCTGTTCATCATAATGGCTAATGCTTTAACATGTCTTATAAATAATGCAGTGCACATGGGCCATCTAACAGGTATCCAATTAAATCGATGGTGTCCCACCCTTTCCCATTTATTCTTCGTAGATGACGCCATTTTTTTCCTAGATGCAACGCTTACTGAATGTCAGAATTTATCTATGGTTCTGAATGAATATTGCTTAGCTTCAGGACAAGCTATGAATAGAAATAAATCAGGCTTATTTTTCAGCCGAGACTGTCCTGTAAGCTTACAAGAGCACCTAGCCCAGGAACTTCGAGTACCGGTATTACAGAAAACTGGCAAGTATCTTGGAATTCCTTCTAACTGGGGTAAATCTAAGCGGGGAAATGTTTGCGTGGATCTTGGGGCGTGTTCATTCAAAGCTGGAGGGTTGGAAAGAGAAGCTTATTTCTAAAGGGGGAAAGGAAATTCTGATTAAAACCGTTGTGCAAGCAATTCCTCAATATGTTATGTCTATTTTTAAACTCCCGGTTTCTATTTGTAAAAAAAATAGAACAAATGATAGCGAGGTTCTGGTGGCAAACTACTTACAGTAAATCTAGCATACATTGACACAAATGGGAAGATCTTAAGAGAAGGAAGGATGCTGGGGGAATGGGCTTTAGAGATCTTATTGCGTTAATAGGGCTTTACTTGGAAAACAAGCTTGGCGACTGTTTCAGCAACCATCTTCTCTTTACAACAAAGTTTTAAAAGGCTTATATTTCCATTCTCATGATTTCTGGCATGCAACTAAAGGGGCACGACCCTCTTAGGGTTGGCAGAGTATGCTATTGGGTCGAGACTTTATTGGTGATAACATATTATGGTATGTTGGTGATGGTACTAGTATTAAAATCTGCAAGGATAGATGGCTGCAGAAGGGAGTTATTGGAGGGCCTGCCCCTCAAGATGAACTTGAACTAGTTGCTGATTTTATAATTCCAGAACAGAATGCTTGGAATGGTTCCCTACTTTGCCAGAGCTTTGACAATCAAACGGTGGAAGAAATAGTTTCTATTCCTTTAAGAACTCAATTTATGAAAGACAGGGTAATATGGCAAGGAAAACAGAACGAGAGCTTTACAGTGAAGAGCTGCTACAACATTCTCAAAGCACAACAAACCAGAAAAAATAACAGCCATGCATCTACTTCTTTTCAGGTACCTCGCACTTTCTAGAATGCAATAAGGCATAGGAATACAATGCCTAAGTTACGATCCTTTCTCTCATCAGTTTGCTACAATGCAATGGCAACTAGAGCCAATCTTTTTAATAGGCATATATTGTCGAATCCGCTATGCTGTTTATGCAATCAACAGACTCTAGAGACGACAGAACATTTGTTCTTGTTCTGTCCATGGACAAAAGGGGTGTGGGATCACTCAGCAATCAACATCACATATTCATTAACAGGAGTGTAGTGGATAAAACGTTGGTTAATCATTATAATGGAAAGAAATGATGCCTTACCAGATCTGGAATCAATCACCTCTCTCCTTTGGCACATCTGGAAAGCTAGGAATACCTTCATCTTTCGCCAGCAGCTACCAAATGCCAAACATGTGGTGCAAATGGCCCTCGCATCTGCCAAATCCAACCGATCTTTCAATGATACTCTGAAGAAGAGGGGTTCACAACAGTCAGCAATAGATCTACGACGGATTCCACCGAATCAAGGAGTAATCAAGATAAATATCGACGCGGCTTACCAACCTCTTGGCAGCGACGCTTCCGTGGCTTGTGTGTGCAGAGATTCCTCAGGCATCTTAGTCGATGGATTTACGAGATCTGTCTCTACATCTTCGGCCCTGCAAGCAGAGGTGATAGCATTTAACCTCACACTAAAATTCGTGATACAGAAAGGAATGGAAATGGATCGAATCGACCTGGAATCGGACTGCTTAACACTAGCGAACGCCATCCGTAATTTCTTCGACGAAAATGCAGACATGCTCCTTTGATGCCTTAATCTTAGGGTTTCCCATTACAAAAGGGAGGCAAACGCTGTCGCGAACCGGGCCGCGAGAGCCCGTGGAGCTAACCTGCTATCTGCCAACTGGGTTTTTTACCCACCTTCGTTTATGCGTGATCTTTTGTATGTTGACTATATGTATGATGTAATTTCTAAAGTATAATATATCAGTTCCTTTTCGACCAAAAAAAAAATTTACTGCAATTGGAATTTTAGATACAATTTATTATCCAAATTAGAGAAAGACACCGCCTTCGAAAATTCACCCTCATAGCTGAACCTAATCCCTTTCGACCATGGCACCAAACCACCCCCCCCCTTTTCCTCCCTCCTTGTCTCTCTCTCTCATCAAGAACTTGAGATGGTGTCGAGAATCATCAAAAGAACACTGCAAGTTACAATTTGCTAGTGTAGCTCCCTTCACTTGATAGATCATACAATCGGGATACAATAACATTACACTTATTCTTTAACCATAAGCTATTACGATGCTAAACCAAATATAGAGAGGTTTACATATCAATAGTAGTGAAGATTTCTAGTTTAGAAGGCAATAACGGTATATCACGTATTTTATTCTTGTGGCTAACCCTCTTCATAGCTTCATTGCTCCTTATATACTTTAGTCTTCAAAATATTTGTTGGAGACCTTCAAGGATGATTAGCTAGCCATTTGCGAGTGGTTGGGAGGTTCTCTGCTAGTATCGGAATGGCTCCTACAGTCACTTCACTGACCAGAGTAGGTTTGCTAAAGCGTGTACTGCTGTCTTGTCTCAGAAATCTATCAGCTATATATACCTGTCACGGTTTATCAGCTATGGAATCCAAAACTTCCACGGCTCTTTTATGAACCATCAATGGTCTTCTTTCAATGCGTAACTCGCTATCATCAGACCTGATGCACCATTATTTCAATCTGTTGGGGATAACGGATCCCCGAAACCGGATTCGACACCAAATCGAACTCCTAAATGCAATGCGGAAGACAAGCCCGGGGAATTAACATGTATTACCGATCCTAAAGCACACCACAGTTCGAGCGTACCTTGTTAGCCACAGATTAGACACCGACGCCGAGAAGAGGAAGAAATCGGCCCCGTTCGATCCGATGGCACTTTGAATCGAAGAAAACTTACTGTTTTTTTTTTTTTTTTCTTTGAGAGAGAGAGAGAGAGCGTGAGGGAGGGAGAAGTCGTACGTCAGTTTTGGCAAACCGTAACTTCTCCCTCTCTCTCCTCCCTTTTATATGTCCCTCCATCCACGGGCCCTATTCCCGTGGGCCGGGCTTTTAGGCCCAACATGGGCGGACGGGCCATAAGCCCATTAGTCATATAAAACCATCATCTCCCACTCGCACGTGGTGGGCTGAACAGGATTCTCTTTACCTCTCTTCAACATTCATACCGGTGAATAATCCGTGCGACCAGCATACTTTGAGAGCTCGTTACTATACATCCGTTAGGAATATATAGCAGCTCATATTGGGCGTCTTACTCGAGTAGATTCGGTATGCAGTACCCTAGATCGATCGATCACATTTTATATCTCTCTTGATCTCTTTTAAACATGATATATATATTGTATTCACAATTATAATTATCCCAAAGACAGTCATAATTGGTCGACCGGTGAATACAAAACTACAATGTGATTCCCCAAAATCAATCTTCCTCTTTCCTTCAAACTCTCAATTTCAGTTCAGCTTGCTTTTCTAGAAATGTCCCATTAGATCGAATCAACTCATGACCATTGGCAACATCCTAAGATAGCAAACACTAAATAGAAACCTTGAGAATAAGTAAAAAGTCATGAGGGCACTAAAATTTGAGGAACTCTTTTCCTCAAGAGTCTCACACGTCATAAAAGTTGAGATCAAACTTTTTGCCACTCTTATTGGTCGGCTTATGCATACATAGTATGAAATACGTATTACGGTATTAACTCCTTTCCCATGGAGCGTATGTCTACACCTTTCAATACCGTACAGATGATAGTTCAGACATACCCAATGTCTAACTTGAGTTCACGTATCTACTCATTCACAAAATTCATCGAACTCACATCGGCATCATAGACAGATAAAGTAAAATATGTGGGGTATTTTACTTTCGGATGTAGTAAGTATTATGTCCTCATCTTAACACCCAGTTAAGGCGACATACGTATTTTAAGCTTTAGCTCTTGATTATCACATAGATAATAAGCTTAAAACAGTCTCGTCTCTATTTATCACACAATAAATAGAAGCGATTACCCGTGTGAGTGGGCTAATCTTATATCTGTTCGACATACTTTCTCAACTTAAAATAATGCACGAGCATTAAGATGCATAAAGATCAAACAAAGATTCATAGGCATTAATAATGAAACAACACTAGTTCATAAATGTGAACAACTCGGGAAATTACAATCCAAGACATTAGACTCTACGCAATCCTAGAGATTTTACATGACCACAAAACACATCTCTAGGTATTGGCTTTGTCATAGGATCTGCTACCATTCTATGCGTAGATATGTACCGTAAGTTCACATCCTTTCGTGCAACCATATCCTTGACAAAGTTATACTTGGTATCTATATGTTTGGTCTTGCCATGATATTTTGGATCTTTAGTGTACGCTATAGCTGCTTGGCTATCACGGTTAACCAACAATGGATTTGCAGCTTTCTTAATAACGCCTAAATGATCCAAAAATCTCTTAAGCCAAACTCCTTCTTGTACCGCTGCTGATAATGCCACGAACTCAGCTTCCATCGTGGATAAGGCTATACACGTTTGCTTCTTACTGCTCCATGATATGGTGCCATTGTTCAGTAAGAAGGCAAATCCAGAGGTAGATTTCCTTTCATCTAAATCTCCTCCCCAATCAGCATCTGAATAGCCTTCAAGTCGCAGATCTTTTCCTTGGTAATTCAACTTGAAATCAGCAGTTCCCTTCAGATACCTCAGTATTCTCTTAACGGCTTTCCAATGTGCTGGTCCTAGATTGGATTGGTATCTACTCACCATTCCAACTGCAAAACATATGTCGGGTCTTGTACACATCATAGCGTACATCAAGCTCCCAACCGCACTAGCATAAGGAACATGTTTCATTTGTTCCTTCTCTTGTGGAGTCTTTGGACACGATCTATGGCTTAATCCTTCACCTTTTGCAATAGGAGTGTCTATGGGTTTACAATCTTGCATACGAAATCGTTCAAGAACCTTATTTATATATGTTTCTTGCGAAAGAGACAACGATCTCTTCGAACGATCTCTTGAAATCTTAAGTCCAAGAATGTATGCAGCCTCACCCATATCCTTCATCTCAAAGTTGGAAGACAACCAACTCTTGACAAGTATTAACAAACTCCATATTGCTTCCGGCAATCGTATATCATCAACATATAATGATATGATCACAAATTGATCCTTGGATCTTTTTATATATACACAATGATCCTCATCAATCATTGTAAAATCATATGCCATTATGGCATTATGAAAAAGTATATACCATTGTCGGATGATCGCTTAAGGCCATATATCGACCTCAAAAGTCGACATACCTTTTCTTCTTGGCCTTTCATTATGAAACCAGCAGGTTGTTCCATATATATTTCTTCCTCTAATTCTCCATTGAGGAAAGCAGTTTTTACATCCATTTGATGTAACTCAAGATCCATACTAGATACTATTGCCAGAATAATGCGAATCGAGGTAAATCTCACTACGGGAGAAAATGTATCTTCATAATCAATTCATTCCGTTGATTATACCCCTTCGCCACAAGGCGAGCCTTATGCCTTTCTATCGAGCCATCAGCCTTTCGCTTTATTTTGAGAACCCACTTGTTCCCAATAGCTGCGTCCTTTTGGAAGATCAACCAGTTCCCGGACTCGGTTTGAGTTCATTGACTCCATTTCCTCTGTCATTGCATGAATCCATTTTTCCTTATTAGGGCAATTCGAGCCTCATTAATATTTCTTGGCTCATCCTCATCTTGTGGAGCAACAATAAAAGTTTCCCCTTCAATGTCAAAACGGCGACGGGGAATACTTTGGCGACTTGTTCGCCGTATGGGAGATTGTACACTTTGCACATCATTCCCCATTATGCTCCCACTTGGATTAGATAATGATGTCGTCTCATCATATGGTTGCAATTGAGAATGGTTTGAATTCAATTCATCACTTCTCATATTACTCCCACTTGACGAACTCCACTAATATCATTATCTTGATCCAAGGTTTCAAATAGGGAGTGATCTTCCCTATTTCGCCCTTCTTAGGAAACTCATCCTCTAAGAATGTGACATCCCGTGATTCAAATTCAGTTATACTCCCACTTTCCTGCTCACCTATGAACACATACCATTTTGAGTGTTCCGAGTATCTTATGAAAATACTCTTCTTTCCTCTCGGGACCCAATTTCCCAAACTTGTGAGAGGACTCATGTGTATAGGCAGCACAACCCCATGGCTTAAGAAAACTTCAGTCCGGTTTTCTACCTGTCCATAACTCATATGGAGTGGAAGTAACTGATTTGGAAGGCACACGGTTAAGTATATAGGCAGCAGTTAACAACGCATCACTCCAAAAGGTAATAGGTAAGTTAGCATGCGCCATCATGGACCTAACCATTTCCAGTAGGGTTCTGTTTCTTCTCTCCGCAACACCATTTTGTTGAGGAGTATATGGAATAGACAACTGTCTTTCTATTCCTTTTTCATCACATAATTTTCTGAACTCATCGATAAATATTCTCGACCTCGATCGGATCTCAATGCTTTTATTTTCTTGTCTAATTGATTCTCTACCAGGTTCATAAACTTTTGAAACAACTTATTGCTTCAGATTTATGAGAAATCAAATAGACATATCCGAATCGAGTATAATCATCAATAAAGGTGATGAAATAAACAGCCCCATGCCTTCCTCTCACATTCATTGGACCACGACATCGAATGGATTAAATGCAGAGGAAATTCAGCTCTTTTACCTTTTCCAAATGGTTTCCTTGTCGTTTTCCCTTCTAGGCAATGCTTACATATGGGCAAATCGACTTTTTCAATGTTGCCCAGCAAGCCCTCTTTGGCTAGTCTATTCATTCGCTGTTGGTCAATGTGACCAAGTCTAGCATGCCACACATTCACATCATTATCATAGGCATTAGGAGACGTGATAAGGGAATAACAAACATTTGCATTAACATAGTCAATATCTAATACGATGAAACCATCCAGAAAATAACCACAACCATAGTAATTTGTATCTAAAAACAAATCCACACCTCTATTATAGAAGTTCATATTAAAACCTAATTTAACCAACACTAAAACAGACACTAGATTCCGACGAATCTCCGGAGCATACATCACATCATGTAGGAACAAAGTGCGTCCACCACGCATATTCGGTTGGCATGTGCCAATTCCTTTCACTTCAGCTCGGAGTTGTTTCCCACATAGATCCACCTAGTTCCAGTAGGTACCCGTCGGAATTCCACGAAGGATCCTCTATCCTTCGCTATATGGTCTGTCGCTCCTGAATCCACAGTCCACAAAGGATTAGACTCAGTTAAGAATACAGAACTCGACACAAAAGCAAAGTTCTGAAAAGTACAAGGGGTGCATACCTTCTTTGGCTCACGACAGTCGCGAGCATAGTGACCCTTCTTGTCACAGTTGTAGCATTTCACCCTTGCAAGCTTTTTTATGCGAGGACGATTTCCTCTTGCATGTTGGTTAAATTTGGGTTTCTTCCCTGAAGAACCTGCTTCCTTGCCTTTCCCTTTATCAAACCAGTTAGGACGTTTGCGCTTGGAGCTCGAAGCTCCATGTGAGCTAGAACCAGCATGATAGATTTCAGCTTCCGGCTTAGTCGCCAAGAGGCGGTCCTCTTCCAGCTCAAGATGGCGCACTGCATCCTCAAAAGATTTGATATTTTCATTATGGGTCAGGTGCACCTTCATATGCTCCCAACTTTGAGGCAAGGAACGAATCACTGCTTGCACTGTTGCTCATCCGTGAGGACATGGCCAGCATCTTTCAGCTCATTTATCATGTTTGACATCTTTCTAAGATGTTGCTTCATAGTCTCGACCATGAGGCTTCTTATAGGAGTCAAACCTAATAGTGAGTGTCTCGCCCGGTCACCGAAGTATGACCAAATCTAGCTGCCAATGCCTCCCACATTTCCTTGGCATTGTCAAAACGCCTAAACTCTCGCATGACGTCATTTTCCATGCTACTCAGCAACGTGATGCGAGCAAGAGAGTTCTTTCGTTTCCATGCAGCAAAAGCTTCCTTATCTCTTTTGTGCTGTGCAGTATTTCCTTCTTCAGGTTCTACCATGATTAGGTCAAGAGCCTCAAGTGCCTCTTGCTCTTCCAAAGACATATTGGATTTTCATGTGCCATATCTCATAGTTGTCACCATTGAGCTTTTCACCTTTGTTCATCTCGGCAACTATGCTCTTCGTGGCTGAAGCCATTGATCTGAACACATTAGACATATATGCACGAATTATTAATGCCTATCATTTATGCATCCCTATTTGCATAGACCCATCATATTAATGAATAATTTCAAGTAAGGCTTGAGAATCAAAAGGTCACTATGTTTCCAATCATCCTCCAAAATCCTAACTTAAAAACTATCATTAATATAATTGTCTTATGCAAAATAAATTCTATGAAGTTACAAAAACTTCTATAACTACCCTGACTAACTACCCACAAAGAACCAACAATAATGAAAGCAAAGATAATTGACATACAATATAATAATGCTTTCATATAATACAACTAACATATAGGTTGCTACATCAATAACAATCAGGTAGTAAGCATTTCATAAGATGTCCACAAAGCACACTTAACTAAGAAAACAACCAATACATCTATCACCAAAACAAAGACACTAACCGGGAAAGATCCTCTTTTGTTCAATTTCTTGATCTTTTCCCTTGTAACAATGCAGTAATATTCATTTACAAAATCCATCACAATTTTCTTATATGAAGCAGCTTCGTTGACATCCCATATGCGATTCAACACATCTTGCCATTCGGGTGGAAGAGTGTTTATAAAAAATCGCACCATCTCTCGATCGTGGCATAGGACGACCATTCCATATGACCTGTTGAATTTTCCCATTGACTTCCGGGACGTGATCAATTAAGTCACCACTCTCCCATCGATGATCGGCCGCCCGCCTATCAACATAGACAGCCTATCCTTTTGTTCATCGGTCCAGAATCGCGCGAATAGGTGTGCGCATCCTCGGGAGGCATTGTTCGTGCAACAAATGCAGAACTGTTCCTGCAACAAATGCAGAACAAATAAGGGATCACAAATAATCCACATAAACTTAATTGAAAAAGAAACGCATTCTTTTCCTCTTTTATTTTATTTTTTTTTCGGGTCAACGGTCAAAGTCAACGGTCAACGGTCAATGGTCAACGGTCGTAGGTCAACCGTCAACGGTCAGGTCAACGGTCGTCGGACCGGTCGGACCGGACAAACCGGTCAGACCAGTCGGGCCGCTTCGAGCGAACCGACGGCACGTGCCGTGCGCGTGCGCGGGATGACGTCACGCGACGCGTCATTCGGCACGTGCGCGCGCGTGCCGGGTGTCCGCGGTTCGGGTCGGGTCGGGTCGGGTCGGGTCTCCGGTCGGGTTGCCGGCCGGTAACCGCCCGGCCAACCGTCGTCGTTCGACGTCATCGATGACGCGTCACCCCGGCGGTTATTCGGCCGTTGGGTGACGTCATGCCGACGTCATCACGCGTCGGTTCGCCGATCGGCGCGAACCGATTCGCCGGCCGGCGCGTGTGTCGCACGCGCTGGGCGAGCCGGCGCTTCCTGGCGCGTCGCCCCCACGCACAGTGGCTTCTGGCCGCGCGTGTAGGCGCGTGCGGTGTCTTCCGGCGGCGTTCGACATATCGCCAGACTCGTCTCGACGACCTCTTCTTTCCTATGCCATCAGAATTGAATTTCGACATACGAAAACACAGAAAAAAGGACGAATAACGCTCGGGTGTCAGGATTTTTGGCCCGATCCGTACGGCCGAAATTTTTTTTAAAAAAAATCAAAAAATTCAATCAAAAACACGATAGGGGGTCGGGAAAACATGAATCAGGGCTCTGATACCAATGTTGGGGATAATGGATCCCGAAACCGGATTCGACACCAAATCGAACCCCTAAATGCAATGCGGAAGACAAGCCCGGGAATTAACATGTATCACCGATCCTAAAGCACACCACGTTCGAGCGTACCTTGTTAGCCACAGATTAGACACCGACGCCGAGAAGAGGAAAAATCTGGGCCCCGTTCAATCCGATGGCACTTTGAATCGAAGAAAAACTTACTGTTTTTCTTTTTTTCTTTTGAGAGAGAGAGAGAGAGCGTGAGGGAGGGAGAAGTCGTACGTCAGTTTTGGCAAACCGTAACTTCTCCCTCTCTCTCCTCCCTTTTATATGTCCCTCCATCCACGGGCCCTATTCCCGTGGGCCGGGCTTTTAAGCCCAACATGGGCGGACGGGCCATAAGCCCATTAGTCATATAAAACCATCACAATCTATCGCACACTATCACCGTGCAGATTATAAGTGACTAGGCTAACCATCTTCAGTTGGAGCCGCTCCGCACAACCTCGCGCAAAGGCTTGTTGGTGAATCGGATGGTGTTGTAGACAGCAGCCCCTGATATCGCGCCCATGGTCGGGGCAAGTAGGTATATCCATATCCCTTTGTAATGGTTAGACACAATCGCTGGCCCCAAGCTTCTTGCGGGGTTCATCGACGCTCCTGTAATTGGCCTAATTGACAAGAGAGCACAAATCAATGATCAGTTTTCTCAATTTTGTTCCAAGGTTGCTTTCTTGCTTAAAGAAAACTTTGAAACAGAAACAAGACTGAAATATAAATGCCTTCGTCTGACCACCTTGGTTAAATCCAAAGTCTATATTTGTCATCATCTTGTGTAGACTAATGTGGAAACGAACAAGCATCATCAAGACCTTTTGGAATGAGTTGAAACAGTAGAAAGACAAGTTTATTTAAAACTGCAGACAGGACAAGTTAAATTTACCCAGTAAACATCACATTGAGCAGTATAGTTGCACCCACAGCAAGACCAGCAAGCTCTCCAATCTGAACAAATCAAACACAAGATGATTAAACAATGGCATAATTGATTATTCATACAATAAATAATTGTCGCTATTGGATTAAACTACAGGATCAAGTCCATGTCATAAAAGTCCATCAAGATAAGATTTCTTAACGAGAATAATAATTGGGTTTGTTTATTATGATTAATGTGATCACATAGGATGAACAGCAACTTGTCTTATTATTATTATTATTATTATTTTTCCTAACTTGTATTTCAGATAATAAAGCCAGTTCTTTATGAGAATTACTAAGAAAACCAGCTATTATCTAGGTTACACCGACACCGATACGCGACGCGACACATCAACATGTCATTTCTCAAAAATAGAAAATTTCGACACGTCGGACACGTTATATATTAAATGAATATTTTTATTTTTAATTAATTTGATTTAAATTTATAAATAATTAATTAATTAAAAAAACCTACAATGAATTTACACTAATCATTCAACATATAATACTTTTATTTTTTGAAATTACTTTTTAATTTTATTAAATAATTTTTTCGATTAAATAAAAAGTCCCCTTGCGGATCCCACCCCGCCGCGGCGACCAGACTCCCTCTTTTCCCTTGTCTCTTTCCCCACTCCCAAATTTTTTTCACTTTTTGTTCCTTCCCCGACCACCTGACAGCCACAAGCTATTACCCTGTCACTTCCCCCTCCCTCCAATCAGCCTATTATGTGAAACTTAGCCAAAAGAAAAGAAAAAAAGATACCAACGCATGAAGTGAAACTCACAGCTCTATTATCAGTGGCAACACCACAGATGACAAACATGAGGTAGAACGTTATGATGAACTCGATCACAAAGGATTGCAAGTCCGACCCGGAAGGCTGTGTCCCTGCGAATTGGTCATGGCTCCCTGAGAACAACAACCGGAGTGTCCCAGCCGCAAGGGTCGACCCGAGTTGCTGCGCCAATACATAAGGCGGTACCTGAAAAGGAGTATCCAAACATCATTAGATGAGGGCATAACAGATAGGACATTGACCGTTAATTATTCGATTATTGCCCAGTTTTAATAAGCTCCATTACCAAATGCACGACTGAGACATGGTAGTGGGCTGCAATCCTGCTATGTAAGAACACCACGTGAGATGTAAAGTGAAAAGTTCCCAAAATTACCTGCTTCAGTGGGAATCTCCTGGTGACGGCAAAAGCAATGGTGACGGCAGGATTGAAATGGGCACCGGAGATGTGGCCGACGGAGTAAACCAGGACCATCACCACGAGCCCCCACACAATCGCTATCCCCGGCAGCGTCACCACCCTCTCATTCTTGTTCACCACCACCGACCCACAACCGGCGAATATCAAGAAGTAGGTCCCCAACATCTCCGCTATCAACTGCGAACAGCCCAAGATCACGTTAAAGTCAATCCCGCATCACTCGTGCAGGTTCTATGGTGATTAATTTTGCTCCTAAGTTGCGTCTGTTTTAACTAGAGACTAATGGTAAGGAGAAAATCTTTGGTTTTGGACATAGGCTCGAAACTTCACGTTGATCTTTGGGGCAGGACTGCACTAGTCCGTACTGCCAAATGAATACCGAAAGATCGATGTTTCAAAAAAATAGAGTACACGAAGTTTTCTACCATGGGCAGCAGGATGCCAAGGAATTACAGATAAAATGGAGAAGCAAGGACATAAAACGAACTTAAAAAGAAGAGGGGAAAAGACTGATTTCTTTTTCTCTCTCTTCTGTTGCAACACGGGCACGAAAAGTATAGGAAGGAGACGACGGAGGGACAGTCCTGGACATCTCACCTTTTGGAAGAAAGGCAGAGATAAACAGGGGCCTGCCTCTTCTTTGATTTTGGGTGTTGAGTTCGTGTCCTTCACGTCCACCACAACATCATGATTTCCAATCTCAGCCATGACTCTCTCTCTATCAGAAGAAGAAATATCACTCAGAGAGAGAGAGAGAGATTTCACTCGACTATGAAGTTTATATAGAGGATGATGGAAAATCCATTTATCGGAGAACCAAAGAAACAAAAGCAGAGCTGGCAAGAGAGAGACAGAATACGTATGAATATGTCAGAGCTGGCAGAGCAGAGAGAGTTTGGAACTACTGTGAATGCGCGATGAGAACGACGACGTTCCCTTCTATGATTTCTTTTTTGGGTAAGGACGTTCCCTTCTATGATTTTTTTTTTTTTTTTGTGAAAGATGGTGGAGGGTACGGAAATTCGTTCCCTTCTATGATTTATCTCTCTTTCCCATTACTTTCTAGGTCTTTTACGGATTACTGTATGAATATGTAGAGTCGACAGAGCTGGCCCCATTTGGTTCGGGCTTTGGGATTCTAAAGTCCCTTGGCCAAATACAAACCCGTTTGGTTCGATTTTTTGGACAACTTTGACGAGATGCAATTGCATCTCCAAATGACTCTAAGGGCTCTTAATCCAAAACAAGTCTAGAGGTCCTTTGGGAACTTGCATTTTCGGAATGCAAGTTCCGGTTACTATTCATCTTCTCCGGTGGAGAAGCCAATCGGAGGCCGACGACCATCGGTCAAGGGGTCGCGCGCGCTAGCGACGCGCTGACAATCACCTCCTGAGGGTTGCTCGAGCTCAACCTCGGCGACCATCATCAGACCTTAGGCAACGTCTAGGTCGCGTGACCAGGCGACTAATGGCCTCGCCTGGGTCGCGCGACCCCAGGCGACGGCCATCCAGGGTCCAAATCCGGCGGTTCGGTGGATGGACTTAAAATAAAAAATACATATTTTTTGTTTTTTTAATTTAATAAAAGTCATTTACAAATGCATAAAATATTTTGGCCAAAGTTGTTTCTTAATGTAAATTTTATCAAACGTTATTTACATTTCAGAAAACCCCATTCACTCAAAGGTATTTGCATTTTTGCAAATGCATTCCTCAAAAGCCGAACGAAATAGGCCTAGAGAAAGTTTGGAACTACCGTGAATGCGCAAGGAGAACGGCGGCGTTCCCTTCTATGATTTTTTTTTGGTAAGGACGTTCTCTTCTATGATTTTTTTGGTGACCGACGTTCCCTTCTATGATTTATCTCTCTTTCCCATTACTTTTTAGGTCTTTTACGATTTCATTTGATATTGAGTATTTTTTATATTTTTTCTTTAAAGAGAGACAGATTACTGTATGAATATGTCAAAGAGCTGGCAGAGGAGAGTTTGGAACTACTGTGAATGCGCGAGGAGAACGACGACGTTCCCTTCTATGATTTTTTTTTTTTTTTTGGTAAGGACATTCCCTTCTATGATTTTTTGGTGACCGACGTTCCCTTCTATGATTTATCTCTCTTTCCCATTATTTTTTAGGTCTTTTACGATTTGATTTGATATTGAGTATTTTTTATATTTTTTCTTTAGGGAGACTTTGAAGATACCGTTGAAAATTGCGACATGTAACTCAACAGAGGGAGATCACGAGCATTGAAGGCCGCATCAACCACCCGCCGGAAATACAGAGACATCATGAATGACATTTTCAGGCAGTCACTTGCACTTTAGCACTTCATGCTGACCCGTCCTGCCTTCCGATCTGGGCTATTTCTCTCTTTCAGTTTTTAGGTCGACTGAGCACTAGATTACTGTATGAATATGTCAGAAATTTCTAGTTCAAACCATCCGATAATGCTTTAGATGTTGATATCTTTCCTCGGCGGGGAAGCTCGAAAAGGCATTGTATTCATTGGTTACACGTCTATGTAGATTAACCTACTAATCATACTATTTGTGTAACATGCGCTTCTGGTTGATAATTGAAAGATTTCTCATTGATAGGTCTCTCTCTATGGTCACATCACATGATGTGATTGCTATATAGATGTCCCTTTTCTAGATAAACAAGTTAAATCTAGGATTCAAAAAAATGCCCATCTAATAATCTTATCAAGTAAGGCCGTGAGCTTATGAAATACTAGCTCGACTCATCAGTTGCATAAGATTTCTTGCACAAAATTTGTGAGGATGACCCTAAAGTGCTAGGTATTATATACGTTTAGTGTGTATAATATATACGTATATATATGTGTGTGCCTTCAAGAATTTTCTAATTGAGCTCATGTACTTTTAAATTTATTTAATCAAGTCATTCTGCTTTCTAGATTTTCTAACCGAATTCCTATGACACAAAATCTGGTTAGAATCGGCTGAGGCGGCCCGTCCTACCACAACCGAATATAACATGGAAAAAATCCAATCCCGCAAGAATCGCTTCAGCATGACATCGGAGCTAAATTCCATTCACTAATTCATGTCGCACTTGACAATCTATAGGAAATCGCTCCATTTGTCATGACAAACTCCATATTTTGAAACTATGGCTCGAGGGACAACTTCAATAAAAACATGGAGATTTCGTAGCTTCCTTGTTTCATCTTTCTTTCTGTACTATATTGTTAGTAATATTAGTATAATATTCCAAAAAGCATAATCATTGTTGCACTGTACAACATCGACATGTCCAAATACAAAGATGAATAGGCATATACATTTATATATATAAGGATTAATCCAATGTGTGACGTATGCAGCAAGAATGTTTTGATTGCAATACACCTGAAAACAAGGTCATGTGTGGAGTACTTCAAAAGCAACAAGAAACCCTGGCAAGAAGAGAATCTTCAAAGCAATATCAACATTGCACAAATCAAAAACACACCCATTGATTTAAACAGTATTTTGAATGTTAATAATTTCTTTTTCTCGACAATTTTGAGAAAGACAATTTCTACAAAATCGACTACGTCGTTCATCATCCTTCCCAAAAAGAGTAATAGAGCAATGCGGCTTCTTTGAGAGATTATCTGTTCAAATTGTTAATCCATTTTATTAAGCTAATGGCTAGTCTATAGTCACGAATTGTCGCGACTAAAATTTCGGGTGAACCACCTAGGATTTGGTTAATGGATTACTAAGCCTAAACTTAGCTCGGGCTCTCCCAAGCCCATACCAATTCGCGACTTAGGTTTAAGTTCTTAACAAGCAAATGATTTTTCAATTAAGGGTCGCCACTAATCTATTTTTGGTGGGTCAATTAGAAACCCAAGTAAAGTAACGGGAGATTTACTTTACTCCTATGAATCAGAGATTGTGAGTTCGGGGATTTAATTACGCTAGATTTCTCTAATGCCCTTCTAGTACCTTTCCCTTTTATTTTGAAAAAATGTTGTGCAGGTAGCTTGAATTGATTTTAATTTATCTCCCTCTAACATGTGAGGTGATCATGCGGGTGCGCAAACCACAAATTTAACATCTAAGAAAAGTAATGAATAAATTGCAGAACTTACCTCGTAACAACGAAAGCATCTGCAATGTTATATCAGAATTCACATCGACAGTCCTAGATATGACTTCTAATTAACACGCAATTACTTTTTTTTTTCACTTATTTAATGAGAATCATGTTTTATGCAATGCATGCTACTAATCTGATATGAAATGATACGATATAGCAATATGACCTAAGCTACATGACAAAAGTGAAATATTTTGTGTTTTCTTATTGAGCATGCAACCGATCCTAGAGAATGAAATTAATTTATTTAAAGACAATTTTTTTGGTATTTTCCATGAAATTCAAGATTAGAAAATTGCAAAAATTATCTATCCAAATTAAGATATCATCCAACTTATATTAAGAATTAGGTTAGGCCAAATCTTAATTTAAACTAGGACATTATCTCAACTTGGTAATCCCTAACCTAAAATACACCCTATCTAGGAAAAAAAATATCTAAATTTAAAAATTAAACATGAAATCTTATCCTAATATGCAATGACGTGCAAAGAATGTCTTAATTCTAGTTTTTTTCTTTTTCTTTTTCATGAAATTCGAAATTAAAATTGACACATAATTAAACATGCAATTTAAATTTAAAAAAACTAACATCCTAGATGAATGCATTTTTTTGGATTTTTATTTCAAAATTCGAAATAACTAAATTTCCTATACTAAATATGCAAAATAACCCTAAAACAAGCAATGAACCTAATCTAACTCAAATTTTTTTGAGTTTTCTTTTATGAGAACAAAATCAATTCAAATGACCCGACAACAAATCAAGCAAGATAAGGTTGATATCCATAAATTAACGAATCATATTTCGTGCATGAGATCGGATTGGTCAATTTTAAACAAAATTACGAATTGAATCTCAAGCGTGAGATCAAATTGACGATTTTTCCGTGTGATTGTGAGTCAGATTTCGGGTGTGAAAATCGGATTGTCAATCGTATGCACGTTGTGAAATTAGGGATTAATCCCTAATTTAAAAGGCTACTAAGAGATTATGATAACATCATTCGAGAGTTCAATCAAGAATGCAATAATTCGAGCAAGGCAACATAATATATGAATCTTGACTAAGATAAAATTATTACCTTGTTCAAACACTTGCTTGTCAAAATTGGACAGACTCGACATGGTGAAGAGGTGGTGTTACGACACCAAGGGCTGTTAGATAAGTAGCGCAGGCCAGCGAGGCTTGCAGATAGCAATTCGAGTCGATGCTTCTTAGCACGATGAGACAATTCTCTTGAATGACACGTCCCAAGATCAAGATCAGCGGTAGCGGCAACTTTCGGATGCTCTGAAAGTCTTAGCCGCTTGTGGGAAACCTGCGAAAACAAAGAGAAGTTTTGTTGTAATTAGGAAGGATCGTGAACACCGTTGGTCCGGGGTCACAATGCAACAGCAGCGGCTTGAGATAGAGAGCTGCTGCGTCGTCTCCGGATGGGAGCGTCGGGGAAGCTGCGGAAAGCGTCCAGAATTTAGGCAAAGGGCACGACTTGCCCAAGAAGGAGACCCTTTCTTTTGTTGACCTTTGACTCTTTTTTTTAAAATAAACCTCCACCTCTCTTCCCTCATGAACCGACGTGCTCTCATAATGTACCACCTTCCTTTTTGCTGTCTTCTTTCCTTTAGAGTTCTCTAATTCAGATCACGTGGCCATGGGTTTTCCTGACTTGGTATTCTCGACTTTAGCCGACAGGTTGTGATAACGGGACAAACGGCGAGGGGCTGGGAGACAATGCGAAGCTGGCTTCGATCAAGAGGGCCTCGACCGTCTCAGCTGTTCACTCTTTTGTTCGTGTATTCTCGTCGACCGTCTCTGCTGTTCACTCTTTTGTTTGAGTATTCTCGTCGACCGGCTGTTCACTCTTTTGTTCGTGTATTCTTGATGTGCGCTCCGAAATTCTGAGTTGCCAACTCTCACCGTGGAGAACGTGAGTTTACTTTTTTTGTGGCCATGTGTTTCTATTGTGTGGCCCCCTCTTTATGTCGGTAGCAACCTTTTATAGGCCAATGATTAGGGTTTTATTTTTTTCTTCAAATCAACATCCACGAAAATTTTTTCCAAATGCAATATCTCTTTTCATTTTCCACATCTCTTCTAGATTTCCTTTACAAAAAATGAATATTCTCCACCAATTTTATTATATATTGCCAAAGATTCAAAATTGCAATAGAATTTTTCTCAAATTTGAAATATTGCAAAGATGAGCTTGTCATATCTCCTCGAGGATACGGGCTTGGGCCAATTTGCTCTTTTCCTGATTTTAGTCCGACTTATCAATTTAAAACTCAGAAACACCAATTCGAGCCCATCTGTCATCAATCCTATGCAAATGCAAATTAAAAATAAATGCACCTAAAATTTAATGCTATGCAATTAATTAATTTTTTTAGGGGTTAAAAGTTAATCCCCAATTTTTATGCAATAAATAAATGACTGGATCGCCAAAATTTAGGTGTCAACATGAATGAAACATAAATGAAAATTATCAACCGGGTTGTATTTCCTGAATGAAAATGTTAACTGACTAATTTGCATACATTGTTCTAACAATGAATTAAATTAGTTCTTAATGAGACCGAATAGAGATTCAGGCAACCACGTACTATTAAATTACAGAAAAAAATCACCCCGAACTTAATATCTACATGAAATGTCTATAGGGGTGTCGATTCTCAACATAAGAATAAGACTCGAAAACTGAAGAATTGAAAAATGGTTAGCTCGTAAAAAAGAAGGCATCTACCACACTATAATGGGACAACAATATCGGATGCTTATTCGAGTGGAAAAGTCAATGATGAGCTTTGGACGCGACCCAATTCGTCTTCGCATGTTTAGAGATATATATGCTTGCAACATTATGCTGTTGAAGACATATATACTGAATGGTAAGATTGTATTTTATACATTAGAATAACATCAAATGTATAATATCGCATAGCTTAAGATGTTCAGTAAACAGACATGATGTCCCTTTCCTTTAGTTACGTGGGCACCATCTGCCCTATTTATATTTGATGGAAATTCCTAGGGGTTGAAGATGTCGAGAAAAATCTATACGCCCTATGTGGAATTTCTATTAGTAATCAAATATGAACAATTGGTGGAGACAGCTCGTGTGTGGCATGAGAAGATAAGGCGGTGAAGATTAAAGTAGATGTTCTTAATTGCCTATGCCATAACAAATCATCCATGTATACAATAGAAAATCCAACTGAAAAAGTTGAATCACTAAGTAGAGGGAGACTATGCATATGTAGAGAGCATATAAACCCCATTGTTTAACGATGTGTGACATTTCAACTCCACTCACACATGCCATCACTTGATGATTGTTAATACTAGATGCCCGTGACATTTCAACTCCATTCACACATGCCATCACTTAATGATTGTTAATTCTAGATGCCTCAACATTTTCCTGTGGAAAGTGTGAAACAAAATTTGTTGTCCTGCATGGCACATTACTGCACCAGTGATTTTCAATGAAAATTTAGCCGAAAAGAATATATTGAAATTCCGCACAAAAGTTTAGGAACAAAATTAGTAAGTTTAGTGCTGAATTTTGAATCCCTAAAATAGATTTAAGAATGATTGAACAATTTCCCCCAGTTTTACACATATTTCACTCTACATATTCTACTAGGTTAATCGCCATGTTTCCCAAGGTTTTCCATTTTAAAATTTATTGAAAATTTACACCTACTGAGAATCCTTCCTTCTTTATTGTACCAAATTCAACGAACGCGCGGACCCCTAGAGTGCCATAACTTGGCACAAAGGAACATTTAAGTGACATAATTTATGAAAGTGATACTTAAGTGCCAATCTAGCCAAAATCTGGCCAAAACACTGACGTGTCAATTTTCCGGCGAAGCAAGTGTAAAATGGCATCGTTTTAGTGTTGACGTGATAAAAAATTAATATAAAATTAAATAAATTAAACTTATTTAAAAATTTTATAAAAATATATACAAATATTAAAAATATATAAAATACAAAAATACAAAAAAAATATATAAAAAAAAAAAAACAGGAGGCGGCTAAGGGCTGAGCCTCCCCACCGTCACCGGCAAAGGCCGGCAACAAAGGGGGGGAGGGTCAGTCGAGGTCGTTGGGCCCTGGCCAGGGGCTGGCGACCCTGGCCGACCGGCAACGAGGGCCCGCGATCCCTCCCCCGATCGGGGCGAGGGTCGTGGCCCTTGCCGGATCCGACGAGGGTTGACGCCCCTCAACCGTCGGCTGCCTTTCTCCTCCTCCTCCTCCGTTTTTTTTTTTTTAACATATAAATTATTATTTTGTTTTAAATTTAATTTAATTAATTTTTATATTATATTAAAATTCAAATTATGCCAAAACGACGCCGTTTTGGCCGATTTAAGGACACTATTTTGGCCAACTATAGAAACGACGTCGTTTTGAGTGAATTAGAGCAAAGTCAACTCTTCAGCAAGCCACCTCGTCGAGAAATATTAATATTTAATTGTCACGTATGATTTTCGACCGGCTTTGCCGAAGGTGGCACTCAAGTATCCCACTTTTCTTAAAATGTGGCACTTAAGTGTCACTTTTGTAAGTTATGGCACTGAAGTGTCCCTTTGTGCCAAGTTATGGCACTTGAAGCGATCTTTTGCCAAATTCAACGTACAGGAAAGTACAATGCTTGCAAATATAGCTCTTGTAACAATAACCATGAAATTTAATAATGGAAAAGAGGTATTTTCGAAACCATTTAAATCATTACAATAGATTGGGGATCCTGGGTTTTATTTTTCTTATAATTAAACATCCTATATATTGCGGTCCACTAAAATTTAATTCATGGAGGACTTTTTTCCTCTTTAAGTTGACACACACGATTGATTAGTCGATTTCTTTTAAGCAAATCATCATTTTAAGTAGCTTTCACTACCATCTTGAATTTCGTTATATTTTGTGTTGGTTGGCATTATTTCGTAATGCGTTAGTCTATTCCTCCATAAATATCGTGTTGCAGGGACAATGATCTGTCCTCTCTATAGTAGTGAAGAAGTATATTTAATAGATTTTTTTTCTGTCTATTACATAACATGTTCATGCATAATGGAGTCTATAGCACTTAAAATTTATATATGAATGTTTTCTCATTCTCGTAGAATAAAATTTTACTACTTATCATTATGTAATATTATGACATAAATGTAGTATTTATAACATTATAGAATACAAAAATATCTCTTAAAAGTTTTTTGTGATAAAAAAGTAGAGCCATCTCTATAATTTTCCATTTACATTGAATGTATAATTAATTTTTCATACATTTTCCAGCGCTGGAATCCAAACAACACTATAACTCAATCACTTCAAATCCTCTCTCTCTGTTTTTTTTTTTGCTCTCTCTCTCATTATTATCTAAATCGCTTCCTTTTCTTCCTTATCATTCTATCCAAATTGAGTTAAGGCTCCGTTTGGGCAAGCTCGACCTCTCTTAAGGCTAGTCGTCGTGGCCGGCGATTGGCTGAAGAGAGAAAAACTAAAAAAGAAAGAAAATAAAAATAATTAAATTCAATTTGTTACAAAAAAAATGAAAAATAAAAAATAAAAAATATTAAAACAAGTGCACAAAGGAAAATCAAATGAGATTTTCCATACTAAACTGTGAAAAATATTTCTAACTCATTTTCAGGTTTTAGTCGAATACCGAAAAATATTGTCATTTTCAAAAATGGCTTCATACAAAACGTTTTTGAGAATTGTCATATTTTTCACAAAATGAATAAAGCCTAAATCATAATTGACTTTACCCCTCTCTCTCTATCTCTCGACAATGCTCGTCTTTCTCCTCTAAACTTAGATCGAGTAAGTCCATTTAAGACACCAATTAGAAAAAAAGGTACGAGAAAAGATAGAAACAAAGATTCTGTGCCATGCCAAACCGATCGAGTCAACAGCCGCATAACAAAAACCCTTCTGACAAGACGAAGTAGTGAAACAATCCTTGTTTTGTGCCCGCGTGGTTACCGGTGGTTGAATCGCATCATGACTTGGTCGACCTTTCTAGTGCGTGCGACGTATAATGTCTTCGTCTATCCAAAAACAATTACCTCAAGACGGATGGAGACGTCTTCTTCGAAGGCAATATGACCTACCATTCCTATAATTACTCATTCAGTCAGATTATATCTACCGTTGGATCAAGATATCCCGCGCATTCTTGTTAACTTCATCTCTAATCCTACAGCAAAAAAGACGACTTGATCACACCGTCAGCAGGAAAAGTACCAAAAAAGTAATAAATTTATTGTATTTATACCAATTCAGTCCTAAAATTTTTAATTTGACAAATTTAGTACTAAACATTTTGCGTATGTACCAATTGAGTCAATCTAATCAATTTTGGCCGAAAATCGCTAACACAGATGTCAACTGTCTTGCATGGCATGACCAGCATTGATATATACAATTTTTACAATTTTTAAATATTTTTTTCTTTTAATTTTTATTTTTCTTTTCCTTTTTCTCTTTGTGGCCAAGGAGGGCCGCCAAGCCCTTGCCAAATCTGGCGAGGGCTCGACCCTAGCGGCCTCTTGTGAGAGCCACCCTTGCCTACGGGCGACGACAGCTTGGGCTAGGGCCGCAACCCTTCAAGCCACAATGAAAAAAATCAAAACATTTTGTAAAATTTGTCAACGTTAATGTTTGGATGCATGTGTGAGTAAGTCGT